>CAWUFW010004741.1:1045000-1475303 GCA_963921515.1 Calotriton arnoldi | reverse complement strand
CTATCTGTAAGGTGAATAACCAAAGCATCTCATACTGAGAAAGTATATTTTGACCCTATTGTTGGTTCTAAAATAAAACAAGCATATATTTTTATATACAAACCATTGGCCTAGAGTTCAGTTCTTGAGTGTGTGGCTTCATTTGCTGACTGAGTGTGTACAACAAATGCTTTACACTGTCCTCTGATACTGCCTTACTGCTCGACCAAGCTACCACTTTGGAGAGTAAGGTTATATCTAACTTTAGCCTCTGTCAACCCTCTGGGGGACTGTGGACTCTGTACACCCTGAACCTTACTTGGGTACAGTATATACAGAGCCACTTTCCTACACGGTGTGCCACTTGAACTCGGGCTGTAGGCGACGGGTGCAGTGGTGGTTCCAGGCGTCGGGTTTCTTTTTCCTCAGCAGGCTCGGAGTCTTTGTTTGGTGTTTCTTTTTAACAGAGCTGATGTTCACAGGAGATCCGGTCTTTGTTGAAGGCAGTCAGTCCTCCCCAGGGTTCTGGAGGTTGCTGGCTGCAGGACAATACGATTTTTGGCGCAGGATCTCTGGAAACTGCAGATGGGCCGGTAGGGCTGGGGCCAAGTCAGTTGTTCTCTGCAGTCTCCTCTGCTGGGCGTCTTCTTTCGTCCTTTTTCTTCTTAGGTTGCAGGAATCTGCGTTCTTGGTTCAGGGCTGCCCCTAAATACTGTATTTCGGGGGCGTTTTTAGGTCTTGAGGTCAGTAGCCAATGGGCTACTGACCTTAGGGTGACTACACCCTTGGTGTGCTCACCCCACGTGGGGGAGTGAGCACAATCCCTAGTCCTGATTGGGGAGTGCCTGCCATCTGCAAGATGGCGAGCACTGGAGAGTGGGCTTCACCTCGCCTCCCCCGCCTGTGGGGTGGAGTTGGCAGAGGTGGGCACACCTCCTGGGCTGGCTAGTTTTTCCCGCCTGTCTTCCCGCCGATGGGGAGGGGAGACAGGAAGGGTGCCTGCTCCTGATAGCAGGAGAGGCTGGGGGTCGCATTACAAAGGCTGCCAGGCCTTTGAAGCTCCCCTGCCACAGATGGCTCTTCCTGGCCTGGGGGAGGTGTGAACACCTCCGCCCAGGAAAGGCTTTGTTTCTGGGATCAGGGAGCGTAGGCTCCCACCCTAGGGGTCCAGAAACATGTCTCGTGGTGGCAGGCTGGTGTGTACCAGTCAGGGAACCCACCAGAGGCTGGTCGTTTTTCAGGGGGCATCTCAAAGATGCCCTCTGTGTGCATTTTTCATTAAATCCCACACTGGCATCAGTGTGGGTTTAATGTGCTGAGAAGTTTGATGTCGACTCTTCACTTTGTTCTGCACCAAAACACGCAGCCTGCAAAGGGGGGGGGGTGGTGTGTGTGTGTGTGTGTGTGTGTGTGTGTGTGTGTGTGTGTGTGTAAAAGACCTCTAAGGGTGGCGCAATAAGTGCTGCAGCCCTTAGAGGTGTGCCCTGGGTACCTGTGGTACCATTTACCAGGGGCTGACCTGTGGCCAGAGATGCCAATTGGGTACAGTTTTGGGGAAAGAACACAGGCCCTGGGCACCTGATTGGCAGGGTACCAGGGCACATCAAGTCAAAGGGCATCAGTAGTCTGGCAAAAAGTGGGGGGGGGTTACTGCAACAGAAACCCACTTCCTTACAGGGACACTCTCTCCAACTGTCTCATTTAGCCCAAGACATCTGGAGGTGGGCCATTCACCACAAACTTTATCTCCTAGCGGAACACCTCCCAGGAGTAAACAACCAGATTGCAGATCTCAGCAGGCAGAGACAGCAAATACACGAATAGGAACTCCACCCTGAGGTTCTCCTCCCATACTTTCAAAGTTGGCGAGTCCCTCACATAGGCCTGTTCGCCACATACCAAAACGCAAAATGCCGAAGCTTCGCCTCCAGGTACCCACACCCGTAATGCACTATAGATGAACTGGTCAGGGATATTTGCCTACGCTTTTCCGCGTCTTCCACTCATTACATTAGTGGTTCACAAGCTCAGGCAAACATCTCGTATACTAATCCTAGTAGCTCCCACATGGGCACGTCAACCTTGGTTCACTACTCTGTTGGAGCGATCTCTGGTTCCGCATCAAAAGCTGCATTTAACCTCCGGTCTCCTCACACAGAGCCATGGAGAAATCAGACACACAGATCCCAAACAGTAGAATCTCGCGATCTGGCTCCTGAAATCTTAGAGTTTAGTTACTTGAACCTTCCACCAGAATGTATGACTATCATTAGGAAGGCTAGAAGACCTACTACAAGGGCCTGCTACGCAGCTAAGTGAAAGCGATTTGTTGTTTATTGTGGTAACAATAATATCAACCCTCTTGATGCTTCCATACAAAGCATCGTCTGCTGTCTTACACTTGCAACAGTCCGCGTTGGCTTGCACCTCCTTCAGACTACACCTAGCGGCAATAGCTGCATATCTACAAAATAGACAGCATTTGTCGTTGTTTAGAGTACCAGTGATCAAAGCCTTCATGGAAGGACTAAAAAGAGTTATACCACCTAAACTTCCACCTGCTCCAGTGTGGAATCTTAACATAGTCCTCACAAGATTAATGGGCCCACCTTTTGAGCCTATGCACAAATGCGAACCACAGTTCCTCTCTTGGAAAACCGCTTTCCTCATTGCAGTCACTTCTTTAAGGAGAGTGAGTGAATTACAAGCATTAACCATACAAGAACCATTTTTCCAACTACATAGGGACAAAGTGGTTCTTCGTACCAATCCTAAATTTTTACCTAAGGTAGTATCTGCATTTCACATAAATCAGTTGGTAGAATTACCCGTATTCTTCCCTCAACGTGATTCAGTGGCCGAACGAGCATTTCACACCTTAGATGTTAGAAGAGCACTCTTGTACTACATTGAAAGAACAAAATCTTTTCATAAAACAATATAACTTTGTCGCTTTTGTGCCACCACACAAGGGCAATCCTATTTCCAAATCAGGTAATGCAAGGTGGATTGTTAAGTGCATTCAAACCTGCTATGCGAAAGCAAAGAGAACTCTAACTGTACCCCCTAGGGCACATTCCACTCGCAAGCTAGGGGCCACTATGGCTATTTTGGGAAACATTCCCATAGTTGAAATTTGCAACGCTGCAACATGGTCTACACCACACACATTCACTAAACACTATTGTGTAGATGTGTTAGCGAGAATACAAGCCAATGTGGGTCAAGCAGTACTTAAGACACTATTTCAGACAACTCCAACAGCTACAGGTTAGCCACCCCTTTGGGAGGAAACTGCTATATAGTCTATGCACAGCATGTGATCTACAGCTCACATGCCTCAAACGGATAATGTTACTTACCCAGTAAGCATCTGTTCTTGGCATGTAGAGCTGTAGATTAACATGCGCCCACCCACCTCCCCGGATACCTGTATCTGCTGTAGTTCTCTATTTAATTTACATACATACGCCTGGACATCTCAATTCTTTACTACTCCATTCTCACCCTCTGAGGCAAACAATCTAACAATGGAGTCGATGCCCATGCGCACTACCACCGAAAGGTGGAGTCACCTACCTCGTGACTGGAAAGACTTCTTCGAAGAAAAACAAAGTGCAAACATCCGGACCCAACACTAGATGGCGAGCTATGCACAGCATGTGAATCTACAGCTCTACATGCCAAGAACAGATGCTTACTGGGTAAGTAACATTATCTTTCCTCCATAGGATAACATTGACTGTTTTTCTGTGAAAAGCTTCTAAGTGTGGAGTTGGAAAATCTAAGAAACCCTTTAAAACTGTAACTAAATAACTCCTGCAGCTATGCCCTCACCTGTGGGATGGTGCACCCTGCCTTAGGGCTGGAGGCCTGTTAGAGGGGTGATTTACCCATGCCATAGGCAGTGTTGGTGGGCATGACACACAGGGATGTGTGCCATGTTGACTCTTCAGTTTGGTCTACACCAAAATGCGCAGCCTGCAATGGCAGTGTGTGGGTTTTAAGGTGAGGTGTCTCCCGGGGTGGCATAATACATGCTGCAACCCTCAGAGGCCCTCTCTGGTCACAAGTCCCTTGGTACCAGGGATACCTTTTACAAGAGACTTAAAGGTGGCCCAGAGGTGTGCCAATTGTGGAAACAAAGGTACAGGTTTGGGAAAGAACACAGGTGCTGGGGCCAGGTTAGCAGGGTCTCAGCACACAGTCAAGTTAGCATCAGGTATCTGACAAAATGTTAGGGGGTAACCATGCAAAAAGTGGCACTTTCCTACAAGTGGTGTCTTTAGTGGTTGGGTCCGTGCTCCAATAGACACTTGCGGTTGAGAGTGCCTGCACAAAGAGGCTGCAGGTGGCAATTGGGAGTCTTGTCTAGGCAAACCCAAGGGTGTGCTCAGCCTTTGAGGGTCTTATGACCCCGTTGGAACAGTCACCTCTCTTGGACTCTGGGTGAAGAGGTACTTTGAGGTGTCGGGTGGCTGCGGTCAGAGGCTCATGTTTTGATCTTTATTTTGCTGAAGGGGTGCAAACATGACAGCTGGGCCACTTCACGAAGTGAGTCTCGCTGTCCCTGAATCCCTCAACATGCAGGTTGGCCTTCCTCGGCGTTGGTGTCCGGTCCTGGCACAACATGCCTTGGCTGCTGCAAGGGGTCCGGCACCCCAGGGATTGGCACTGTGCGCTCCGGTCGGTCCTACCATCCCCACACTTGGAGGGAGGACTGATCTGACCTGTCGGAGCTCTGCTACCTCTGGATGGCTGCTGCGTCGGTAGACTCAGTCGGCTGCAGGTTGGCGTACCGGATCTTCCTTCTTTGGTGCCTGTGGCTGTAGGGGGGGGTAGCGCCTCTACTCCAAGGGAGATTCTTTGGCAGTTTGCGAAGCATTGGCAGGGCTACAGGTTTCTTGAGGTCTGCACAGCGGCAGGACGAATCAGTTGCTCCACGAGGGTCGGGTGCAGCAAACGGGCCAGCAGGGTTGGTGCCTAGTCAGTCGCACTCCTCTGTTCTCGGGTCAGCAGTCTTCTTCCACTCCTTTTGTGTCCAATGACAATATGAAGATCTGGTATCAGGGGATCCCCTAAATACTCAATCTGAAAGAGACACGTTGGTGACAGATTCCTTACCTTAGAATATCCCCAGGCGTCAGGCTGGATCCGGAAAGTTTTTTGCGTAGCAGTACCCTTGCGCGTCGGTAGGCGGCGTCGTGCGGCTCCGCGTCCGTCGTCGGCGTCGTGATCGCCGGGATGACGTCGCGGGCAGTACTTAGGCGCCGCCCCTGCGCGCTGACGTCAGTTCTTCTTTTTCCGCGCCAGTAAGCGCAGATCCGGGAAGAGCAGTGCCCTAGTCACTTTTTGACTATCTTTTTTGTGAAATTTTACTGTTTTCTTCAACGAGTCTTCACGACTCCTAAGGTGTCGTAGGGATGCCCGGCTTTAAGCCCTGCGAGGAATGTGGTCGTATGATGTCCATCACGGACCCCCACCTCGAGTGTCTCTTCTGTCTCGGCCGAGACCACGACACGAAGTCGTGCCCTGACTGCCGGAAACTTCATCCGAAGGCTTTGCGAGAGCGGTCTCGAAAGCTCCTTGAAGTCCGGCAGTCGGCTCCGCGCCGCACCAAGCCCCGGTCCCGGGAGAGGTCCAGGGGCCGGACGCGGAGTCCCCGCCGTTCGTCGGAATCCAAGTCTTCGCGCTCCTCCGGTAAGTCGAAGCACAAGAAGTCTAAGCGGCGTCATCGCTCTAAGACTTCGCCTCGCCGGTCGCGCGACTCGGCTGAGGTCCCTGTCGGCACCGTCCTCGCCCCCGCGGCCCCGGACGTGCCTGTCGAGTTGCCCCCGCATTACCCGTCCTACCCGGGTTCGGGGGCGACTCCGGCCGAAATACAGAAATTCCTGTCGGCCATGGCCGCCTCTTCGGGCCTCAAGGTCCCTCCGGTGCGCCTTCGGGCCCCGCGGGCCCTGATGGGGTTGCTCCGGCGTCGCCGTCGACTCCGGTCCCGGCGTCGCCTGTCCCACCAGCCTTCGTCCCGGCCTCAGCTCCGGCCCCGGCCTCGACCCCGGTTCCGGTGGTGCCGCAACCCCCATCGACGCCGGTTGACCTAACCACGCCTCCGCCGACGCCGATGTCCCCGGTGCCGTTTCCGACGCCGTCCGGGGCTCCGGGCGGCGTCGTTCCCGGTTCTCCCCGGGTCCGGACATGGAGCCGGACCGGCGTCGCCCGACGCCGGTTCCGGCGCCGATGAGACCTTGGGTCCCTTATGTCCCTCCTCCTCCATATTTTCAACCTGAGGAGGACCAGGAGAGCTGGGAGGGGTCTGACGACCCTCTCACACAACAGTGCGAGTTTGACCCGGACTGGGTTGAGGAACTTGGGGATGCCAGTGGGCTGGATACCTCCCCCGACTCTGGCATGCTGTCTCCTCCCGTGGCAACGGAGGAGGGGCTAATTTTGCAACGGTGTTGCGTAGAGCTGCTGGAGCCTTAAATCTCCAGTTGCCTACAGTGGCCGTCAGGACTAACCTCCTGACTGAAGTGCTTCAGCCGGCGGCCTCCTCTTTGGAGCCTGTGCTGCCGTTCAACGATGCACTCACTGACGTTCTTTTGGGTGCCTGGTCCAAACCCACCACAGGGGCTCCTGTGGATAGGAACGTGGCCCGACGCCATCGCCCGGCTCCGGGCGACCCCCTGTTTCTCTCCCAACACCCCACCCCTGAGAGCTTGGTTGTCCAAGCCTCTGCCTCCCAAACAGCCTTCCCTACCGCCCCTCCGGATAGGGAATCCAAGCGCCTGGATCACTTTGGGAAGAAGGCTTTCTCTTCCTCCAGTGCTGGCTTGCGGTCTGTTAATACCGCTTGCCTCTTGGGCCGATACACCCACTCCCTGTGGGATTCGGTGGCTGATGTTTTGCCGCAGTGTTCTGAGGAGGTCCAGATACTGCTTACCCGCGCTATTGCGGAAGGGCGTGATGCGGCTAAATATACCATCCGCTGTGGCCTTGATACCGCCGACTCGCTGGGCAGATCGCTTGCAACGACGGTGGCGCTGCGTCGCCACGCCTGGCTGAGAACCACTGGTTTTTCAGGGGATGTCCAGAATACTCTCATGGACATGCCCTTTGATGGAGTCGGTCTTTTTGGTTCGAAGGCAGACCATGCGCTGGAGCGTTTCAAGGACTCACGGGCTACTGCTAAGTCCCTGGGCCTTGCTGTTGTGCGCCCTCCGCAAACGTCTGCTTTTCGCCCCTTTCGTGGCCACGGAAGGGGCGCCCAGTCACGTCCACAGGCCGGCCAACGGCCCGCGCAGCAAGCGCCTTCGCGTGGCCGAGGACGTGGATACCGCCGTGGCGGTTCGGGCAACCAGCGTGCGGGTCAGGCCACCACCTCCAACCCGTCCGCGGCCTCCAAGCCCTCCTAGTCCCTCCTTTCAGGTGCACAGCACGCCAGTCGAGGCAGGGTCCGCCATCACCTTCACCACTGGCGTCCCATCACCTCGGACAAGTGGGTCTTGGACATTGTCCGAAGGGGCTACTCCCTCCCCTTCGAGACCACCCCCCAGCCATGCCACCTCCATTCCACCGCATGTCAGGGGATCACTTGGTGCTTCTACAGAAGGAAGTCACGGCCCTCTTGGCCAAGAGGGCCATCGAGCGTGTTCCGACCCCAGAAGTAGGGCGTGGTTGCTACTCCCACTACTTTCTGGTGCCCAAAAAGGACAAGGAGGACATGCGTCCTATCTTGGACCTCCGGAACGTCAATCGCTTCCTCCGGAAGGAGAAGTTCAAGATGCTCACCCTAGCTCAGGTCTTGACTGCCCTCGACCCCGGAGACTGGTTGGTAGCGTTGGACTTGCAGGACGCCTATTTCCACATCCCCGTCCTGCCGGCCCACCGGCGTTACCTTCGGTTCACGGTAGGCCTCGAGCATTTTCAGTTCACTGTGCTCCCCTTTGGCCTTACCAGTGCCCCTCGGGTGTTCACGAAAGTGATGGCGGTGGTCGCAGCTCATCTGCGCCGGGCAGGGGTTTCAGTCTTCCCCTACCTCGACGACTGGCTGCTGAAGGCGGGCTCGTCCCAGGCAGTCGTCTCCCACCTCCAGACTACGGCCGAACTCCTGCACTCGCTGGGGTTCTCCATCAATGTGCCAAAGTCGCATCTGATTCCTTCTCCACAGCTCCTTTTCATCGGAGCAGTTCTGGACACGACGCAGTTTCGGGCCTATCCTCCCGAACGGCGAGTCCGGGATATTCAGGCTATGATTCCGATCTTTCAGCCTTTATCCTGGGTTTCGGTACGGATGACCCTGAGGCTGCTGGGCCTCATGGCCTCCTGCATCCTGCTGGTCACTCATGCCAGATGGCATATGCGGGCTCTGCAGTGGGACCTGAAGTTCCAGTGGGCGCAGCACCAGGGCGACCTGTCCGATCACGTCCAGATCTCGGAGGGGACTGCAAAACAGTTGCAGTGGTGGCTCTCGAACCGGCAATGGGTCATGGGCAGATCCCTCTCCCTTCCCCAGCCAGAGCACACAGTTGTGACGGACGCGTCCCTTCTGGGATGGGGCGGTCACATGGGAGAAGGCGGAGATCAGAGGCCTCTGGTCTCCGGGCGGAGTCCCGGCTCCATATCAACCTTCTGGAGCTCCGGGCGATCCGACTTGCACTCAAGGCATTCCTTCCCTCTGTCAAAGGGAAGGTAGTGCAGGTGTTCACAGACAACACCACCGCCATGTGGTACTGCAACAAACAAGGCGGGGTGGGGTCGTGGACCCTTTGTCAGGAGGCTCTGCGCCTCTGGACATGGCTGGAACATCAGGGCATGTTCCTGGTGGTTCAACACCTGGCAGGTTCCCTGAACGCCAGGGCGGACGAACTCAGCCGCAGGTGCATGATGGATCACGAATGGCGTCTTCACTCGGAAGTGGCGCAAGGACTCTTTCGACAGTGGGGAGAGCCTTGGTTAGATCTATTCGCCACCGAAGAGAACGCGCAATGTCATCAGTTCTGCGCGTTGGAATTTCCAAGGCGGCACTCGCTCGGCGACGCTTTTCGTCACGAGTGGAGTTGCGGTCTATTGTACGCCTTTCCGCCTATACCACTTCTACCCAGAGTGTTGAAGAAGATTCGGCACGACCGGGCCCAAGTCATTCTTGTGGCTCCGGACTGGGCTCGAAGAGTTTGGTATCCCGAGCTACTCAATATGAGCGTAGATCCCCCGATCCGTCTGCCTCTTCGGGAGGATCTTCTGTCGCAGCAGCAGGGGACGGTCCTCCACCCGAACCTGTCCAGTCTACACCTGCTTGCGCGGAGATTGAGCGGCGGCAGTTGATTCCTTTCCACTTGCCTCCCGAAGTTTGTGATGTGATTCTGGCAGCCAGGCGTCCCTCCACTAAGGTGGTATACGCCTGCAGGTGGAACAAATTTGTGGCATGGTGCACAGCAAAGGCTGTGAATCCCCTTTCTGCCCCTCTTTCTGAGGTCCTTCTGTTCCTTCTCTCTCTGGCCCAACAGGGTTCTGCCCTGGGTACCATCAAGGGTTATCTTTGTGCTATCTCGGCCTTCCTCAGGCTCCCTGATCAGCCCTCCCTTTTCAAGTCCCCTGTTGTTAACAGGTTCCTAAAAGGCATTACTCACCTCTTCCCTCCTGTTCCGTTTGTGATGCCTCAGTGGGACTTAAACTTGGTTCTTACCTTTTAATGTGCTCTCCCTTTGAGCCTCTACATAACTGTCCTCTTCGTCTTCTGACTCTGAAGACAGCCTTTCTGGTGGCCATCACCTCCGCTCGGCGGGTGAGTGAGCTCCAGGCTCTATCTTGCAAACCTCCCTTTCTGTCTGTTCATCCAGACAAGGTTGTTCTTCGGACGCGTCCGTCCTTCTTGCCAAAGGTGGTTACTGCTTTCCACATTGGGCAGACCATCACTTTGCCCACCTTCTTTCTGCCTCCGCATCCTTCCAGAGAGGAAGAGAGGCTCCACCGTCTGGACCCAAAACGTGCGCTCTCTTTCTATATTGACCGCACAAAACACTTCCGGGTGGATGACCAGCTCTTTGTTGGCTACGTGGGCGCCAAAAAGGTCGGGCGGTGCACAAGAGGACCATCTCCCGCTGGGTTACCTTGTGCATCAAGACCTGCTATTCTTTGGCTAAAAAGGAGCCTCCTGTTGGGCTGCGTGCCCATTCCACCAGGGCAACGGCTGCTACCACGGCCTTGGGCCGCGGTGTTCTGCTGCCGGTTATCTGTCAGGCAGCTACGTGGGCCTCGCTGCACACGTTTACAAAGCATTACTGCCTTGACAGTCAGGTCCGGAGGGACGGCTTCTTTGGCCGTTCTGTCCTCCAGGACTTCCTTGTCTGATCTTTGTTCGCAGACCCACCACCGGGGTTGGTATTGCTGGGGTATCTATTCTAAGGTAAGGAATCTGTCACTAACGTGTCTCTTTCAGATGCACAAGTTACTAACTTGTGTAACGATATATCTGTAAGAGACAGTAGTTAGTGACAGATTCCCTACCGCCCACCCATCCTCCCGTTCTGCGAATTCATTTCTAGGGTTAAGGACATCCCTTTCAGGGCCCTAGTATTTTTCAGACACCTATGTCAGCTTCTTGCATGGCTCTGCGTTCCTGGCGCGGAAAGTCGTGTACAGAACTGACGTCGGCGCGCAGGGGCGGCGCCTAAGTACTGCCCGCGACGTCATCCCAGCGATCACGACGCCGACGACTGACGCGGAGCCGCACGACGCCGCCTACCGACGCGCAAGGGTACTGCTACGCAAAAAACTTTCCGGATCCAGCCTGCCGCCTGGGGATATTCTAAGGTAAGGAATCTGTCACTAACTACTGTCTCTTACAGATATATCGTTACACAAGTTAGTAACTTGTGCATTTAGGGGTGTTAAGGGGGAGAGGGGTAGTAGCTAATGGGCTACTTGCCCCTGGGGTCACTACGCCCGTTGGATGTGGCCATAACCATGTCCGGGAATCCCTACATTTGCCAACACAAAGTTGGCTAACTCTGAAAAGTCATGTCCACCTCAGATTAGGCCACCTTAGGGGTGGTACTAGCCTGGGGGTTTGTACGCCTACCTGACTAGCTAATTTTCCCACCTGTCCAGGTGCTAAAGGGCTCTGGACAATGGGGGTCGGCCTCCTCCCCTGTGAGGGAAGCCAGACTCTCATTTCAAAGGCAGTAGCTTCTTTGAAGCCCCCCAGCCTTAATATGCTAATCTTCCCGAGCAGGCTTTGTTTCTGACCTCCTTAGAGCGAAGGTTCTCACCCTTGGGGGAGGGGGGGGGGCGGTCAGGCACTCGTCTCTGGTGGCAGGCTGGCAGAAACCAGTCAGCCACCATACCAGGGGCTGGTAGGTTTTCAGGGGGTGTGCATGCATTAGTAAATCCAACACTGGCATTAGTGTGGGTTTATTAATACCAGATGTTTGATACCAAATTTGCCTATTTTCAGTGAAACCATCATGCAGCTGGGGTACTCGTTTACACCAGTGTCCAGCATATATATATATTCGCCCTGCTTTATGGCTCAAAGGCCTCTTGTAGGGGTGACTTACCTATATTAGATGCAGTGACTTTGGCATGACACACAGGAGTGTTCTGTCTGGTTTTCACTCCTGGTTTGCACCATGTCACGCAGCCTGCAATGGCAGTCTGTGTGGAATTAGTATGTGGGTTCCTTGGGGTGGCATTAATTATGCTGCAGCCCTTAGGGACCCGCTATATTACCCATGCCCTAGGTGTCTGAAGTACCATTTGCTAGGTACTTGCACGGGTGCTAAAGTCCTTAGCCAATTGTGGCACAATTGGACTTTACCTTGTTTTTGGGAAGGAGCCCTTCCACTGAGGTCTGGTTAGCTGGCCTCAGTGCACTGTCAGTCGAAAATCAGCATCTAGTAGGTAAAAAGGGGGCAAAATGTGTGTGTGGGGGGGTAACTGCAACAAAAGACTAGTTCCCAACAATGGACATAACCCTTACCCAGAGGACCTAATTCCACCAAAATGGTGGCATTTTCCTAGTCGTGTTCACTTCAGGTAGCCCACCTTAGGGGTGGTACTAGCCTGAAGGTGAACACACCTCCTGACCGGCTAATTTTCCTACCTACCCTGGTGCCAAATGGGCCCTGGGCAGGGGATGGCTTTTCTCCTGTCTGGGGTAAGCCATGGTCGCATATCAAAGGCCGTGGAGGCCTTTGAAGCCTCCTGCCTTGATATGCAGATCACCAGTCATCCTGCTTGGAGGTGACAACACCTCTTGCCGCTGCAGGCATTGTTCCCGACCTCCGAGAGCGTGGGCTTTCACCTCCAGTTGGTCAGAAATACGTCTGTGGTTGCAGGCTGGACAGAACCAGTCAGCCAACACACTAGAGGTCAGTATGGCTTCAGGGGGTACCTCTAAGGTACCCTCTGGGTGCATGTATTAATAAATCCATCACTTGAATTGGTGTGCTTTTAATAATAGACTATGTTTGATACCAAACACCATAGGTTTCAGTGAAGCCATTAAGTAGCTGGGAAACTCTTTTTGCCCAGTACATACCTTAAGATGGCTTCCCTGCTCACTTGTACTGTCAGTAATTGAACAGGGCTGCACAGGGGTCTATCATGCAGATATTTTCTCATAAGTAATATAATGCACCCTGCCTTAGTGCTGTAATGCCTGCTGTAGGAGTGACTTACAGATATTACATGCAGTGTTGGGGGACATGGCACACAGGGTGTGTGCCATGTTGTGTTTTCACTTTTTAGAGCACTTTGTCACGCATCCTGCAGTGGCAGCCTGCTTGAGTTTGGTGCTGTGTCCTTTAGAGTGCCACAAGACATGCTGCAGCTCTTAGGAACCCTCTTTAGTACCTATACCCTAGGTCCAGGGGTACCTCTTAATAGGGACTTACAGAGGTGTTTAAGGCCTGGTCAGTTGGGCATCAATTGACCAGTTACCTTGTTTTGGGGGAGAACATTGGCACTGATGGCCTGGTTAGCAGGAACCCAGTTCACTCAGTTTAAAGTTGCTTCAAATACTAGGCAAAAAGTGGTGGACTACCGCAACAAAAACCCAGTTTCCTCCAAGACCTACATGAGGGTGACTTAATATTTGAAAGGATTGTTATCTGTCAAAAGGGTGCATTTTTCACAGGGCGAACTGCAGGTTTGAGGTGTGTGCTGTATATACACATGCTTTGCATAAGTCCGCCATCTAGTGTTAGTCTTGGATGATTACAAGTTTTTTTTGTTCCAAGAAGTTTTCTTGGAGTCACGAGGCTGTGAGACGACTCCTCTTGGGAGTGGATGGCACAATAGGTGCTGCATTCTGTTAGTGACATTTAACTTACAAGCCCGGGGTACACTCTGTAATATATAACCGCAATTAATAGCCAATTAGGGTGATGCCAATCCGACCACAATTAAAAGGGGGGAGCACAGACACTCTACTACTGTTCAGGAGGTGTAAAGTGCACTGAGTTCTAAAGCCAGGAAAAGTATAGGGTCCATTAAAAGGCACAAAATCCGGGGTGACTAGCCAGAAAAGGCTGAATCCCTACACCTGCCTCATATATTGACACCCCTTATAATTTGTTACTTTAACAAAGTGTAGCCAGTGATTATAGTTGTTAAAGTGGTGGCCCCTGATAAAACCAGTGGTCTTGCTTTATTCAGAATGACCCTTCCACCTGATCCCCAGTTATATTGTGAAGTTGCCTCTGGTATAAGTGGGGGGTATTGCGACTATGGGGTTAAGGACCCACTAGGGATGCAAAGTGATACGAGGGTGTCTCCCAAGGTATATCCATCTACCTGATTTTATTTATTTGTTATTTATTCCGTAATAGTAGTGTGTGAGTGAGGATAAACTTTTTTAAAAATTTTATTTACAGAAAAAGCACTGACTAGAGATAATAACTTGTGTTGTTGCGTGCCAGTGAATTGGGATTGCTAGCCCACACCACCTCTCCTGGGCAGGCTTTGGACTGCTTTCCTGAGTTATCCTTATAGAGTAGGGTGCTACATTGGGATACTTGATTCCCAGCAATAAGACCATTGTGGCTCTATTACTTATGGAGGACTCGCATCCTTTGCAACATATAACACATTTCATACAATTGTGCTACATTTTACAGCTAGGCCAAAGCTGAGAGAGCGTTTGTATCAGGTTCAGTTCTCCATCTCTAGGGTTCTTGTCCCATGCCAATCTAAAGGAGCCCATTGAAGCCAATGAAATACACTTCCTTTAGAAACGAGAAGAAAATGGTACAACCAGGGCTTCACTTTGGACTCGAGGAGAGGTGTGTAATAGATCTGTCAATACTGGCTCAGGATATTCAGATATGTTCATAGTAGGGGTGAAGAAAGCCTTGGACCTTCTAACAAAAATAAATTACTAGCCCAGATGTCAATGACTAGAACACCAGTTTGTCAAATTATCTTCCCCATACTCCGTGACCTGGCCGCCCATGCTACTTTCTGCAATCAAGGAAACATCACATATGGCACCTAACTTCTAACAGTATGAGTGATCCTTGTTACTGCATGGAATTTAGGAAGAGCTTTTGAAGTAAAAACAATTAAATCACAGTGAGCACAAAAGAAACTGGTAAATAACTGCATGATCCATTTGCAGTGTGTTAACGTGGGCTAAATAATACCTCGCTCACATTGCATTTGGAGAATCAACACATCTGTCACCAGTACCACAGAACAATTCCTGGCTAGAAACACTTAATCCCCAAAGTTTATCCTATCTAGACTTGCTGCCATAAGATAAGTTACACTTCTTGCTTAACTCCAGGAGGAACATTATCAGTGTGTCTTGATGTCTGCACATTTATCTGCAGACCAGCATCACAGATGAGGGCACCCATCAGCTGAATAAGGAGGGGGGAATATTGAGAGTGCTGGAGGGTAGATGCACAGCTCCCTGAAGCAAGCCTCCCTACCAAAATGGACAGTAGCTCATTGCGCCCATCTCCAGTAGGAAGATCATCTGAGAAACTCAGGAAATTTAGGGTAAAAAGACACCTGTGTAATGATACCCTTCGAAGATTGTCATTAGAAAACAAATCGAATGGCATAATGAGGGAAATAAAGTTATTGCTTCATGAGTTACTGTTCATCAAGTATTCCTAATGGAGTGCCACCAGTTAGAGAGAAAAGGGTACCAGAAAAATGAAGATTCATTTTAAGCGAAGCAAGGTTTTTGCCAGTCACATGTAAAGGAACCGCTAATGCACCTCCTCTCACCACCTGTAAAACCTGAAAAAGGAGTGGAACAGTGCAGGACCCAGCTTAGAAACTTCAGAAGAGATTGGGAGAACCAGAAAGATAAGATTGGAAGCAAGCAAGTGGGGAAAGCTAGCACCTTGAACATAGTTCATTAACTGCCCACCAAAACCACAGTGGGTATACATGATACAGCTAGTATTTGCCTTCTGCATAATAGAACTGTCCCTCTTCCGTATCAGAGAAATAGCCTTCTTGCCCACCTCCGCAGAAAAGTTCATTCTAAAATGTAGCTGCTGAAATGATCAATTTCTTTAATTGATGCAGGACAGTTTTCACAAAAATAATCTTCAAAAATGTCCATGAGTAGGTTGAACATTAAGAGCAGATAATCCCCTTCTAGGGTGGCTTCCACAAAGGACTATCAAAGGCAGACCTAATCTTAACACCATTCTAAAGAAATAATTTTTTTTCTTGGTGGACCAGCGGGGTAAAAAAAAAAAAAAAAAACCTGTGGGACAACGTGCTCAAAATGGCAGTCCCATCTTATCAGACTAACAAACTATACACATACTTCACAGCACAAATCTGTTACAGGCCCAGTGTCAGCTGACAGTCTCCATGTCCATTGTCAAGCAAAGGTGCTTTTAGTCCTGCTACTTTTTTTTTATTTTATTTTTTACTGTATGCACAAAGTAGAGTCCAGTAAGCAATTCCACAAAGTACTTTCGGAGAATGGGAGGTATGCTGATCCCTCTCCTTTTTGTCTTTGTGATATTCACACCCAGTGTCTTTGAAAGCAACTACACATTAATGCAATGAATGAAAATAACAAAATATGTTCCTACGTGCTCAGGCAAAGATAAGAAATGTCATTCTGCAACTGACTGCAAAAGAAATAGTTTCCCCTACGTGGATCAGCATTTGCGACCCCATTTAGCTTTAGTATTCTCATAAAAGGTACTCCCAGTAAAGCAGCAAGGACAATACTGGGAGTATAGGAGTTTCTGATAGTATGGGGCATACATTCTGACATACATCTCAAAGGTCTTGCAAGTAAAATTCGAAAGCACACTGCTCAGTCGTGCTAAAGTGTTGTAGTTGCATCCTCCCTCAATTGGGGTGCAAAGAAGCCTTTGTAGTATCTGTAAGCTGCATCTCCAGACAACCCAAACTGCTCTCAAAGAAGCTCCGTGTCATATGATACACTGGGATGTGATCTGCCTTAAGAGTGATCTCTGGTTCTAAGCATAGCTAGCAATAACCACATTCCAAGTGGATGAATTCTGACATTGGGAATACAGAACACCTTTTACTGACAGAGTTGAATGACTATGCAAGTTGGGTAGTCACTGAAGAGCTCTTTTAGTGGTTGAGAAATGGACAGTGTACAATAACAGTGAAAGGCTTCCAGAAACAGCAACATAGGGAGCTACAATAAAGAGCCTCAGAAGAAAATATGGACCGATTTAAAAACCTCTATCATGGAACACCTGGTGTGGTTCTTTTGCTAGTAGAAGGATCCATTAGATGAACAGCAGTCCTGGCCACTGATTACAACTTCTTTCCTAATTGGACTTCAGTGTCCTGGCATTTCTTACAGGGAAAATGCCTGCACTTTGCACCTAAAAGTTGTCATTTGTATTTTCTGGACATTGTTGTTCAGGCAGCTAGAAAGACCGCTGTAAATACATTAAGCATGCTCCCAGATGTGGTAATGTACAGTTTGACCAAGAGCGTTTAAGCCACTTTTGCTTAAGTTGTTTGCTGCCTTTCTCCTGTTTCTTTCTATTTTCTTGCTGTTCAAACTACTTAATCTTTGGAATTGGAAGGGAGCCCGGAGGGCAGTATCGGGATTAAGTTTACTTTCTAGTAATTTGTTAGTCCTAATTCGTAAATGCACTCCCATTCCCAGCATCATTCTACCAACCCCTCTACCATTGTCACTTCTACCACACCAACCTGCGGTATAAATTAGCCCATTGGGCTATCCGTTCACCTGTAACTTCTATGGAGAGGTGTAGTTTAGTTTGAACCAGTGTCAGGACTCCTGTTGCTGTGTCACTTAGGAGCATTTACAGGATGTAGAACTGAAGAAGCAGATGCTGCTGAAAGAAGGAAATGGACACAGAAACCTGCCTGAATTCTGTTGAAAAATTGAGTTCCTGCTACGTCGAGCTAGGTCATCAGTACTTGTTGCATGTCTGAGGAGCCTGATTCTTTTATCTCCTTTATTACCTTAGCCACAGCGGGGCGATGAAGACTCTGTGGGTAATATTACGGGAAGACCCCAATAACCGCTTTCTGTGAATTTCCAAAATTGTTTCTTCTCCCTACATACAACTGTACCTGTAGCCTTTTGGTCTTGCAGATGCTACTGTTGTTCCAATCCCCCTAAGCAGCTTATACATGCAGGCGTATCACCCGCTCCTTTCCCGAAGCCCATCACCACTGCTGGCCCTGCTGGTCAGTGTTGGCCTCTATTATGTTGTAAGCGGTAGATGTACTCCCTGAAGGAGAGTGCCCTTTTTTGACATGGTCACCCATTTTTTTTGCCTGGTAAATGGGATTTCAACTGAAATTGCACTGGGTTCCTGTTAACCAGGTCCCCAGTGCCAGAGCTATTTCCCAAAACTGTATAATTGTTTGCCCCAATTGGCAAAACCTCCAGCACCCTCTTTATGTCCCTAGTAAATGGTACCCCGGGACCTAGGGCATGAGGTATTAAAGAGGGTCCCTACAGGCTGCAGCACAAATTGTGCCACCCTAAGGGGACCCCTCACCAAGCACATGCAAGACTGCCATTGCAGGCTGCGTGTCTTGGTGCAGACAAAAGTGATAACACAGCATGTCACACATCCCTGTGTGCCATGTTCCCTACCACTGCATGTCATATTTGTAAGTCTCCCTTACAGCAGCCCTAAGGCAGTGTGCTGAATATTACATGTGAGGACACACCTTCATGAGCAGATATGCCCCTGAGCTGGTCAGTCCTATTACTGCCAGTGCAAGTGGACAGGGAAGCCATTTTAAAACATGTGCTGGACACTGGTGAAAACTAGTTCCCCAGCTACATGATGGCTTCACTGAAAATAGGGATGTATGGTATCGGATATCTTGTTTTAGTGAACCCACACTGATGCCAGTGTTGGATTTACCAATACATGCACCAAAGGGCACCTTAGAGGTGCCCCCTGTAAACCTACCAGTCTCTTGTGTGTTTGCTGACTGGTTTCTGCTAGACTGCCACCTGAGACGCTGTTTTGACCTCCTAGGGTGGAAGCCTTTGCTCTCAGGAGACCCAGAACAGAAGCCTGTCTGGGAAGAGAGTGATAACACCCTCTTCCCCAGGATGACCTGCTGATTAGCCTCCTTGGGAAGGGGAGCTTCAAAGAAGCTGCCGCCTTTGGATTGCGAATCTGGCTTTCCTCAAAGGAGCGGAAGCCACTCCCTCCCCGTCCGAAGCCCCGTTGCACCTGGACATGTGGGAAAATTAGCTAATCAAGTAGGCGTGCCGCCTTCAGGCTAGTACCACCCCTAAGGTGGGCTACTATGAGGTGTACACAATTTTCCAAACGTAGCCGTCTTTGTGATAGCATACTTAGGAATTCTGGGACAGTTATGCCCACTTTCCACAAGAAGTGTTCATATAGGGGCGTAGTGACCCCCAAGGGTCAGTAGCCCATTGGCTACTACCTTACACTCCCCTTATGCCCCTAAATTCAGTATTTAGGGGAGTCCTTGCCACCAGAGAAGCAGATCCTGAAGACCTAAGAAGGGAGGACACCGAAGACCTGCAACAGCCGACGAGCGAAGCAGCTTACATGGGACCAACCCTGCCGGTCTGTCTGCATCCCTCATCGAAAACTGCGCCAAAGTCTACTCTTCCTGCAACTGTGAGGCCTGAAACTTGGGTGGACTGCCTGCTTTCCAAAAAGATTCAAGACTTCCCGTGAACAGTGGACCTGTTCTAAAGAACTCCAAAGGAAAAGACCCTGAGGCCTCGAACTGCGAAAACCCGACACCTGAAGCAACCACTGCACCAGTCTCTCTGGCCCGGGTTGAAGGGGGCCAACTGTGCCAAGAAGGTTCCCCAGCCCTCCAGAGCTAGAGTCCATTGTAGTTTCTCCCATCCTAGATTCCCCAACGTCGCATGCAGCCTCTGCAAAGGTGCCCTCTACAACGACTGCTCCGGTAAGGAAAACCTCGACTCCTAAGGACACCCCTGCACCCGCCACCCCTGTGCCTTGGAGAAGAGGAGCAAAGGTGTCCCCCCTGTCCCCGAGCATTGCAAGGCCTGAGCCCATTTGCTGGTTCAGCCCAACTGGCTTCCTAGCCAGAGCTTGCAGCCTCTTTTTACGAATGGCAGATCTCCATTGAAACGCATTGTGCTCCCGACGCTGATTTGCACCCAGCCGCCCTCGTTCCGCTGGTGGTGTACTGTTGGTGCTGCCTTGGACCTTGCCCGCCACTCACCTGAACTACTGGAGATTGTTCCTGTAAGTCAATGTACTGTACCTGTTTGCAGAATTTGTTCTTTCTTCCATAGACTAACATTGCAGAACTCAGAAATTGCAGTGTCCCATTTTTAAAGTGAAAAGAATTTATATTTAAAAACTTACTTACCTGAACGATTTTTCTCTGATGCCTAAACATATATAAAGATACCTGCTATTTTTATTAATTGTTGTGGATCTCCTTCTTGAGTCGTGTTATCATTCATTAATCATTGTGTGTATTTGCAAATGTCTTGCACTCCTCTGTTAAGCCTAAGGCAGTTCGACCACACTACCCTCTAATAGAGCACTTTGTGATTGCATAGCAAGCTCCTGTCTACTCATAAGGGAACCCCTGGACTCTTTACACGGTATATCTACTTATTGATATACCACATAAAGAGCCAGCTTCCTACACTCCCCTAGTCTGGCGGTATCTTTTGCTGGTAACTGCATAACCAACAGATCCAATTGGCCCATTTACTTCAACTTTTGTCTGGCTGTTGGACCCATGCAGCAACACACAATTTGTATGTATAACTACAGTGGTGATATCCAAATAAGAATAATGTGAGTGGCGCATGCACCAACTTGACACATAGTGCCAAGCCACATGAGTTACGTTGCAATGTTAGCCATTAAGGTTGAAGTATCTGCTGAAGAGTGTTGGACTTAACTGTTTTAGTAGAAAAGTTTCTTGGGCTTTCAATGAGCTTTGCAGATGTTCTCATTTACTGGGGCATCTATGATCAATAGGCAATGTTTATTGGAATGATTTCCCAGTTCCTCTAGGTTCCACACATGTACAAAAACTAGCCTGGCATGTCCTTGCAATAATTTCAGATTAGTAAGCCGGTTTTTGTGAAACATTAAAAGTGAAGAAGAGATGTTCCCAACTTGGCTTTGTGATTAGTTAATGTTGAAGTGTTAAGTTTTTAAAGATTTTTTTAAAAAGAGAAGAAAATAAACATTGTTATTAGTTTGCTTCTGGAAAAATGTTACATTTAAACCATACATTTTTATAAAAATTGCATTTGGCTAAGCTCTTTTCATTACTGCCCAAAATGACTGCAGTTGGGGCTGAAGCACCTATCATTTCTAAGGATTGCAGTATAGTAGTTACACTTACAGACAGCATGTACATATCTCTTGCTGTACATACTAATTAAGTGCAGCCCACACTGAAAGTGTGACGTTGATTCTCTGTGTTTTGCGATCTTCTACACTAAGTTGTATAGATGCATAAACAAATTATCTACTTCCTTAACATAGTAGATTTTGGGATCCGAAATGGTGAACAGCACTCTTCTAATCGCTCATTCCATGAGTTCTATACTTTGGGTTGGCACCATATTTTGAATTACTTTTTTGCAGAAAATGTACGCTATTGTGATACTGATCTAAAATGGCTGTTTACTCGAGGAACGTCTGCGCTCTGCTTATAGACCCAAATAGTTTCGGCTCTGGAGCAGTGTGGAAAAAAAGGCTAATTTCCACAGTGGATAATGGGGCAAAACCTCCACGACTAGGTTCTGCGCCCTGTGCAACATCATAAATATGTGTGCAGGTTGCAAGTAAGGCCTTTAAACGCTTGTGTGTAGATACTGTTTTGGTTTTTTTAACAGAAAATTACTATCAAGCCCTCTCTTGTCTGTCCTCACACTTGCAATCCTACCAATCCGCTCTGCTTTACTTTGGCAATTACTCACAGATTTCTCTACTGTTTGCATGCAACGCCTTATGAAATTGTTACTTTGTGTCTTCCTTTATGAACAGGGAATGTGTGCAGTGCAAAGCTTTCAACAAAGGAGAAAAGAAAGATGTGTGTGAACAGGAGTGCAAGCATTTCAACACTACAATTGTAGAAAGTCGAGACAAGTTACCACAGCCAGGCCAGGCTGATGCTCTGACGCACTGTAAAGAGAAAGATGCTGACGACTGTTGGTTCTACTTCACATACTCTGTCAATGGAACCAATGAAGTTGTTGTCCACGTGGTAGACAAACCAGGTATTAAAAACTACAATTTTGCTTTCACCTTTACAATACAGTGAGTGCTCCTTATGTTACTGTTATATAAAGTTTTCACCCGAGATTCTTAGTACAGTTGCCTATTTCTTTTACATCTCTTAGGCCTGAAGCATAATGCCGGTGAAGGTATGCTATTATGGCTGGATTCAACACCTACCTGTTAATTGTATTTTTGTTGCAAGCACTTGTTAAGACTTCTAATTTGGGAATGTCACTTTTTGACACTGTGTCCCTTGAGCATAATGTGAGCTGTATTTCTCACGAAGTACAATAGCTAATAGCAATGCGGGTTCGGATTCACTTTCAAAATTCTTTTAAAACCTCGTTAATTCTGAGGCAAGGTATCAGCCATGTGCGAACTTGAAGGTAAAGATTTTCCTTATTTCTTTAAATGATTAAAGTTTCCCTTTAATTCCAAAGAGTGGGCAAATCTCGTCTAGCGCAAAGTTAATTCTTGCTATGGGTAGATGCACCCCACACTGGAGAAAAATCTAATCCTAGAAAGACAGGTTATACTATTTTGTGTCACCATTATTTGAATGGTAAAGTCTCCAGCCAGTGGCTCAAAGAACCTGGTTCATGTCAGTTTGACAGCTGTGCTTTCAAAACTCCGACCTAAATGAATTCAGATTTTCATGAACATCATAGTTCTATACAAAAAGAAGTGTTACGGTGAAAAGCCCTTAATAAGGATGCACATGCTGGTTCTGCAAGTCTGGCCAAATGTCAGGATCTTTGACCAAACCAGTGCAGTGCTATGCAGTGCTGAATGGATACATTGCAGTTGAATGAAGTGGATTATAAAAAAGAGTAATTCAGTTAAAAAACTAAGTTTATTTATGATTCAGCAAATATAAACCAGAAAGCTTTATTTAGTGCAGACTCAACACACAATACATACCATATACTATGTTCAGTGTAGCCCTTTCTCAAAGTCACAGCAAAACATGATGGGGGGCATTAGTTATAGCATGTGTTTTGTGCATTCCATACTGTGAGAAAGGGCCCTCTTTCTGCATGGTTGCCCCCACTTTTTGCTGAATTGCTGATGTGCTTTGACTGAGTGGGCCCAGGGCTCCTGCTAATCTGGTACCCAGGGCCTATGTTCTTTCCCTAAAACTGCATTGAAGCCTAAACCCAATTGGCATCTCTGGCCACATGTCAGCCCCTGGTAAATGGTACCCTAGGTACCCAGGGCACTGTGACCAGAGAAGGCCTCTAGGGGCTGCAGCACTTATTGTGCCACCCTTGGAGACCCTGTACCCTGACACACCCACACTCTGCCCTTGCAGGCTGAGTGTCTTGGTGCAGAACCAAACAGAGTCGACATGGCAAACATCCCTGTGTGCCATGCCCACAAACACACTGCCCTGGCATACCTCAGTCACCCCTCTAGCTGGGTGCACTATACCAGTGGTGAGGGTACAGGTGCATGAGTCCTGTACCCCTACAGTACCCAGGTCCATTCCTGGGCACTGTAAGTGCAGTGCTGCCATTAAGAGTATATGGTGCTGGGAGGTAGTCATCACGAACTCCACAGCACCATGATGGCTACACTGAAGACTGAGAAGTTTGGTATCAAACTTCTCAGCACATTAAACCCACACTGATGCCAGTGTGGGATTTAATGTCAGATGCACGACAGAGGGCAACTTAGAGTTGCCCCCTGAACCTAACCTACAATCCACGTCCTGCCTGAGAGGCTGCCTAGGCTGCCACCCAGCAGACATGTTGCTGGACCCCTGGGTAGAGAGCCATCCGCTCTCCCGGGCCTGCAACAATGCACGTCCTGGGCGAGGTGCTAGGTCTCCTCCCCCAGGATGGGCAGGGGGAAGCTTCAAAGGCATGCCATGCCGCCTTGGTGAGCCTCCCCAGACCAGTTGCTGTTCTCAGCAACTGGTCCCCACCGGTTCTAGCCCCCACTCTGGCGGGAAGACTGGCGGGAAACCACAAGTGAGGAAAGGGGGTGTGCCAGCCTCTGCCAACCCCACCCCTCAGGTGGGGGAGGCGAGGTGAAGCACATCTCCGGGCTCTCGCCATCTTGAAGATGGGGAGCCCTACCCAATCAAGACTAGGCTCCTGCCCCCCTCCCACTGGAGAGTGGCAGGATAGGGGATGTACCCACCCCAGGGAAGGGACCCATTGGTCCCTGCCCTTTACCTACCTGTAACGCCCCAAAATCTAGTATTTAGGGGCACCCTGAACCTTCCTTCCTCAGATCCCGAATTCGAAACAAGCAAGAAGAATGAGAAGAAAGAAGACCTGCCGTGCAGCTGCTCACAAGAGGACTACACCAACTGTCTTGGCCCCAGCCCTACAGGCCTGTCGACCCTCGAACCTGCTCCTGCTAAACCCCGGCGTCTCCAGTGGTCAGCAACCTCGAAAACCCCGGAGGACCTGACTGCCTTGTGACTCTGAAAGAACTGGGACTCCCACAAGCAGTGGTACTGCTCAAAAGCAAGTAACAAACCCCTGGTGCCAGCCAGGAACCGCGACTCCTGCACCCGCCGAGCCCAGCCTGTGCCTGAGTGGACAAAGATCACGAGGACGTCCCCCCGGCGACTGTGACCCAGAATCCAGCACCCAAGGACCCTCCTCGACGCTCCTGACGACGCCTGCAGCCTCAGAACCAGGGACCCCTCCAACCGCGACCAGCAGAGGGTAAGATTTCCCGACGCGAAAAGACACCCCTGCACCTGGCGCCCTGCGGCCTCCTGTGTCCAACTCCGGGGTGCCTACCTATCCTCCAACTACCCAACTTACCTCTCGAAGTGGTGGTCGCACCTGAAGAATCTCCGTCCCCGAGCTTGCAGCCTTTGTTCAACTTCCAGCTTCTCCATTGAAATACATTGAGCGGCCGACGGCTCAAAAGCACCCTGCACCCAGCCGCCCGAGTGCCCCTGGGAGTGCAACACCTATCCTATTTTTCTTCCCCACTTGCCCTGGGTAAGTGACCAGGAGCCCAGCTCCCACAGCCGCGTGGCCTGCCAGCAGCCACCAACCAAGGGCCCCCTGCCCGCCATAGGCTAACATTGGGCCTAACTCACTCTGCACCCGGCCGCCCCTGTGCCGCTGAGGGTGTATCAACTGTACCTACCTGACCCTGGGAGGCCCCTGAGTCTATGCCCAGAACCTTAACTCTGCCAGTCGAGTACTTACCTGAAAACCAATAACCTACATTTTCTCCATAGGGTAACATTAACTGGTTTACACTGAAATTTCTTCTAAGTGTCGAGTTTTGAAACTTTAAAATATTTACTAAAAATCGTCCGATCAACGAAAACGACATTACTCACCTGTTATCAGGAGAGATCCCAGTGCTGGATCTTGGTGCCCAGCACTGACCCTGAAAAGCAATTACAACTGTACTTACCGATAACTTGATTTTCCTCCATAGGATAACATTGCCTGGTTTTCTCCAGAAATTCTTCTAAGTGTCGATTTTTGAAGCAAACAAATATTCCTTAAAAATCGCCTGTGTAACAAAAACGATTTCTTTCAACTGTTTACAGGAAATGCACCAGGGTTGAATCCAGGATCCAACCCGGAGTAAGAAAATCATACGTAAAGTAACAAACTGCTTTTACTTAAAAACTCCCATTGAGCTCAATGTTATAATGGTGTTTTGAATTGTGTTGCCTTTTGCAACAACTGTAGCTATTGCATTCAACAGTCTATTGTGTATTGAAAGTATATAACTAAAGCATCTCATTCTGAGAAAGTATTTTTATAAATGTGAAGAAGAGAGCAACGCACTCCTAAAGTCATCAAAACTTTCTCGGGGTGGTAATCAGGTAGGTGGTGCAAAAAGGTAAGTCCTCCTGAGTATGAGGATAATCCAGACGTGATTGCACTCTCCTGGGTTGAGAGTGTGTCCCCCTCTTGCACTCAATGGGAAAGTTTGATTGTTAATCTAAGTAGTAATTAAGTACTTCACAACATTGTCGTCAGTATATGTCTCTATTTAATTGTTCAGTTATCCAATGACACATTTATCCATGAAACCATGAGGTTAGCTTTGAATTCAACATTCATTCAAAGTGCCCAATGCATTTCGGGCCGATGAGCCCTTCATCAGGGGCTAGTGTACTATAAGGAAGGAAACAAGGTATCGGCAAAATAGCAATAGATATTCATTATGCACAATTATCAAGTGACCGGTGGATACCACACATGTGTTCAACCGTAGTAGTGATGACCTGTGAAATGATGTATTAAACGTAACCAAAAGTGCACTACAAACGGCATAGTTGAAAGTAATCCCGTGGCTGGTGTCGATCGGTATACGAAGTGTTAGACGGTGACCCCGTGATGAAAACAATGAGTAAGTGGGTGACGTGAGCCTTTCTGATGAGGCTGAGCGTACTGGTCCTTACACGGGTGGGGTGAAGAACTGTGGAGAATGGTAAATGGTTGTGCTGTGAATGGAGTCATGCGACAGTGAGGAAAGGGATGAAAAATCGGTAAATGGAAAATACAGAACGACTCGGGTTATAGTGAACACGCGAGTGGATCAAGATTAAGTTAAACTCACGTGTCTTAAAAAACGTTGAGGCGTTTCTCTGTGAAAATAGCAGGGTGAGAATAAACTCGAGGAAAAATGAAGACATAGCGCTAGGCACGACGGCTGGTACTACATAAAATGAACTTACTGGAATGTGTGTCGAGTAGATTCAATGATCCGAAAATCTGTGTAAATGCCGGGTGGCGTTGGCAAAAGTTGAAAGTCAGCGTATGTTCGTATATGACCAGCGTCGCTGGGAATTATGGGATAACATAAACTACACAGGAGACAGACTCGTGGTTTCACACGAGTAAGTCGGTGTGGATGGTGACGGCGAAAAAAGAAACTGAACAGGGTAGCATGAACTACACAGAAAACACTCTTAGTTTTACACGAGTGGGTCAGTGTCAATGGTGACGGTGAAAAATGTGACTGAACATGGGGTGTTCAGCAAAATGAACAAAGAACAAACTATCGTTGATCTGTGTAACTGTCTGCAGTGGCATATCTGAGAAGTGTAATGAACTGTGAGGGTGGATATGGGTTGAAATGCGGCATTCACGAGGGGTTAGGTATGGAAGTGTAGTCGATTACGAATGTGTTACGAATGCTGTACAGGATGGGGTCAAAGGGTGTGAGGGATGTGTAGAATGGTGTGAAACTAAGAATGAGCCATATTAAAATGTGAAAACACGGTTATCAGCAAAAAATACAACAATGAACTGTGAAATACAGTATACTGATCAAGTCTTTCAAAGCACAGATCTGGGGGGGGTTCAAGCTCTGTGTATGGTATGGTGGTGCTTGTATCGATGACTCTACAAGAAACAGCTGAGGTCGTAACGTTCATTAAGACCTTTCGGACTGATGGAATCCAATCTATTTATCCAATATACTTCTCTCTGTAGCATGAATTGCGTATTGTTTCGTCCTTTCAGAACTGGTACTTGTTCAAGAATTAAAAATCGGAGTTGGCTGATGTGTTGAAGTTGTTGAAAGTGATTGGCAATTGGAGATTTAACCTGGTGAGTTCGAATGTTACTCTTATGTTCATTGAGTCTTGTCCGTATTTTTCTCTCCGTCTTGCCCACGTAAACCAAGCTGCAAGGGCACTTTAACATGTAGATGACATTTTGACTGTTACAAGTGGCTGTTACTTTTAGTTTGATGTTGTGACCTTGCTGAGGATGTTGAATGGTGTTGCCCTTTATAATGGAATTACAATTTCCACAATTGTAGCAAGGTATAGTGCCTTTGAAAGTTGTTTCTTTAAGATTCTTAGATGAGGTTAAAATTTGTTTTAAATTTCTTGACTGTTGGTAAGCGAATCTTGGGAGTGTCATAGATGTGTCTGAAGTCCGTTTCAGTTCCAAGCATGGGCCAGTATCTTAGGATGGTTTTTTTGATGAGGTTACTTTGAGTTGAAAATTTGGACACAAACGCTTCTGGATTCTTCTTTGTTTATGGGTTTCGACCTTAACAATGTCTGACTTGTGAGTTTGTCAGCTTTGTGGATAGCGTTTTCCAAGATGTTCATTGGATATTTTCGTTGTTTGAATTTCTCAATGCATGTATCTTTGCTTTCATTGTATAACTCTTCAGTGCTAGATATTCTTTTAAGTCTGAGTAGCTGAGAGTACGGTAAATGTTCCTTGAGGGAAGGTTGGTGGAAGCTATGGAAATGTAATAGGTTATTGCGGTCTGTGGGTTTGGTATATACCTGTGTGATGAGAGTTCCATTATTGTTGGTCACAACGGTATCCAAAAATGTTATAGAATCCTTACTGATGGTATGTGTGAATTGTATGCGGTGATCAACGTCGTTCAATGTTTGGATGAGTAATTAGAGTTTCGTGGTGGATCCTTGCCATAGAATAAAAATGTCATCGATGTATCGTTTGTATAAGACAAGATTTTCATTCCATTCTCGCTCATTCAGAATATGGTCCAACTCAAATCGATAAATGTAAAGATTAGCATACGTTGGAGCAGCACAATTGCCCATCGATGTTCCAGAGCATTGGATATAGTAATTGCCGGACCATTCAAAGTAGCTGTGATACAGCGTAAAATGAATAAGTTCCATTAAGAAGACTTTGAGGTCATTAGGTTTATTTGTGGTCAGAAGAAAGGATTCAACTGCCTCCATGCCTTTATCATGAGGTATCGATGTATAGAGTGCTTTAACATCGATGGAACAAAGAATAGTGTTGGGAGTGACTTTGTCCTGGACAGTTTTTAATAGGTTTATGAAGTCTGTAGTATCTCTGATGTATGTACTCATGGATTGTACCAATGGCTGCAGATGTTTATCCAAATATCTTCCAATGGGTTCGTGTAATGAATTAATGGTGGAAACAATTGGCCTGAACGGAGATGTAGTAGCATGTTTATGAATCTTGGGTATCATGTAAATGTAGGGTATGGAAGGGTTGGTTTTAATGAGGTAATTCCTGTCATCATTGTTGATGGTGCCCTTTTCGATGGCCTCCTCAAGAATGGTTTGTAGGATTTTTATGAAATCATTAGTGGGATCAAACGATAAAGGCATGTTACGATCTTGGATGTGGTCATTGACATTTTTCTCATAAAAGTCAGAATCCATGATGACCATTGCCCCTCCTTTGTCAGCTTGACGGATGGTAATTTCTGATCTTGCTGCTATTTGTAAGAGAGCCTGTTGCTCTTTTTGAGTGATATTGGTATTTTTGGTTTTTCGTCTGAGATATTTTATTGAGTTCTTTGAGGGTAATGGTTTCGAAAGCATCTAGTACTTTATGGCTGGTGGGAGCCATAAATGTGCTTTTGTTGCGTAATCCCATTAGTGTGTTGTCTCGAGGTCTGTATGTAGAATCCATGACGTTGTGAAAAAAAAATTTGAGCCTTAGTGGCTGCATGAATTTGAAAAAATTGATTTCTGTGTCAAGGTGATTTGAATGGTACGTGGGAACAAACGATGTACCTTTTTGTAAAGTTCTCATTTGAAAGTCTGTTAATTTATGTCTGGAGATGTTGATCACTAAGTTTTCTGGCTGCGTGTTCCCTTCGCAACCGGTTTTGTTGATGTTGTTTTTCCTCCTGCTTCGTCTTGTGACCTTGGACCTGCCCCTAAAAAAGGTTGTCTGCCATTGGTAGAAGATGTGGAAGGACCTTCAACAGTTGGTTCTTGTGAGTCATTTGTAGCTTGGAGTGTGCCTTTGGTTTGAGAGTCAACTTGTATTCGTGATGGTCTCCCTCTGGTTTGGGAGTCATCTGAGGATGTGGTATCGGTGTCGGATGGACGACCGGTGTTTCTTCGTTGTTGTCTCTTGTTCGCATATACCTCTGCCCAGGTATATACCTCCCCTAACTTATAATCTATGGTATCACGTTTAAAATTTCTTACTTTTCTTTCGTTGATCTCATTGGTGTATTCATCTAATTGTTTGTTCAAATCTGCTAGTGTCGCATTCCAGTCTTCATTTTCCAATTTCATGGAAATTTCTTGTTTTAGTTCTACTATTTCATTATTTAGATCTTCCAGTAGTGTAGATAGTTCAACTATGAGTAAAATTAAATCCAGTGAACATTTGTTCAGGATTGCCTCCCATTTTTCTGTGAATTTTGAGTTTTTTGCATAGTGTGGATTTCAAGGCGATTCTTAGGCCCCTCGGTATTCGCTGTACTTTGTGGTACTTGATCAGAGTACTGGCATGTAATCTTTGGTTAATGGCTTTTTTAGAAGTGTATAACAACTGTTTAATAATGGATTGGGTTGAGGTGGTACTGGTGCTGATTCCTTCGGTTTCCTCGAATAAAGCGTATATTCGTTGGGTTTCCTCTGAGGTGTAGACAAACGTGTTTTCTCTGCGTTCTGTTTTTGCAATTTCATCCATTGTTGTTGTGGGTGCGCTCTCTGTTATACTCAGATTGGGAAACAAATGTGAAGAAGAGTAACGCACTTCTAAAGTCCAACATTTTCTCGGGTGGTAATCAGGTAGGTGGTGCAAAAAGGTAAGTCCTCCTGAGTATGAGGATAATCCAGACGTGATTGCACTCTCCTGGGTTGAGTGTCCCCCTCTTGCACTCAATGGGAAAGTTTGATTGTTAATCTAAGTAGTAATTGAGTACTTCACAACATTGTCATCAGTATATGTCTCTATTTATTTTTATACCCACCTGTGGTTCTAAAAATAAAACAATATATTGTGTGTACAACAAATGCTTTACACTGTCCTCTGATACCGCCTTACTGCTCGACCAAGCTACCACTTTAGAGAGTAAGGTTATATCTAACTTTAGCCTCTGCCAAACCTCTGGGGACTGTGGACTCTGTGCACACTGAACCTTACTTTGGTTCAGTATATACAGAGCCACTTTCTTACACTGTACCATTACACTCGCACACTGCCTTTGCAGGCTGCGTGTTTTGGTGCAGAACAAAGTGAAGAGTCGACATGGCACACATCTGTGTGCCATGCCTACAGCCCACTGCCCTGGCATAGATCAGTCACCCCTCTAGTTGGGTGCACTATACCAGTGGTGAGGGTACAGGTGCATGAGCCATGTACCCCTACAGTGTCCAAGTCCATTCTTAGACATTGTAAGTGCAGTGCTGCCATTCAGAGTATATGGTGCTGGGAGTTAGTCATTACGAACTCCAGAGCACCATAATGGCTACACTGAAAACTGAGAAGTTTGGTATCAAACTTCTCAGCACATTAAACCCACACTGATGCCAATGTGGGATTTAAGGAAAAATGCACACAGAGGGCATCTTAGAGATGCCCCCCTGAAAACCAACCCACCACTAGTGTCCAGGCTGAGTGGCTGCTTTCAGCTGCCACCACCAGACATGTTTCTGGACCCCTGGATCGAGAGCCTGCTGCTCTCTGGGGCCTGAAACAATGCACATCCTGGGACAAGTTGCCAAGCCTCCTCCCCCAGGATGGGCAGGGTTCACGAAGGGGAAGCTTCAAAGGCTTGCCGCCTTTGTGAGCTTCCCCAGGCCACATGCTGCTTTCAGCAACTGGTCCCCGCTGGTTCTGACCCCCACTTTGGGCGGAAGAACCGACGGGGAAAAGCGAGTGAGGAAGAGGTGTGCTCACCTCTGCCAACTCCACCCCTAAGGAGGGGGAGGCGAGGTGAAGCACAACTCTCAGTCCCTGCCATCTTGCAGATTGGGGGGGACTCAGCCAACCAGGGAAAGGCTTATGCCCCCCTCCCACTGGAGGGTGGCATAATAGGGGTGTACCCACCCCAGGGAAGGGACCCATTGGTCCCTACCTTTTACCTACCTGTAACGCCCCTAAATCTAGTATTTAGGGGCACCCCTGAACCTTGCTTCCTCAGACAAGAAGAAACTACAAGAAGAAGGACCGAACAGCCGTGCAGAAGCTAACAAGAGGAAGACGCCCACTGACTTGGCTCCAGCCCTACCGGCCTGTCTCCACCTCGAACCTGCTCCTGCGAAATCCCGGTGTGTCCTACAGCCAGCAACCTCAAACACCGGAGGACCTGCCTGCCTTCAACCACAAAGACTGTGTCTCCCGTGAACACCGGATTTGTTAATCTGCAGCCTCTGGCTCCGGACGGACACCGTGGATCCGCCCCACTCTGCACCTGCCGTCCACGGCCCGAGCCTGAGTGGGCAAACACCATGAGGAGGTCCACCAGGCGATCCTAACCCGAGATCCGGCGACCCCTGACCTGCCTCGAGCCGACGCCTGCAGCCTAAATCCGGAAGGTCGTCTCCTCCCCCCCCCCCACCCCACCCCCAACCGAGACCAGGAGCTGGTAAGAAGATCCGACCCCAAATGGCACTCCTGCACCAGACGCCCCACTGCCTTGGGTGGCCAAACCAACGGTGCCTAACCAACCCCTAACTTCCCTCTTAAAGTGGTGGTCGCACCCAGAAGACCTTCGTCCCCAAGCCTGCAGTGCCTTTGCAAACCGGAGGTTCCCCATTGCAAACAGGGCGCCCGACGTCGAAACAGCACCCTGCACCCGGCCGCCCTAGTGCCGCTGAGGGTGCACCTTTGGTGCTACTTTGTTTCCCCATTTGCCCTGAGCTAAAGTCCAGGAGCTTTGCTCCCACAACCAAGCGGCCTGCTTTTCAGCAGCCACCAACCGGAGGCCCCTATCCCCCATTGGATAACATTGGGCCTCAGCACTCTGCACCCGGCCGCCTTAGTGCCGCTGAGGGTGTAACAAGAGTGCATCCTTGACCCTGGGGGACCCCCGAGTCTACCCCCAGAACCTCAACTCCCACTACCAAATACTTACCTTAAAACCGATAACACTATTTTCCTCCATAGGATAACATTGACTGTTTTTCTTGTAAAAGTTTCTTAGTTCGAGTTTGGAAACCTAAAGAAATTCTTTAAAATTTTACTGTTTAACTAAAACGATTTTAATTACCTGTTTACTTGAAATGTCTGAGTAGTATCCAGGTATACTACTCGGAGTAAGAAAAGTAATCTCAAAAGTAACTTACCTGTAATTTTACTAAAAAGCCCTTTCAAGGTAAATGTACTGTATTCTGAAAAGCATTGCATTATCAGTAACACTACTGTAATCAAATCAAAGTACAATTGCAATCCAAACTGTTACAATCTGTATATTTACTGCAAAGTACTTATCACTTACCTGTGCCAGGCTTGCTTGGTTCTAGGAAATAAAATAACTAAAAGAATATTTTTATACAAAAACAATTGGTCTGAAGTTCAGTCTTTGAGTGTGTGATTTCATTTGCTGACTGAGTGTGTACAACAAATGCTTAACAATGTCCTCTGATACTGCCTTACTGCTCGACCACACTACCACAAATAGAGAGCGAGGTGCTATCTAACTTTACCTCTGCCTACCTTTGGGGTTCCACTGGACTCTGTGCACATTATACCTCACTTTGGTATAGTATATACAGAGCCAGCTTCCTAAATGTAAATCCCTATTTGTAAAGCGCGAACTTCTCACCCTTACGGGTCTCAAGGCGCTGGGGGCCGTCGTGGAAATTAAGTGAGCTATTGCCCAGAGTCACATAGTGCTGAGCTGCCGCTGGGGATCGAACCGTGAGCCCTGTGCTCTGAAGTCAGCTGCCCTGGCCGCTGCACCACACCTCTCCTCCACATACCATAACTGGAAAGTTTCTTTTGATATAGATATATAATTGATTCTTTGGCAAAGCGCTACGCATTAGGATGAGTGCTGACATAGATTGCCAGAACATTAATTTACACCCAAAAAAACAGATGTGTTGATCATGACCAAGCTGTTTGTTTGACATCATATAACAAAATATATTGATCAATGAACCCTGTGAGTTCTGCATTTAATCCCTGGAGTGAGTGTGTCTGAGGGGTGAAAGGGGGGGGGTCATATGTAGTATAAATGGGTTGGCAACCCTTGGCAGCACTCCCAATAGAGCTGAGGGCTTGCCAGAGAATCATTTCCGGTACTTGCATGAATATATAACCCCACACACAAGTTCACTCACAGACCCCACAATCTTTACTTTCTAGTGTTGGGCCCAGTCATTTGCTCATTATTTTTCTTAGTCCATGCACAATGCACTAGGTCTGAACAGGTCAGGAATATTTCCCCTCACTTATCGTCCTCTCCATCCCATATGAGGTGAGTAAGATCAGCCGGGTCTCCATGACATTCATCCCAGAAGCACTAATCTGGACTATACAGCCATGGTATTCTGTGCTCCTGGAGATTTCCTTTAATCCACACAAGAAGCCCCTGTTGAGGCAGGACCTTTTTACTCCGCATCCGGGTCATTTCAGATACGCTGATCCCAGACAGCTGAGCCCTAGTGATCTGCCACCCGAGTCCCTAGAATTTGGTTACATGCAAGTTCTATAAGAATGCATGATTATCCTTTGAGGGGCACATAAAAACACTACCTGTGCCTATTGTACAGAAATTAATGCACTACTGTATCTCCAGTCAGTTGGATCCTTTTAATGTCTGTGCTAGAGATTGTTTTCTACCTCTTGCACCTATAAAAGGCAGGCCATGCCTACTCTTCTGTATTTCTGTATGTTTACCCCTAACTCCAGTTGCATCGTCTTTACAAAACAGAGAACACATCACTTTTCAAGGTCCCAGCCATCAAGACCCTCAAGGAGGGCCTTAAAAGGGTAAGACCTCCCAAAGCACTCCTACCCCATTGTGGAACCTAAATATTGTCCTCGAATGACTCTGGTCTATTTGAGCTTCACACAGGCAACCTACAGTTCTTCTCTTGGAATGTGGCTTTTAGTCTGACACTTACCTCAGATCATTAGTGGGCTCCAAGATCTTATAATACTGTAATCATTCACCCAGGTTCACATGGATAGAATCATCCTTCGGAGCAACCCTACATTTATTGCCAGAGCCTGCCTCGCCCTTTCACATGAAACAAGCCACTGAGCTATCGGTCTTCCTGTCACCAGAATCTGTAACAGAAAAAGCCCTTCACATCCAAATGTTGAGTGGCCTCATGTACTATAGTGATAAAGTATGCAGTGTATATTTATCTATAACACTACACACGTGACAGATGATTTTGCAGCGTTAATCTTTTCTAGATTCACATGCTGTGTATTATTCCGCCATCTAGTGGTTGGATACGAATTCTCCAATATAGTAGTAGTATTTTTTTCTATTTTAGTTTTTTTTTTTGTTGGGCGTTGACTGTTCCTCCATTTGGTGTCCTATCCTACCTCCTCTGATGTCATATGCCCGCCCCGGAAGCTCCCACTCGTGATCTCCATCTTCAGATTCTTTATTTCACCTTGTTGGATCTGGATGCTTTGCTGAGGGATCTGCAAGCCAGGAAAAGAATGATGTTCAGACGAAGTTTGTTGAAGAAATTCGGAAGAAGATAATCTCATAAAGGTACCGGGGAAGATTGCTATCGTCAGGGGATTTTTTTCTGAGTTGTTAGAGAATGCCCGGACAGCGGCTTCCTGTTCTGTATGATGAAGACGCCATTTCAATTCTGCTCGAAATGCCCTCTTAAATTAACACAAAGACCAACATCAGGTGTGTAACCTCCTGTCTTCCACTCGACCATCGGAGAGACTGCGAAGCCTATACGGGCTTCAAGTTCAAGACGTTGAAGTGAAGAGCGGAGCAGACACAGGCGCACTATACCATGCAGGGACGTAGGCTAACACCCTCCTTAAGAGACCTGGATCTGTCAAACTATGCTGAAAAACATCGTAGAAGGTGCCAAGGGAGAAGCTTAGGACACTGACCTGATAATCTTTGAGGTCAAAGGAGAATCGCTGAAAACCAAAGAAGAAATCCCAGGTAAAACAAAAATAAATCAGTTGTTGTCAGTCTCGAAAATCAGACTCAAAAATACAAAAGGGATCCTCGACGCTGAAAAAAATCGCTGAGCAAAGGCAGACCTGGATACAAAGAACCCCTTGTATCCTCAACAGGGACACCGCAGGTGGAAAGTCTCCCGTTAAGCCTACTACGTCGAAAGACAGAAGTTGAGACGTTCCGACGTCGAATAAGAAAGAAGTCGGGAGGAGCTGAAGAGCTTGAAGATCGACACTTCTTCGAAAGAATCCTCGACGTCCAAAAGAAAATAGAGGCTCGACCCTGAAGAATGCTCTGTGGAAATAGAGGAAGAGGCGAGTGGAGACAGAGATGGCAGCTTTGATCCAAAAGAAGGAGGATTTCAAAGCTTCCCTTAGAGAATTGCGAATTCCACAAAAAGCTTCTATGCCAAAAGAGCAAGGCGAAAAAGACGTAGAGGAACTGGACCCTCCCATGACACCAGAACGTCAGGAAGAAGAGTAGGAATCCTATGAGGAGGAGGACCAAGAAGGCTTGGTAATGTTTAAGCGATCAGAGGATTCTGAATGTACTGAGACACAATGGCATGAACCTGGAACAGATCCCCCTGAAGAAGGGATTGATTTGTTTTCGGTTGAGGCCTTCACCACCGGATGACACTGCTATGTACAGCCAGATCATCAAGAATGCTGCTGACAAATATGGAGTTCAGCTTGAAGAGAAGACTCAGTGATGCTTCCTCCTAGAGACTTTAATTCCATCAGACAAGGAACCAGTTACTCCCAATGCTACCAAGTGTTCTGAACCAGGGGAGGGAAGCTTTCAAAGAGCCTGCTACTTGCAGGGTGGTGACACTGAGGGCTGAGAGTATAAGCACTCGTCAAAGGACCCTCCATACATAAAGGACACAGTGCCTGCAGACTCGACCATTACTTGCACTGCAAAGAAAGCCAATATTTCATCAACGTTGGGCCACCCCCAGACAAGGAAAGTAAGGACCTAATCGGCAGGAATTTTGAAAGGAGCACAGCCAATCACTGGTCATCTTTATATAAGCTATCCTAAACAAACACCTTTTTAGGACATACAAAAAGTAGTGAGTTATATTCAGTCAGCTCTTTTCCTCCAGATCATAATGGTAAGTGGCTAGATTCATGGAGTATATTAGTATCTCTCATTTTTAGGTCTCGCCTGGCGTTAGCAGCGCACATGCGCTGCTCTCGCCATGCGAGGGCCTTTTGTAATCAATACAGCTTCGGAAGGGACTTTAAGCCCCGCCCTTGTTTTCAATTGGCACGCGTCATCGTTTGTTAAACGCTGGCGCGTGATTGAAAACCGGGCTTTTGGGTTACCGCCTTGTCCACTTTTAGGACGGCCCAGCTGGACAGGCCGACGCCATCTTGGTTTGGCATGACGTAGGAGGGTGTGCTGATAGGACCCACGACCCTTGACGCCGTTTGGTTCCGCCGCGGACAGGCTGTCTGGCGCGTTGCTTCACTTGAGCATTCCAAGGTAAAACGGCTTGTTTTGTAATGGAAGAAATGTGGTAAACGATGAGTGGCCTATCCAGCCTACCTAACGAATTCTCAAAACATTTCACAAACATGAAGGGAAAAGAACAAGATAATGTGCTGTAGTAAACGGAACTGAGCTGGCTTCAATGCGCCCTGAGTAGCACAGTGTTACTCAGATAGGGCACTCGCGCGCAGCTGATGAACTCCACTGAAGTAATGCTTCCGGCAGGCCCTTGTCTGAGCATGGCGGCCATTTGGAGGAAGCAGCCTGGCTTCAGGCACAGTGAATGAATGATTCCCTAAGCTGTGCATCAGAGGGCAAACTATGATGAGCATTTCGTGTTGAGCAATGGGTAATTCTCAGCCACTGAACTAATGCAGCAGACAGTTGCCCAGTCTTAGCAGCAGGAATGTGTTGCGTCAGCAAATTCCCACCACAACATTAAACACAGAGACCAAAAACATCTCTGGAATGCTTCAGGGAAAAGAAACACATGCACACGGACACACAGCTTGTTTCGGAAGGCGGAGCTGTATTTCACGTCACAGTAACCCGGTAAAGCAGCTTCAGCGGCACGAGTGTGGAACATATGCCTATTCATATAGCATTAACTTTAAATGTCAGCTATTTATTTTGCCTGCAGTTGTGTGCTCTGCTACATGGTGATTTATTCTCCACCTCCGTTTGAAAGTTGTTGTAATAAAAGGGTATAAGTGACACTGTAACACTGCAGCTACCTGCTATTTGAGAGCATGGTGTGGCGTGATTTATTCTGGTCTACTTGGCAAATAATAATTGCAGTGCATGGCAAAACTGAAAGGATTGTTATCTAAAAACATCACTAGTTAAGTGCCCGCCTCAGGGAATGCTTTTTCAAAATTATTATTACAAGCATATAGCAGCCACACTTGGGTGGCTACATATTTTTTTCATTTTATTTTGTGATATATGCTATAACCATCGCACCTTGGCAATGAATCGCATTTATTTTTAGGTATACGTGCAGATGTGATTAGGCATGCCGCACGGGGCAGTGGGTTTCTCAGCCAGATCTGAAAAAATGCACATTGCAAAGGTGCCAAATAGGCCCAGGGCATTTTGATAACCTGTTCTGGATTTAACATCTGGAGTTAAAGCCATTTGCTTTGCTATACAATACCATTAGCAAAGCAAATGGCTTTAACTTAATCAAAGGCGAGACCTATTGCATTTTCAATGCTTGTTCATATAGCATACACTTCAACACCCATGAGAGAAGAGGTGGATAAGTTGCAAACTGCGCTTGTTTGAATCTTGTTTACCCTTCCCATCTTTAGCACATTGCATCATACTGGTCAGATGTTATCACCATCTGCCTCATTTTCCATGACTTCAGAAATCGGGAGTGGCTAGAGATGGTCAGTTTACAGTTTATGCTGTAAAAAAAAATGTATAGGCCTACTTGCTCGATGTGATTGTGGTTTGTCAGAATAGAATGCAGTGCCCATGGAACTTTTCAAAAGAAAGGACACAGGAAGTGCAAACTATTATTCAAGAGTTGTAGGAAGCTGGCTCTCTATATACTATACCAAAATTAGGTATAGTGTGCAGAGTCCAGTGGAACCCCAAAGGTAGACAGAGGTAAAAGTAGATGGCACCTTACTCTCTATTTGTGGTAGTGTGGGCGAGCAGTAAGGCTTTATCAGAGGGTAGTGTTAAGCATTTGTTGTACACCCTTAATTAGCAAATGATGTCTCACACTCCAAGACTGAACTCTGACCAATTTTGTTTGTATAAAAATATTAAGTTTTATTTCTAGAACCAAGCCAAACCTGGCACAGGTAAGTGAAATAAATGCTTTGCAAAATCTTATGCAGTGTTTATAATTGAATGCAGGTTCACATGCAGTGTGATTGAAATACAGGTAAGTCAAAATATCGAAATTACTGTACAGATTACTTTTCAGTTACTTTTTAGATTACTTTTAAGTTACTTTTTCTACTCGGTGTGATATGCCCAGATATCACACTGGGACATTTCCTGGAGAAATGGTAAGTAAAATCAGTTTTGCACAGTTGTAGATTTTCAGGTTTCCATACAAATCAACTCCACACGTTGAACATTTTTCATAGAAAACAGTTAATGTATTCATATGGAGAGAAATGAAGTTATCGGTTACCAGGTAAGTACTCGGTCTTTGAGGTTGAGTTTCTGGGGCTAGATCAAGGGTTCCCCCAGGGTCAAGGATGCACTCTTGTTACACCCTCAGCGGCACAAGTGCAGCCGGGTGCAGAGTGCTGAGGCCCAATTATATGCAATGGGGGCCTCCGGTTGGTGACTGCTTACGAGCAGGCTTCAAGGTTGTGGGAGCAAAGCTCCTGGGGTTTAGCTCAGGGCAAAGGGGGATCCGAGTTAGCACCCAAAATACACCCGCAGCGGCACAGGGGCGGCTGGGTGCAGGGTGCTGTTTTGGCATCGGGTGCCCTGTTTATTTCAATGGGGATTCTCCGGTTTCAACGAAGACTGCAGGCTGGGGGACGAAGATCTTCTGGAGGTGACCACCGGTTGGAGAGGTAAGTTGGGATGCTGGGACACTGTCGGTTGGGCCACCCAAGGCCGTGGGACTTCGGGTGCAGAGGTGTCTTTAGGCATCGTGTTTTCCTTACCAGCTCCGGTCGGGGGGATCCTCCGGAAAGAGGCTGCAGGCTGCTCTGGGAGATTCGAGGCATGTCAGGATCGCCGGGGAGACCTCCTCGTGGTGTTGGGCCACTTTAACTCGGGCCGTAGGCGTCGGGTGCAGAGTGGTGCAGACTCGCAGATTTGGCTGGAGCCAGTGTGTGGTTGAGCAAATCCGGTGCTTACGGGAGACAGTCATTTCTGTGGGAGGTAGGGCAGGGCCTCTGGGATCTTGAGGTTGCTGGCTGCAGGACATACCGGGATTTCGCTTCTGCAGGTTTGAGGTGGGGTCAGGCCGGTAGGGCTGGGGCCAAGTCAGTGGGCGTCCTCCTCTTCTTGGCTTCATCACTGCTTCTTCGGTCCTTCTTCTCTTCTTTTGTTCGGTTCTTGTCTGAGGAGGCAAGGTTCAGGGGTGCCCCTAAACACTAGATTTAAGGGCGTTACAGGTAGGTCAAGGTTGGGACCAATGGGTCCCTTCCTTGGGGTGGATACACCCCCTATTATGCCACCCTCCAGTGGGAGGGGGGCATATGCCTCACTCTGGTTGGCAGGGTCCCCCCATCTGCAAGATGGCGGGGACTGAGAGTTGTGCTTCACCTCGCCTCCACCACCTGAGGGGTGGGGTTGGCAAAGGTGGGCACACCTCCCTTCCTCACTTTGTTTTCCCGCCGATTCTCCCGCCCAAAGTGGGGGTCAGAACCGGTGGGGGCCAGTTGCTGGAAGCATCAAAGGGCCTGGGGAAGCTCACAAAGGCGGCAAGCCTTTGAAGCTTCCCCCTTCGTGGACCCTGCCCATCCTGTGGAGGAGGCTTGGCACCGCGTCCCAGGATGTGCATTGTTTCAGGCCCCTGAGAGCAGCAGGCTCTCGACCCAAGGGTCCAGAAACATGTCTGGTGGTGGCAGCTGGTTTTTCAGGGGGCATCTCTAAGATGCCCTCTGTGTGCATTTTTCATTAAATCCCACACTGGTATCAGTGCAGGTTTAATGTGCTGAGAAGTTTGATACCAAGCTTCCCAGTTTTCAGTAAAGCCATTATGGTACGGTGGAGTTCGTAATGACAAACTCCCAGCACCATATACTCTTAATGACAATACTGCACTTACAATGTCTTAGAATGGACTTAGACACTGTAGGGGTACAGGGCTCATGCACCTGTACCCTCACCACTGGTATAGTGCACCCAGCTAGAGGGGTGGCTGTCCTATGCCAGGGCAGTGGGTTGTAGGCATGGCACACAGGGATGTGTGCCATGTCGACTCTTCACTTTTGGTGCAGAACAAACATGCAGCCTGCAAAGGCAGTGTGTGTAAAGGTACAGGGCCTCTAAGGGTGGCACAATAAGTGCTGCAGCCCTTAGAGGCCTTACCTGGCCACAGTGCCCTGACCTGTGACCAGAGTGTGCCAATTGGGTTTTGTTTGCAATGCAGTTTAGGGAAAGAACATAGGCCCTGGGTACCTGTTTGGCAGGAACCCAGGGCACACTCAGTCAAAGCACATCAGCAGTTCAGCAAAAAGTGGGGGCAACCATGCAATAAGAGAGCACTTTCTTACAAGAGTGTAGACACGCTTTTGATGAGCCTGCCTCCTCTGCTTCCCAAGTGCCCCGTCTCCAAGACCGATCCACTCATTTCATCTCAACCCACTTCTCTTGTGTACCTCTCTGATGTTGGTAAGTCGTGCAATCTTATGCACCTCTTTAGCTGGTATGCTGGATGGAAGCCTATAGCTTGGGAGACCAGCTCAGAACAGTGTGAATGTTGCCTAACATTGATATCCTGAGCCAGGGGACCACTTGGTCAGGTTGAAGATATAAAAGTGTCGAGCATTTAGACATCAAGCATGGAAAAAACATTGCCGCTTAAAATTAAAGAATCCATCATACTGAACAAACATCCTTATCTTGGCAAGGGTCCTGGTTGGATTAGCCACTCTCCTGACTTATAGCTGTTGGCTGTGTTTCAGTTCATAACCATAAAATAAGCTTGCCCACATCACCCAATTGGGGCCTTGGCTTAAATCTAACATGGCCCAATATGGGGACAATATGCAAAGAAATAGCAAATGATCCAATAGATTTGCACTTTTCTATTGGACGGTCACTTATTCAAAAATACTCTGTTCCACTGCTTCAAACTCTTCCCCCCCTTTATAATTTTCACTTTTCTTCATCTACTTTTTACATACACATGGCCATGGCCATACATTGAGCTTGAACTTCAGCAGCTTTCAACATGTAACTGTATATACATATATTCATGACACAAAGATCAAACCTAGCTTAACAAACATAAAATATACATAACACGCACTACATATATTTTCTCTCTCAGTGAGCAATTTCGCAATGATGGTGGCATAATAATTATTTTGAAACCTAATCCACCTGAAGGTACTCCATACAAGAACAAGAGAATTTGATGAGGAACAGTCTCTCAAAAGAATCATTTAGTTTCCTTGTTCATATTCTATTCACACATTTTTTTTTTTCATTGGTTGGCTCATCTTTATAAAAGGTGGACGTGTTTCAGCCCTACTCATTATTGGCCTCCTCAGGACTACGGAAAGACTAAAGTTATACGTTGTGACGGTTAAAGTACCACATTTATGGACACCGGCAAAACATCTGTCCAGGTCATCATCTGCGCTCAATGTGGAGTATTTTGGCTCTATATGGGGGTCTCTCAAAACAACTCCGGCGTCTGCACTCTCCCTAGTCCTCCGGCATCTGTACTCGACAGGAAAGATGAGCTTGAAGATTGCAGAATGTCCTGGGTGGGGCAGAGATCATAGGGAGTATAGATGGAATCGCTAGTGAGGAGCTAATATAAGATATACTAAGGGAGCTTGTGTGGGTAAAAAAAAAAAACACAAGTCTGCCATGAATGTAAAATCTTATTTCCAACCAAACAAATTCAGTTTGATCAGGTGATATGTGCAAGCACAGAGCATTCTGTGCTGACCTAGCATGAATTTAGTGACAACGGTCTTAATGCACAAGTTACTAACTTGTGTAACGATATATCTGTAAGAGACAGTAGTTAGTGACAGATTCCTTACCTTAGAATATCCCCAGGCGTCAGGCTGGATCCGGAAAGTTTTTGCGTAGCAGTACCCTTGCGCGTCGGTAGGCGTCGTGCGGCTCCGCGTCCGCCGTCGGCGTCGTGATCGCCGGGATGACGTCGCGGGCAGTACTTAGACGCCGCCCCTGCGGCGCTGACGTCCAGTTCTGTACACGACTTTCCGCGCCAGGAACGCAGAGCCATGCAAGAAGCTGACATAGGTGTCTGAAAAATACTAGGGCCCTGAAAGGGATGTCCTTAACCCTAGAAATCAGTTCGCAGAATGGGGAGGATGGGTGGGGCGGTAAGGAATCTGTCACTAACTACTGTCTCTTACAGATATATCGTTACACAAGTTAGTAACTTGTGCATCTGAAAGACACACGTTAGTGACAGATTCCTTACCTTAGAATAGATACCCCAGCAATACCAACCCCGGTGGTGGGTCTGCGAACCAAGATCAGACAAGGAAGTCCCGGAGGACAGAACGGCCAAAGAAGCCGTCCCTCCAGACCTGACTGTCAAGGCAGTAATGCTTTGTAAATGTGTGCAGCGAGGCCCACGTAGCTGCCTGACGGATATCCTGCAGCGGAACACCGCGGCCTAAAGCCGTGGTAGCAGCCGTTGCCCTCGTGGAATGGGCACGCAGCCCAACAGGAGGCTCCTTCTTAGCCAAAGAATAGCAGGCTTTGATACACAAGGTTACCCAGCGGGAGATGGTTCTCTTGTGCACCGCCCGACCTTTTTTGGCACCCACGTAGCCAACAAAGAGCTGGTCATCCACCCGGAAGTGTTGTGTGCGATTGATATAAAAAGAAAGCGCACGTTTTGGATCCAGACGGTGGAGCCTCTCTTCCTCTCTGGAAGGATGCGGAGGCGGAAAGAAGGTGGGCAAAGTGATGGTCTGCCCAATGTGGAAGGCAGTAACCACCTTTGGCAAGGACGACGGACGCATCCTAAGAACAACCTTGTCTGGATGGACAGACCGAAAGGGAGGTTTGCATGATAGAGCCTGGAGCTCACTCACCCGCCGAGCGGAGGTGATGGCCACCAGAAAGGCTGTCTTCAGAGTCCGAAGACGAAGAGGACAGTTATGTAGAGGCTCAAAGGGAGCGCACATAAGAAAGGTAAGAACCAAGTTCAAGTCCCACTGAGGCATCACAAACGGAACAGGAGGGAAGAGGTGTGTAATGCCTTTAAGGAATCAGTTAACAACAGGGGACTTGAAAAGGGAGGGCTGATCAGGAAGCCTGAGGAAGGCCGAAATGGCACAAAGATAGCCCTTGATGGTACCCAGGGCAGAACCCTGTTGGGCCAGAGAAAGAAGGAACAGAAGAACCTCAGAAAGAGGGGCAGAGAGGGGATTCACAGCCTTTGCTGTGCACCATGCCACAAACTTGTTCCACCCGCAGGCGTATACCACCTTAGTGGAGGGACGCCTGGCTGCCAGAATCACATCACAAACTTCGGGAGGCAAGTCGAAAGGAATCAACTGCCGCCGCTCAATCTCCACGCAAGCAGGTGGAGGCTGGACAGGTTCGGGTGGAGGACCGTCCCCTGCTGCTGCGACAGAAGATCCTCCCGAAGAGGCAGACGGATCGGGGGATCTACGCTCATACTGAGTAGCTCGGCATACCAAACTCTTCGAGCCCAGTCCGGATCCACAAGGATGACTTGGGCCCGGTCGTGCCGAATCTTCTTCAACACTCTGGGTAGAAGTGGTATAGGCGGAAAGGCGTACAACAGACCGCAACTCCACTCGCGACGAAAAGCGTCGCCGAGCGAGTGCCGCCTTGGAAATTCCAACGCGCAGAACTGATGACATTGCGCGTTCTCTTCGGTGGCGAATAGATCTAACCAAGGCTCTCCCCACTGCAGAAAGAGACCTTGCGCCACTTCCGAGTGAAGACGCCATTCGTGATCCATCATGCACCTGCGGCTGAGTTCGTCCGCCCTGGCGTTCAGGGAACCTGCCAGGTGTTGAACCATCAGGAACATGCCCTGGTGTTCCAGCCATGTCCAGAGGCGCAGATCCTCCTGACATAGGGTCCACGACCCCACCCCGCCTTGTTTGTTGCAGTACCACATGGCGGTGGTGTTGTCTGTGAACACCTGCACTACCTTCCCTTTGACAGAGGGAAGGAATGCCTTGAGTGCAAGTCGGATCGCCCAGAGCTCCAGAATGTTGATATGGAGCCGGGACTCCGCCGGAGACCAGAGGCCTCTGATCTCCGCCTCTCCCATGTGACCGCCCCATCCCAGAAGGGACGCGTTCGTCACAACTGTGTGCTCTGGGGAAGGGAGAGGGATCTGCCCATGACCCATTGCCGGTTCGAGAGCCACCACTGCAACTGTTTTGCAGCCCCCTCCGAGATCTGGACGTGATCGGACAGGTTGCCCTGGTGCTGCGCCCACTGGAACTTCAGGTCCCACTGCAGAGCCTGCATATGCCATCTGGCATGATCGACGAGCAGGATGCAGGAGGCCATGAGGCCCAGCAGCCTCAGGGTCATCTGTACCGAAACCCAGGATAAAGGCTGAAAGATTGGAATCATAGCCTGAATATCCCGGACTCGCCGTTCGGGAGGATAGGCCCGAAACTGCGTCGTGTCCAGAACTGCTCCGATGAAAAGGAGCTGTGGAGAAGGAATCAGATGCGACTTTGGCACATTGATGGAGAACCCCAGCGAGTGCAGGAGTTCGGCCGTAGTCTGGAGGTGGGAGACGACTGCCTGGGACGAGCCCGCCTTCAGCAGCCAGTCGTCGAGGTAGGGGAAGACTGGAACCCCTGCCCGGCGCAGATGAGCTGCGACCACCGCCATCACTTTCGTGAACACCCGAGGGGCGCTGGTAAGGCCAAAGGGAAGCACGGTGAACTGAAAATGCTCGAGGCCTACCGTGAACCGTAGGTAACGCCGGTGGGCCGGCAGGACGGGGATGTGGAAATAAGCGTCCTGCAAGTCCAACGCTACCAACCAGTCTCCGGGGTCGAGGGCAGTCAAGACCTGAGCTAGGGTGAGCATCTTGAACTTCTCCTTCCGGAGGAAGCGATTGACGTTCCGGAGGTCCAAGATAGGACGCATGTCCTCCTTGTCCTTTTGGGCACCAGAAAGTAGTGGGAGTAGCAACCACGTCCTACTTCTGGGGTCGGAACATGCTCGATGGCCCTCTTGGCCAAGAGGGCCGTGACTTCCTTCTGCAGAAGCACCAAGTGATCCCCTAACATGCGGTGGAATTGAGGTGGCATGGCTGGGGGGGTGGTCTCGAAGGGGAGGGAGTAGCCCCTTCGGACAATGTCCAAGACCCACCTGTCCGAGGTGATGGGACGCCAGTGGTGAAGGTGATGGCGGACCCTGCCCCCTACTGGCGTGCTGTGCACCTGAAAGGAAGGACTAGGAGGGCTTGGAGGCCGCGGACGGGTTGGAGGTAGTGGCCTGACCCGCACGCTGGTTGCCGAACCGCCACGGCGGTATCCACGTCGGCCACGCGAAGACGCTTGCTGCGCGGGCCGGTGGCTGGGCAGCTGACGTGACTGGGCGCCCCTTCCGTGGCCACGAAAGGGGCGAAAAGCAGAGGTGAGCGGAGGGCGTACAACAGAAAGGCCCAGGGACTTGCCAGTAGCCCGTGAGTCCTTAAAACGCTCCAGCGCATGGTCTGCTTTGGAACCAAAAAGACCGACTCATCAAAGGGCATGTCCATGAGTGTATTCTGGACATCACCCGAGAAACCAGTTGTTCTCAGCCAGGCGTGGCGACGTAGCGCCACCGTCGTTGCAAGCGATCTGCCCAGCGAGTCGGCGGTATCAAGGACACAACGTATGGTGTATTTAGCCGCATCTCGCCCTTCCGCAATGGCGCGGGTAAGCAGTGTCTGGACCTCCTCAGAACACTGCGGCAAAACAGCCGCCACCGAATCCCACAGGGAGTGGGTATATCGGCCCAAAAGGCAAGCGGTGTTGACGGACCGCAAGCCAGCACTGGAGGAAGAAAAAGCCTTCTTCCCAAATTGGTCCAGGCGTTTGGATTCCCTATCCGGAGGGGCGGTAGGGAAGGCGGTTTGGGAGGCAGAGGCTTGGACAACCAAGCTCTCGGGGGTGGGATGTTGGGAGAGAAACAAGGGGTCGCCCGGAGCAGGGCGATTGCGTCGGGCCACGTTCCTATCCACAGGAGCCCCTGTGGAGAGCTTGGACCAGGCGCCCAAAAGACCGTCAGTGAGTGCATCATTAAACGGCAGCACAGTCTCCGTGGAGGAAGCTGCCGGCTGAAGCACTTCCGTCAGGAGATTAGTCCTGACAGCCACAGTAGGCAATTGGAGATGCAAGGCTCCAGCTGCTCTACGCAACACCGTTGCGAAATTAGCTCCCTCCTCCGTAGCCATGGGAGGAGACAGCATGCCAGTGTCAGGGGAAGTGTCTAGACCACTGGCATCCCCAAGTTCCTCAGCCCAGTCCTGATCATACTCACACTGTTGTGTGAGAGAGTCTTCCGACCCCTCGCAGCTCTCTTGGTCCTCCTCTGGTTCAAAATATGGAGGAGGAGGGACATTTGGGACCCAAGGTCTCATCGGTGCCGGTGTCGAGCGACGTCGGTCCGGCTCCATGTCCGGAGCCGGAGAGAGCCGGGGAACGACACCGTCCGGAGACCCGGACGGCGTCAGGAACGGCACCGGGGACGTCGGCTGAGGCGTCGTTAGGTCAACCGGCGTCGATGGGGGTTGCGGTACCACCGGAGCCGGGATCGAGGCCGGAGCCGAGGCCGGGATGAAGGCAGGCGGGACCTGAGTCGTCGGCGACGCCGGAGCAACCCCATCATGGCCCGCGGGGCCCGAAGGCGCACCGGAGGGACCTTGAGGCCCGAAGAGGCGGGCCATGGCCGACAGGAATTCCTGTATTTCGGCCGGAGTCGCCCCGAACCCGGAAAGGACGGGTAATGCGGGGCGGCTCCACAGGCACGTCCGGGGCCGCGGGGCGGTGCCGACAGGGGCCTCAGCCGAGTCGCGAGACCGGCGAGGCGAAGTCTTAGAGCGATGATGCTTCTTAGACTTTTTGTGCTTCGACTTACCCGAGGAGCGCGAAGACTTGGACTCCGACGACCGGCGGGGACGCCGCGACCGGCCCCTCGACCTCTCCCGGGACCGTGGCTTGGTGTGGCACGGAGCCGACTGCCGTAGCTTTCGAGACCGCTCTCGCTAAGCCTTCGGGTGAAGTTTCCGGCAGTCAGGGCACGACTTCGTGTTGTGGTCTCGGCCGAGACAGTAGAGACACTCTAGATGCGGGTCTGTGATCGACATCATGCGACCACAGGCGTCGCATGGCTTGAAGCCGGGCATCCCTACGACACCTAGGAGTCGATGAAGACTCGAAAAGAAACAGTGAAAAAATTCACAAAAAAGTTAGTCAAAAATTGACTAGGGCACTGCTCTTCCCGGATCTGTGCTTACTGGCGCGGAAAAAGAACTGACGTCAGCGTGCAGGGGCGGCGCCTAAGTACTGCCCGCGACGTCATCCCGGCGATCACGACGCCGACGACGGACGCGGAGCCGCACGACGCCGCCTACCGACGCGCAAGGGTACTGCTACGTAAAAACTTTCCGGATCCAGCCTGACGCCTGGGGATATTCTAAGGTAAGGAATCTGTCACTAACGTGTCTCTTTCAGATATAGCACCGTACGTTCTCTTCTGATGGGGCATTCTTGAAGTGTGTAGACCTACTGGGAAAGTCTTGCGAAAATAAGAACTAGTTATATACCCCGTACAGTTATGTCACCCCCATGGGTTTGTGGCCTATCCATGCTGCAGTAATTCATTGTGGTCAGGAAATTGTAAATGTAGCTCTGCTTGCCTTGACATGAGTACTTCAGCTGGCCTGGTGCACTTGTGGCCCTGACATTTAACCTTTTTTTCTTCTTTGTTTTTCACAAAACATGAGGCCTTGCTTTTGAATGAACCTATGGGGAGAAGTATCATTATTGATTTTCTCTCTGCTCACACAGATAAGTTATCAAGGCAGTAGTACCAATGTTTTAAATGTCTGCTTAATATGTCTGTTTCTATTCACTTACCAGAGTGTCCCAGTGGTCCTGACATAATTCCGATTGTAGCTGGTGTCGTTGCTGGAATTGTTCTCATTGGCCTTGCATTGCTGCTGATCTGGAAGCTACTAATGATCATTCATGACAGGAGAGAGTTTGCGAAGTTCGAAAAGGAGAAATCGAATGCCAAGTGGGACACGGTAGGTTTTCATTTATTCTGATATTATGCATATTTTAATATTTGTGGATCGGTCCTTTTCAGCATAACAATTTGAAGAAGGGTTTTGTGGTATTTGGGTGCATATTGAAGGCGGTCAAGATAATGAAGACTGCTCAATTAGACCCCCACCAAAGCATTTGTCAAGTTTTTCAATTTGGCAGTGGCAAGTGATGCATGCACCATACCTAACCACGCTGTTTGTTTTCCACTTCATTCAGGAACAAGTCAATTACTATATTGATATGTCAAATTGATGAGGTAGTTTTTCTGAGTTGGTGAGGGGCATAAACTTGCCGAAACAGACTTAGCACATTCTACAGCAGCCCAGCTGAAACCATTACATTAAATTCACATTTATTTATTGCCGACCAAATCCTAAGCTCACTGGTGTCCTTCTAGACCGTGTGAAGGTTTTTGATTACCTTGGGCTGACCCTTACAGAACTGGATTGGTGCTGTTGTATTGAAAAACATAGGTTGCAAATATTGCATTATACAGGGGCTTTACTTGGAGCGCAACAAAGGTCCTATTTGCGTCCAACAACCCCGACCATACAAATTTATAAAGCGCAGGCCATTGGAACTGCCCTTTACAGGGCTGAGCTTAGGGGGCATATGGATATGCCAAAATTGCTTGTTTCTGAGAATAACGTTCTAGGCTGGTTATTGGGGCTTCCTGCCAGTAAACCACTGCTCCACATAGGCTAGACCTGGGACTCAAGTCAATCACAGAGGGGCTGGGATTAGGCCCATTTTCTATTGGAGACGAATCTGGGCCTCACCCAAGTTACATTCCTGTCGGGAGGGCCTTAAAGAAGTGTTATGTTCCCTTGGGTCAGGAAGTATTCCATGGATTAGATATATTAAAGACACTTTAACAAAGGTGTGGTGTGCTGCCCTGTGTTAAAATTGGCGGTATAAAATGGGCAGAATGTTGGCATCCCCCAGTCATGGTACTCTGACTCATATATTTTTCTGCAGATCAAGGATACTTATAATTTGGAACAAAATCTTTTTTTTTATTTATTTTTTATTAAGCAGTTGGTTGAGAACACCAATCAAAGGCAATGCGATATACATTTAAGGGCCACTTGCAGGGGGCCTCCTCCACAACAATCCAAATACTTGACTCCGCTCTGTTTCCTTGAAGCATACCCTGCCCAGTTAGGGAGTGTCTCTGCCTCTCCTCACTGGCCATTTATATTGTGAACTCCCCCCCCCCCCAACTCCTTCCTCGGCCCAGCCGTTGGAGCCCCTGTGATGTTTCCATGGACCCCAGATCTACAGGTGCAGCCTCAGGCGTGGTATGTTGCGTGTTCCGCTAGCTGGCACCAGCCTATGTCCTCTTCCCTACTCGTTGGGGACCTGCTTGCCCCTCATAGTCTGGATAAGTTGCACTTTGCCACCCCTGCCGCTATGTTTAGCCAAGTACATATGTGGCTGGGCCATTTCTCTTCCCCCGACACTCCCAGCAGCAGCCATCTGACCTCGAGCGGGACAGGTAGGCTTATTACTTCCCTCATTTTTCTCTATTATTCCTGCCCAGAAGGTTTGGATCAGCGGACAAGTCCAAAGTGTAGGGTAGAACGTGCCCACTTCTCCACACCCCCTGGGGCAATCGGCTGAGTCGCTTAGGCCCATCTTGAACACCCTTGACCTAGAGAGGTAGGACTGAACAATTTTCTTTTTTTTTTTTTTTTTTTTATAAATCTTTTTATTGACAGAAAAGAAAAACAACAGAAAACACTCTATAATAAAGTGACACAGTGCACAAGTACCGTAACGACATTATAGCATTTTTGTGATCCAACATCTCTATCACATTACCGTCCTACGATCACAACATCCTACCCAATGATATTACTGATTCATGTCTTCTTGTACAGTGGGCTCTGAAAACGGTTCACATAGCATTCCTCTCGCTTTATTCCATTCACCCCAGATCTTGGTCCATTTCTGGGGGCAACCCCTGCCTTCATAGACCACCCTTTCCGTCTGCATACACCAATCCATGTCCATTTCCCAATCACGGAGTTTGGGTGACGTATCCCCCTCCCAGGTTCTGGCTATATTTCGTTTCGCTACCGCACTACCAAGGGTAACCCAGATACTTTCCTTAGCCGTCAGGTCAGTTGCATCCCACACGTTCAAAAGGCAAAGACGGGGGGTGACCGCCATACTTTTCCCACAAACTTCCCACATTTTTCCAGTCACTTCACTCCAATACGACCGAACACGCGGGCACTCCCACCACTGATGGAGGTATGTACCAACCTGCCCACACCCCCGGGGACAATGTGGGGAGCTCAAAATGCCCATCCTTGCTAAAGCCACACCGGTATAGTAAACTCTATGGAGGAGATCTGAAAGAGACACGTTAGTGACAGATTCCTTACCTTAGAATATCCCCAGGCGTCAGGCTGGATCCGGAAAGTTTTTGCGTAGCAGTACCCTTGCGCGTCCGTCGTCGGCGTCATGATCGCCGGGATGACGTCGCGGGCAGTACTTAGACGCCGCCCCTGCGCGCTGACGTCAGTTCTTCTTTTTCCGCGCCAGTAAGCGCAGATCCGGGAAGAGCAGTGCCCTAGTCAATTTTTGACTAACTTTTTTGTGAATTTTTTCACTGTTTCTTTTCGAGTCTTTATCGACTCCTAGGTGTCGTAGGGATGCCCGGCTTCAAGCCATGCGACGCCTGTGGTCGAATGATGTCGATCACAGACCCGCATCTAGAGTGTCTCTTCTGTCTCGGCCGAGACCACGACACGAAGTCGTGCCCTGACTGCCGGAAACTTCACCCGAAGGCTTTGCGAGAGCAGTCTCGAAAGCTACTCAAGGTCCGGCAGTCGGCTCCGCGCCGCACCAAGCCCCGGGAGAGGTCGAGGGGCCGGTCGCGGAGTCCCCGCCGGTCGTCGGAGTCCAAGTCTTCGCGCTCCTCGGGTAAGTCGAAGCACAAGAAGTCTAAGAGGCGTCATCGCTCTAAGACTTCGCCTCGCCGGTCTCGCGACTCGGCTGAGGCCCCAGTCGGCACCGTCCCCGCGGCCCCGGACATGCCTATGGAGCCACCCCCGCATTACCCGTCCTTTCCGGGTTCGGGGGCGACTCCGGCCAAAATACAGGAATTCCTGTCGGCCATGGCCCGCCTCTTCGGGCCTCAAGGTCCCTCCGGTGCGCCTTCGGGCCCCGCGAGCCCTGATGGGGTTGCTCCGGCATCGCCGTCGACTCCGGTCCCGGCGCCGCTTGTCCCACCAGCCTTCATCCCGGCCTCGGCTCCGGCCCCGGCCTCGATCCCGACTCCGGTGGTACCGCAACCCCCATCGATGCCGGTTGACCTAACCACGCCGACGCCGATGTCCCCGGCTCTCTCCGGCTCCGGACATGGAGCCGGACCGACGTCGCTCGACGCCGGCTCTGGCGCCGATGAGACCTTGGATCCCAAATGTCCCTCCTCCTCCATATTTTGAACCTGAGGAGGACCAAGAGAGCTGGGAGGGGTCTGAGGACCCTCTCACACAACAGTGTGAGTATGATCCGGACTGGGCTGAGGAACTTGGGGATGCCAGTGGTCTAGACACCTCCCCTGACACTGGCATGCTGTCTCCTCCCGTGGCTACGGAGGAGGGAGCTAATTTTGCAACGGTGTTGCGTAGAGCGGCTGGAGCCTTACATCTCCAATTGCCTACTGTGGCTGTCAGGACTAATCTCCTGACGGAAGTGCTTCAGCCGGCGGCTTCCTCTTCGGAGACTGTGCTGCCGTTTAATGATGCACTCACTGACGTTCTTTTGGGTGCCTGGTCCAAGCCCACCACAGGGGCTCCTGTGGATAGGAACGTGGCCCGACGCCATCGCCCTGCTCCGGGCGACCCCTTGTTTCTCTCCCAACATCCCACCCCCGAGAGCTTGGTTGTCCAAGCCTCTGCCTCCCAAACCGCCTTCCCTACCGCCCCTCCGGATAGGCAATCCAAAACGCCTGGACCAATTTGGGAAGAAGGCTTTTTCTTCCTCCAGTGCTGGCTTGCGGTCCGTCAACACCGCTTGCCTTTTGGGCCGATATACCCACTCCCTGTGGGATTCGGTGGCGGCTGTTTTGCCGCAGTGTTCTGAGGAGGTCCAGACACTGCTTACCCGCGCCATTGCGGAAGGGCGAGATGCGGCTAAATACACCATACGTTGTGGCCTTGATACCGCCAACTCGCTGGGCAGATCGCTTGCAACGACGGTGGCGCTACGTCGCCACGCCTGGCTGAGAACAACCGGTTTCTCGGGTGATGTCCAGAATACACTCATGGACATGCCCTTTGATGGAGTCAGTCTTTTTGGTTCAAAGGCAGACCATGCGCTGGAGCGTTTTAAGGACTCACGGGCTACTGCCAAGTCCCTGGGCCTTTCTGTTGTACGCCCTCCGCTCACCTCTGCTTTTCGCCCCTTTCGTGGCCACGGAAGGGGCGCCCAGTCACGTCAGCTGCCCAGCCACCGGCCCGCGCAGCAAGCGTCTTCGCGTGGCCAAGGACGTGGATACCGCCGTGGCGGTTCGGGCAACCAGCGTGCGGGTCAGGCCACTACCTCCAACCCGTCCGCGCCCTCCAAGCCCTTCCTTTCAGGTGCACAGTACGCCAGTAGGGGGCAGGGTCTGCCATCACCTTCACCACTGGCGTCCCATCACCTCGGACAGGTGGGTCTTGGACATTGTCCGAGGGGGCTACTCCCTCACCTTCGAGACCACCCCCCAGCCATGCCACCTCAATTCCACCGCATGTCAGGGGATCATTTGGTGCTTCTGCAGAAGGGAGTTACGGCCCTCTTGGCCAAGAGGGCCATCGAGCATGTTCCGACCCCAGAAGTAGGACGTGGTTGCTACTCCCACTACTTTCTGGTGCCCAAAAAGGACAAGGAGGACATGCGTCCTATCTTGGACCTCCGGAACGTCAATCGCTTCCTCCGGAAGGAGAAGTTCAAGATGCTCACCCTAGCTCAGGTCTTGACTGCCCTCGACCCTGGAGACTGGTTGGTAGCGTTGGACTTGCAGGACGCTTATTTCCACATCCCCGTCCTGCCGGCCCACCGGCGTTACCTACGGTTCACGGTAGGCCTCGAGCATTTTCAGTTCACCGTGCTCCCCTTTGGCCTTACCAGTGCCCCTCGGGTGTTCATCAAAGTGATGGCGGTGGTCGCAGCTCATCTGCGCCGGGCAGGGGTTCCAGTCTTCCCCTACCTCGACGACTGGCTGCTGAAGGCGGGCTCGTCCCAGGCAGTCGTCTCCCACCTCCAGACTACGGCCGAACTCCTGCACTCGCTGGGGTTCTCCATCAATGTGCCGAAGTCGCATCTGATTCCTTCTCCACAGCTCCTTTTCATCGGAGCAGTTCTGGACACGACGCAGTTTCGGGCCTATCCTCCCGAACGGCGAGTCCGGGATATTCAGGCTATGATTCCAATCTTTCAGCCTTTATCCTGGGTTTCGGTACGGATGACCCTGAGGCTGCTGGGCCTCATGGCCTCCTGCATCCTGCTGGTCAATCATGCCAGATGGCATATGCGGGCTCTGCAGTGGGACCTGAAGTTCCAGTGGGCGCAGCACCAGGGCAACCTGTCCGATCACGTCCAGATCTCGGAGGGGGCTGCAAAACAGTTGCAGTGGTGGCTCTCGAACCGGCAATGGGTCATGGGCAGATCCCTCCCTTCCCCAGCCAGAGCACACAGTTGTGACGAACGCGTCCCTTCTGGGATGGGGCGGTCACATGGGAGAGGCGGAGATCAGAGGCCTCTGGTTTCCGGCGGAGTCCCGGCTCCATATCAACCTTCTGGAGCTCCGGGCGATCAGACTTGCACTCAAGGCATTCCTTCCCTCTGTCAAAGGGAAGGTAGTGCAGGTGTTCACAGACAACACCACCGCCATGTGGTACTGCAACAAACAAGGCGGGGTGGGGTCGTGGACCCTCTGTCAGGAGGCTCTGCGCCTCTGGACATGGCTGGAACATCAGGGCATGTTCCTGATGGTTCAACACCTGGCAGGTTCCTGAACGCCAGGGCGGACGAACCTCAGCCGCAGGTGCATGATGGATCACGAATGGCGTCTTCACTCGGAAGTGGCGCACGGTCTCTTTCTGCAGTGGGGAGAGCCTTGGTTAGATCTATTCGCCACCGAAGAGAACGCGCAATGTCATCAGTTCTGCGCGTTGGAATTTCCAAGGAGGCACTCGCTCGGCGACGCTTTTCGTTGCGGTCTGTTGTACGCCTTTCCGCCTATACCACTTCTATCCAGAGTGTTGAAGAAGATTCGGCGCGACCGGGCCCAAGTCATCCTTGTGGCTCCGGACTGGGCTCGAAGAGTTTGGTATCCCGAGCTACTCTGTATGAGCGTCGATCCCCCGATCCGTCTGCCTCTTCGGGAGGATCTTCTGTCGCAGCAGCAGGGGACGGTCCTCCACCCGAACCTGTCCAGCCTCCACCTGCTTGCGTGGAGATTGAGCGTCGGCAGTTGATTCCTTTCGACTTGCCTCTCGAAGTTTGTGATGTGATTCTGGCAGCCAGGCGTCCCTCCACTAAGGTGGTATACGCCTGCAGGTGGAACAAGTTTGTGGCATGGTGCACAGCAAAGTCTGTGAATCCCCTCTCTGCCCCTCTTTCTGAGGTTCTTCTGTTCCTTCTTTCACTGGCCCAACAGGGTTCTGCCCTGGGTACCATCAAAGGCTATCTTTGTGCCATTTCGGCCTTCCTCAGGCTTCCTGATCAGCCCTCCCTTTTCAAGTCCCCTGTTGTTAACAGATTCCTTAAAGGCATTACACACCTCTTCCCTCCTGTTCCGTTTGTGATGCCTCAGTGGGACTTGAACTTGGTTCTTACCTTTCTTATGTGCGCTCCCTTTGAGCCTCTACATAACTGTCCTCTTCATCTTCTGACTCTGAAGACAGCCTTTCTGGTGGCCATCACCTCCGCTCAGCGGGTGAGTGAGCTCCAGGCTCTATCATGCAAACCTCCCTTTCTGTCTGTCCATCCAGACAAGGTTGTTCTTAGGACGTGTCCGTCCTTCTTGCCAAAGGTGGTTACTGCCTTCCACATTGGGCAGACCATCACTTTGCCCACCTTCTTTCCGCCTCCGCATCCTTCCAGAGAGGAAGAGAGGCTCCACCGTCTGGACCCAAAACGTGCGCTTTCCTTTTATATCGACCGCACACAACACTTCCGGGTGGATGACCAGCTCTTTGTTGGCTACGTGGGCGCCAAAAAAGGTCGGGCGGTGCACAAGAGAACCTTCTCCCGCTGGGTAACCTTGTGTATCAAAGCCTGCTATTCTTTGGCTAAGAAGGAGCCTCCTGTTGGGCTGCGTGCCCATTCCACCAGGGCAACGGCTGCTACCACGGCTTTAGGCCGCGGTGTTCCGCTGCAGGATATCTGTCAGGCAGCTACGTGGGCCTCGCTGCACACGTTTACCAAGCATTACTGCCTTGACAGTCAGGTCCGGAGGCACGGCTTCTTTGGCCGTTCTGTCCTCCGGGACTTCCTTGTCTGATCTTTGTTCGCAGACCCACCACCGGGGTTGGTATTGCTGGGGTATCTATTCTAAGGTAAGGAATCTGTCACTAACGTGTCTCTTTCAGATGCACAAGTTACTAACTTGTGTAACGATATATCTGTAAGAGACAGTAGTTAGTGACAGATTCCTACCGCCCCACCCATCCTCCCCGTTCTGCGAACTGATTTCTAGGGTTAAGGACATCCCTTTCAGTGCCCTAGTATTTTTCAGACACCTATGTCAGCTTCTTGCATGGCTCTGCGTTCCTGGCGCGGAAAGTCGTGTACAGAACTGACGTCGGCGCGCAGTGGCGGCGTCTAAGTACTGCCCGCAACGTCATCCCGGCGATCACGACGACGGACGCGGAGCCGCACGACGCCGCCTACCGACGCGCAAGGGTACTGCTACGCAAAAACTTTCCGGATCCAGCCTGACGCCTGGGGATATTCTAAGGTAAGGAATCTCACTAACTACTGTCTCTTACAGATATATCGTTACACAAGTTAGTAACTTGTGCCTTAAGCTGAACCAATCTGAATCTGGAGCGCACTCCAACCTCCCGCGGAGATGATAACGCCTCCTGCCATTCCTCGTCATCTAGGTCCCCAACGTCCTCCACCCATTTTGCACGGACCTTCTCTAGAGCGTCTGAAGAATTGTTTAAAATTTTCCTATATGTCAAGGAGATTGCTTTTTCCTTTAAATAGTCATCAAGTAACCTATCTTCTAGCGGCGAGGCTGCCGGGAGGTCAGATCCCAGAGGGACAGCCTTATACAGTGCACTACGCACCTGTAAGTATCTAAAAGTTTCTCCTGAATTAAGATCGTATTGAGGCTGCAAGTCAGTAAACGGGACCACCTTTCTCTTTGCCCACAGGTCGCCTACCGTTGAAAGCCCAATAAGATCCCAACTACGAAACCCAGGGCCATGGGCCAAAAGCCCTAATCAGTCAGAATCAAAAAGAGGAGTGGCAAGGGTGATCTTATTCTTCCAACCCAGGGCGGCGGTCGCAGTATGCCACAGCGCCACCCTGGTAGCCGTAGGTGTGAATATCGGGGCATTCCGCCTCCCCCCATAGAGAGCTCACTGGTAAGAGCCGTTAGCCATATTGTATCTATCCATTCTATAAGCAGGGTCATCCATTGGCCAGTGCACCCAATTATTAGTGACCATTAATTGTGATGCCCAGTAGTAACTCCTGAGTGCTGGGAGGGCGATTTCACCCCCCCCCCCCTCCCCCACACCCATCATACCAGCTCTTTGTGAGCTTGACCAAAGAGATACGAGGGTTTCCCGCATTCCAGAGGAGGGTCCTAACCTCCGAAAGTATGTGATTGGGACAGGAAAGGGTGTATTTTGCAACGCATAGACAAAACAAGGCAGCGCCATCATTTTGTATAAAGCTGCTCTGCCCAAGAGCGTGAGGGGCAATGCCTTCCAATGTTGTACATCTGCCTGCAGACGTCGCAGAGGGGGGGATCAAGTTATTATTGTAAAGGACTGCTGGGTCCGTCGTGACGTAGATTCCTAAATGGCGAAAGCCCTCCGTAACCACCTTGGCACTGCATTGGGCGGGTAGTCTGAAATCTTCCCCTACTAGAATATAGATTGAGGACTTTTCCCAATTTATGGTGTACCCAGAATATTTCTGGAACAGGGTAAATATGTGGAGGATACGGTGGATAGTGGTAAGGCCGGGCTAGATAAAGTAAGAATCGCCCTCTATGCAGATGACATCTATCTTCCCAATCCGGCGTCCAGTACAAGCCTCTAATGAGGGGGTCACTTCTGATCCAGATTGCCAATGGCTCAAGGACCAATGCAAAGATCAAAGGTGAGAGCGGGCATCCCTGCCGCGTCCTCCTATGCAGGGTTAAGGTCGCAGAGCGACCCCCATTAACCACTACTCTTGCCAGGGGCTCCGAGTAAAGCAACCGCACCCAAGACAGAAATTTCGGGCCGAACCCGTAACGTTCCAGCGCCGCGAAGAGAAGGCCATTCTATCAGATCAAAAGCTTGCTTGCCTTGTCCCCAATCTCGTACACTCGACACTGCGTGGCGCGATAGTAAGCCTTCGCCGCCTCTTCGGCGATATCCCTATATTCCTTCTGCTTAAGAAATAACTTATGTTTGCATTCGGGAGTACCTGCAGTCACTAGATCCTCTTCCAGGTGGGTTATCTCGCATTCTATGGCCAGCAGTTGCTTATCCTTTTCTTTCTTATGCCCAGCAACGATGGCTACACCCTGGCCCCTGATCAGTTTTATACGCCTCCCACAATGTGGAAGCAGAGTCCACCGAGCCCACATTTTCTTGGAAATATTTTTCTGTAGTATCAATGAGACCCTCCCGTATCTTGGGGAGTCTCAAATACCAGGGGTTAAGCCGCATCTCACTGCGACGTTCGATGGGGCAGCTACCATATGTAGCTATCACCGGGGAATGATCTGAAATACCTCTAGGGAGGTGACACCTCACTAAAGAGGGAAACTTGGTTCGTTTTGCAAAACATAGTCTATGCGGGACAGACTCCCATGTACCCCCGAGTGAAAGGTGTACTGGAAAGAGGACGGATGTTGGGCTCGCCATAGATCAAGCAGGCCCATTGCCGTCAAAAAATCGGCGAGCACTCTTCCCGCCGGCTCACACGGCCTGGCAGGATGTCTATCCAGTTCACCATTTAGGGCTGCATTACAATCGCCCCCAAGGAACAACTCTCCCTCTGGCAAGTTAAGCAGGTGTGTACCCAAATCAGTGAGTGTCGGGAGGTGAAGACGAGGTGGAATGTACAAAGAAGTGATATTAATACATCGGCCCTCCCAATTACCCGTCAGCGTTACAAAGCTACCCAAGTGGTCGCGTGTAACAGTGTGGACCTGAAAAGGAGAGGACTTGCGGAGGAGAATTCCTATCCCCCTAGAGCCCTTGGTGTAGCCAGCACGCGCCACCAACTTATACCCCCACCTATTCAGAGCACAGTATGTGGAGCTGTTTATGTGCGTTTCTTGCAGCATGACCACATCAGGGGCCTGTCGCTTCAAGTATTGCAAGACAATCCCTCTCTTTATTCGATCCCCAAGCCCATTCACGTTCCATGGGAGCAGCCTAAGTCGATCTGGTCGCCCAGGTTGTTTCAGTTGACTAGCCATTTACATGACATAGTGAGGGGGAACCTAGACCCAGGATCACAAACCGACAAAGTAGCATATCGCCCCTTCTAGCAAGTGAGAGGAGTTGGAGCATAAGCAAACAAATAACGTGTTCTGTTGTTGAACATTCTATTACCAAAACAGGTACTTTCCTTGCACTGTCAAAGAACATTATTACATATAAAAATAAACATACAGCAACCAAACCACGAACCCCTAAGACACCACCCACCCCCAACCCCCCTCCCTGCAACGTGGACTCCAAACTGCCCACCCCCCAAAGATGCAGAGCGCCTGTTAACCCCACCCCAAAATACTATGTAGAGGGAACATGGCCCTGTCAACCCCGGCCCAAGTTTCATACTACCCCATTGCTGACTAAGATTGTGGGATAACATACGACCCCTCCCGCCGGGAAGCAGTCCAAACCTCGTGGTGAAAGACACTATGCTGTAGCATAATAAAACCAAAATGTATGCGGCCCAACAATCCACATTACGCGACCCTTTTCAGAACAAAGTTACTTGTTAAATAACAGCCTCGTCTCCAAGTGGAAGACGGCCTCGAACAGCGCCCATTCACGGCTTCAGGAGACCGCAGACGACGACGAGGCCACCATACAAATAGACACACGATCGCCACCTTGGATCTAACAATGACCCTCCCTGGAATCCGGATCCTCACAAAGATCTTCCTGTCCCCGATCCCGCCCCTTTGAGTCCTGCTGCGCGGGGCCACGCGCCTGCCATTGTTCAAACCAGTCCCACGTATCTTCCAGTGACAAGAAGAACCAGACCTTCCCTCCCGTTGTCACTCTGAGTTTTGCAGGGAAGAGCATGGCGTAGCGCCCTCTTAACCTCCAAGAAGGACCTCCTCATTTTCTGAACTTTGACTGTAAAATCCGGGAAGAAAGTGATTGTGGAACTTTCAAACTTCAAAGGGGGGGGAGGAACGTGCAGTTTGCAGGATCACGTCCCGGTCCCTATAATTGAAGATCCGAGCTATGAGAGGACGTGGCGGGGCACTGGGTTTGGGGGTACCGCCCGGCACCCTATGGGCCCTTTCCACAGAAAAGTAGCAGGAGAGCGAGCGTGGCTGCAAGTGAGTCCGAACCAAATCTTCAACAAAGAGATCCGTCGCCTGGCCCTCCGACCGTTCTGGCAACCCCAAAATGCGTACATTGTTCCTGCGTGACCTCCCTTCCTGATCCTCAAGCCGGGCTTCCATTTCCCTCGTCACGGTTTGAAGTTTCTTAACTTTGCGTTCCAATACTTTCGTGGAGGATTGTAGGTCCGTCAGTTTTCAGCCGTTTTCATCCTTTTCTCCCAGCGACCGAAGATCCACGTGCATTAGGGTCACCTCCGAAGTGACGGTCTATTTTAAGCTCCAAGGCTGTGCGGACCCCCTGTATGGCCTCCATGGATGTCTTGGAGGGTAGGGGCACCTCCATCCGCCTGCTTCTTCTCTCCCGGGTCCGCGTCCTGTCCATCCAGGTTCGCCGCCTTGGAGAGCGCATATTTCTCAAGCTTGGTTTGATGCGTCTGCCTCGATCCCTTGGGCGCCGCCATATCGTCATCCGTTCGCCAAATCGCTTCGATGCTGCCTCCGGCCAGGCCTCAACTAGCACGTGGGCCGCAGCCACCTCGCACCTCCAAGAATGATGCCCCTCTCTCTCTCACACGTGTGGTTCCAAAATCGCTATGTGCCCCCGTGAGGTTCAGAGGTATAGGGTCAATAGAGATGGCCCCCACCGCATACAAGCATCAAGGAGAGAAGCTGCCAGAAATCACCAGGGCCCAAACAACGTCCGTCGCAGGAGAAATATCACAGGCAATAACTCCTCTGTTTCTGCAGCCGGAGCTGAACCAGGATCACCAATCAGGCCCAGGCAGGCATCCTTTACCGCAGCAGCATGTAGCAAGCCCTTATGTTCTGCACAGGCAGCCCCAGCAATGCAGCATGGGAATTCACATTACATTGCATCGACCTCGTAGTAGGGTGGTAAATAAGGCCTCTCACCTACCCCGCAGAGGCATGCCAGCACCCCCTCCACCGCTGCTCAGAGTCCATCCAGGAGGTCAGAAGGGAGGGGGGTTGCGGTCGGCGAAGCAGCACGGAGGCAACTCTTGAAGAATGGCGTCAGCGGCCGCCCCGCGCCAGTCGCGGCCACCGCAGTCCATGCGCCACAGTCCTTTCTATCCCTGAGGTCCCGGGAGGCCTCCGGCAGTCCCTTCCGTCACAGGTGTAATGCGGCCGCACTAAGAGCGCTGCGGGCGTCTCCCAGGCACGCCGGGTCCGACTTTCTCCTGGGGCCCTCCGCGACGTCACTCCACTCGAGGCCCCGGCTTCAAAGGCCTCTCTGCCGGCCCTGCCACAGCCTTGATCCTACGTGCCGATTCAACGCCGGCTCACCGCTTCACCCGTCGGGTGTCCCAGGGTCTCAGAGGACCGCGGACAAAGCAATCCTGGGGGTATGTCAATCAATCAATCAATCATGTCACTTATAAAGCGCACTACATACCCGCGAGGGTCTCAAGGCGCTGGGGGAAGAGGGGGGTGGTGCTGCTACTGATCGAAGAGCCAGGTCTTGAGGAGTCTTCTGAAGGCCAGTAGGTCTTGGGTCTGCCGAAGGTTGGTGGGGAGGGTGTTCCAGGTCTTGGCGGCGAGGTGGGAGAAGGATCTGCCGCCGGCGGTCGTTTTCCGGATGCGGGGGACTGTGGCGAGGGCGAGGCTGGTGGAGCGGAGATGGCGGGTGGGGGTGTAGAAGCTGAGTCGTCTGTTGAGGTAGGCTGGTCCGGAGTTGTGGAGTGCTTTGTGTGCGTGGGTGAGGAGCTTGAAGGTTATCCTCTTGTTGACAGGGAGCCAGTGCAGGTCTCTCAGGTGGGGTGTGATGTGGCTGCGTCGGGGGATGTCGAGGATAAGACGTGCAGAGGCGTTCTGGATGCGTTGCAGCCGTCTCAGGAGCTTAGCCGTCGTTCCTGCGTAGAGGGCGTTTCCGTAGTCCAGCCTGCTGGTGACGAGGGCCTGGGTGACTGTTTTTCTTGTTTCGGTGGGGATCCACTTGAAGATCCTGCGGAGCATTCGGAGGGTGTTGAAGCAGGATGAGGAAACGGCGTTGACCTGCTTAGTCATGGAGAGGGTGGGGTCGAGGATGACCCCTAGGTTGCGTGCGTGGTCGGTGGGTGTCGGGGCTGTTCCCAGTGATGTTGGCCACCAGGAGTCGTCCCATGCTGAAGGGTTGGAACCAAGGATGAGGACCTCCGTCTTGTCCGAGTTCAGCTTCAGGCGGCTGGTAATCATCCATTCGGCGACGGGTTAGGATATTTGTACGGATTTATTCGGGGTTTTGGGCCGGCAGGGGACAGAGCTCTACTCGAACGCCGCCATCTCAGTTGCCGGTCGGCAACGCCCCCCAGGACTGAACAATTCTTAGCTAGGAAACTGTATTTGCAGTTTAGATATAGTACACTGCCAATTGCCTCTTTTCCTGGCAGATGGGCTAGTAAACCAGATTCTTCTAGGTGCACCTGTGTAATTTGCGGAGCAAATAGGGAGACAGAAGAACATGTTTTATTTTTCTGCCCGGCATATTCAAAGAGCAGGAAAAAGTTGATACTTCCTGTCTGTAAGTACCAGGGAACACCAGACTGCCCTTTGCATCCTAAAGACTGACGCTAGACAAAGTCTGACTTTTGCTGTATCCCGCTTTTTGTTAGCAATGTGGAGGATCAGGCAGACAGTGTACATAAAGGATTGCTTCGCCCTCCCAGTAACCTGATTCTAATGTGCATCTGTAATTCTGCTCTGTGAGGGAGGGGGGTCTAGGTGTTTTTAACTGTTACTGACAACACAATTTTGCAATTTTAATTGTTTTTAGGTACACTGGATTTTATTGCTATTTTACTGATATTTTTAACCGTGATTGATTATATTTGAAATAATTGTGTGTATTGTTTTATCCTCTGTTTTACTTTTATGGCACATTGCCGAATAAAGTTTTGATGATGGAATGTTACCCTGTAAGCATCTATTCGTAGCGTGTAGTCCCATAGATTCATATGCACCTACCCTCCTCCCTGGCAGCTTTTGGTTCACGTATAAACTAACTTAGTAACACTTTACATTATCATATACATTCTTTTCTGTCACTATACCGCGCCTATTCTAAAGCTCTCCTGATGAGCTAAAACAAATCTAACAAAGGAGCCGATGAACATGCGCAATACAGACAATAGGAGGAGTCACTATACCTCGTGGCTCAAACGTCTTCGAAGAAAAACAACTTGTAAATGTCTGAGCCGAACACTAGATGGCAGGAGTATGCTAAGCATATGGATCTACGGCCCTACACGCTACGAATAGATGCTTAGAGGGTAAGTAACATATTCTTTTTGCATGATCTTAAGTACCCTACTTGCATCTGCCCCCACCCCCCAACTTTCCAGAGTACCAGTTCCTGTACCATGATTTATCATATTCTGTTTTCATCTAACTTAGTCCCTTTTTTGTGGACCATGAGGTAGTTTTTAGCTGCTTCAGCGATCACAACCCCTTTAGACTACATCTACGATTTGATCTTAAGCACAGGCATAATCGGGTGCAGGGTAGGCCTATTGAATGTTCTAAAAAGAGAGGGGTGTGTTTAAAGCGGAGTAGATAAAGATACATTTTTTAAGGACCTAGTGGAGCACAATAAGGGTTTAATAGAAGCAAGTTTAGTTCAGGAGGGTGACCCTGGAGCAATTGTAGATGCTTTTACGTCCATTGGTGCATACATCGCACTTAAGTTGACTAAGCGTATTCATTGTGGTCTAAATAAAATAGGGTGGTTCAACCACGCGTGTTCTTCTGCTCATAAGAGTCTTAAACTAGCATTGCACAGTCGACCATGGGATAAGTCTAAAGTAAGCATGGCAGGAAAGGCCTACAAGGCAGCTGATATAGCTAGAAAGTCTGAAATAAGGGCTAGGAAACATCTGGAGTTGGCCGGTAAGGTAAAAGATGATGGGACGTTTTGGAAAGTAGTTAATTTTCCTTATTTTAGTAGTGGCAATAATCCACAGATTGCCAATGTTATCTCAGTCACCGCCTGGGTAGAGCACGCCACTAAGATCTTTTACCCGGGCTTTTGTCTGGTGAAGTGCCCGTCCATAATCATGTAGCTGCAGTCCGTTTGAGCAGAAACTGGCAATTGACAGTAGTCTCCAGGAAAGCGCCTGGATGGGATCCCGGTGGATTTATTTAAAGAGCACCATTCTTTCTGGGCCTAAATTGTTACAAATGTTTTAAAAGCTGCCATAGTGGAGCCACTGGTGCCAACTTGGCAGGAGGCACAAGTTGTCACCATATTTAAAAAGGGGGACAAAGGGCAGCCTTACTGCTATCGACCTATCTCATTATTGGATAGCCCTTTTAAACTCTGGGAAGCGTGATTCTGTTTAAACTTGTAGAGTGGGCACATGATAAAAGGGTCCTGTTGGATGTGCAACTAGGGTTCCGCTCTGAAGTGGGCACTGTGGATCAGTCTCTGAATCTATATTCCCTTAAGCAAAAATATCTTAGAGCAAAAGAACCCATGCACTTAGCATTTATGGATCTTTCTTGCGCCTTCGATATGGTGCAACATCCCAAGTAGTGGAACATATTGGAAGGCTTGGGGTGTGACAGGGCTATTGTTGATCTGCTCCGGAGGATACATTGGCACACATCTATAAAGATCCGCTATAGTGCAGAGGGCGCCTCAACTCCTAAAATTAAAGCTACCTTTGGGGTCCGTCAAGCGTGTATTTTAGCACCTTTTCTTTTTTTATTGTACATTAATGGCCTGGATGAATTTCTTTGCAAAAGAGGTAAAGATCTGGTTACAGTTGGTTCCCACTGTGTACAGGTGCTTTTGCACGTGGACGATGTGGTCCTCTTAGCTAGAACTGCCAACGGGCTGCAGACCTTGTTAGATGCCTTTAATGCTTTTATGGGTGATCTGGATCTGAGGACCAATCTCTCCATATCACTCCTCATGAAATGCGGTCCCAGATCTCCAAATCTAGGAAATTTTTAATTTCGGACGAAGAGGTGGCTAAAGTTTACAATTTTACATCTTTGGCATTCTTGTTAGACTTGACTTTTAATTGCAAATTTTTGTTAAAAACGAAAGCATTCCAGTTTAAAAGATCTATTGATGCGGTATTCCATTTTGCTGCAAAGAGAATGACGCAAACCAGTTAAGGAGCTAGTTCAATTGTACAAAAGTAAATGTGTCTCTGTCGGCATATACGGTGCAGGTGTGTGGAGGGAACTTAGACGTTGGCCACATACAAAAGATAGTTAATAGCTTCATCTGCAGGATTCTGCCGTTCCCTCAATCTACCTCGTCTGTCTGTGGCCATGCTGAGGTGGGCTTGGGCTTTGCAGAAGACTTTATTAAACTGCAACCCCCGTTAGCATGGCTTCGAGCCTGGAGGAAACCAGAAGCCTATATTACTAAAGAAATTTTATCGGATTGCCTGGCACTAGACAACATTTTGAGAATCCTTTGGCTATCTTATATCAAGAACTCTTTTACCGAGTTATGCGTCTCTGAGCCTTTTCAGAGAGTGCAATTTACTCAGCAGTGGATCTGGTAAAAGACTTGTATTTAAAAAAAAGTTTTAATAGCACAGGGCAGAATGCGGATGATCGACCCCGGCTCACCTCGATGGAGTGTGATAGGGAGCCCTGCTCTGCAGTTCTGCCTACTATATACTTCACATGAACAGGACACATTTCTCCTTACAAGGCTATGCTTTAATCTTGTTCACTTCTTAAAGGCTTGTGGTTTCTGTCCCTCCCTACATGTTCATGTGATGGAAGATCTAAACGGAGCATGCTGCACTTTATTCTTTTCTGTGGGCTTTATACAACATATATGAAACGCTTTCTTGTGCCTTTATTACGCATTCTTGACACTAGGTCTCATAAGGTTGCTTTTTCTTTTTTACAACAACTAGGAACTGTTGAGTTGTCATGCTTTATTACATTTTATTAAATGTTTGCGGACTCGGAAAAGAGTATGAAGTAAGGAGATGCAATGCTGTCATTCTCTTTATGCATATATGTACTTTATAAGTTTGCTATCTTCCTGAATGAATTTATTTTTGTATCGGTTTTTAACATATATTGGCTTTTAAATGTATTGATTTGCACTTTTATGGTCGATGATGCATCCAAATAAAGTATTTTTGATTTGACTTGACTAGATGCAAAAACACATTTGACGATTACTGTACCAGAGTGCACCAAGAGCGCGTTAATTCCAAAACATGTGGGAGTAATTGGCAGCTTCAGAGGGAGCTACACTCGACCGGCCTTGTGTCTGTCTTGGCTGTGATGTGTGACACAAATAACACACATACTGCGAGTTGGTGCAAAGTATAACCTTGTTTTCGGCTGCAGCGTCCTCAAGGGGGGAGCTGGATAGCTGTCCAATTGTCCTTCCATACAATAAATGCATAATATAGTTGGTAAAGAAACTAGACAACGGATGTATCTCACTTCGCTTCCAGCAGTGAATTAATAATATTTTTCTAAGGTGTGGTTGGAGGGGCAGTGCGGGCATGATCATCTTAATTTCAGAACATTAGTTGTTAGTTTAACACGCACTTCATGCTGCACAATTAATTTTTCTTTTTGGCTGTTTAACACAGTGGGGCATGTTTGCCTCATTGCTGCCTGTACATACCACCCCTCCAGAAGTGAGCAGGTTAGGGTGGCGTGGATGCCAAGTGGCTTATGTCATATATGACATCTGTAGGAAACTGCTAACCAGGTCCCCTGTGCCAGTGTTCTTTACGCAAAACAAGTTAACTGGTCAAGCAGGATGACTGGTAATCTGCATATTAAGGCAGGAAGCTTCAAAGGCCAGAGAGTGAAAATGCCACACCCTGCCCAGGGCCCATTTGGCACCAGGACTGGCGGGAAAATGAGCTAGTCAGGAGGTGTGTTCACTCTAAGGCTAGTACCACCCCTGGGGTGGACTACTTGAAGTGAATACAACTAGGAAAATTCCACCACCTTGGTTTTTGATGGAAGTAGGTCCTCTGGGTCAGGGGTATGCCCACGTCCCACAGGAAGTGGTCATACAGAGGGTGTAGTCACCTTAAAGGTAGGTAGCCCACTGGCTACTACCGGACACTCCCTATAACGCCCCTAAATAAAGTATTTAGGTGGCACCACTCAGGCCAGGACCTCAGATTCGACAGACACAAAGAAGTGGACTGAAGTTGGCTGAACAGAGGAGCAACGACTGATTTGGCGTGAACCCTGATAGCCTGCCTGCTGCACTTGACCCTCATGGAAAAAACATTCTTCCTGCCGCTGTGCAGACTCCAAGAAACCCAGAGGTATGCTAGTGCCTCGTAAATCGTCAGAGAACTCTCTTGGAGTAGAGGAGCTACTCTCCTGCAGCCGCAGGCACCAAAGAAGCAAGGTCCAGTTCACCATCCTGCCGCTTAACAGGGCTACCAATGCTGCACCGGCCCGTCAAGAGGTCGCTGTGTTCCCATGATCAGATCCGTCCTCCCTCCAAGTGTGGGGACACCAGCACCAACGGGAGCCACACAGTACCAATACCTGGGTTACCGGACCCCTTGCCGCAGCCAAGGCTTATGTCCAGCCCGGACACCAACACTGAGGAAAACCAACCTGCATGTCAAGAGACTTCAGGGACAGTGAGTCACACATCCAGAGTGGCCCAGCTGTCCTGTTTGCCCCTCTTCTGCAGAACCAGGACAAAGACAGAGCTGCGACCGTGGCCACCCGACACCTCAAAGTGCCTCTACACCAGAATCCCACAGCCCGAGCCTGAGGGAGGTGATGGTGCCACCAGGGTCCCACGACCCTCAGAGGCTGAGCCCACCTTTGGGTTTATCTAGACTCCCAGTCGTCGCTGCAGCCTCTTTCTACAGGCCCCCTCAACCACAGGTTTTTCCTACAGCACGGACCCGACGTCTAAAGACACCACTGCACCCGATCCTACAGCCCGAGGAGAAGTGAACAAATGGTGTCCACACATCTCAAGGACCAAACCCCTATGGGTTCCACTGGACTGGCAATCCAGTCCCAGCTTTCAGCCTCTTTCTGATATGACTGTTCCCCATTGAAGCGAACAGGGCACTTGACGCCAAAACCTCTGCACTCGGACACCCCAAGGTAACCTGTTGGTGTGGCCTTGTACCTTGCCCCATACTCACTTTAGGTCCAGGAGAAGGGTCCCTTAAATCAACTGATTAGTGCCCGAATGCAGTATGTTTTCCCTCCTAGGATAACATTACCACTCCAGAAATTGCACTTAGTGTGAACTTTGGAAACCTGTAAAAATTCATAGCTCAAAAGTGCTTACCCAATTCCGATGATCTTGGTATCTAAATTCATATAAAATCTGTTATTTGTGTAGAATTTCTTTGAGTGTGTGTCTAACTTACTGCCTTTGTGTGTGCAGTAACTGCTTAGCACTACCCTCAAATCAGCCTGACTGCTCACCCACAGTCCACAAATGAGAGCATTTGGGTTATCATTTGTGCCTCCTTCAGCCAATTGGGGTTTGCCTGGACTCTTTAAACAGTTTACCTCATTTTGGTCTACTATATTGAGCCAGCTTGATGCAACATCTTCAGCCAATCTCTACTTTTTAGCCAACATCACGTTGTATTCTGGTTCTTGTAGTTTAGTTTCAACATTGTAAGGACTCAGAAAAACTGTTGGAATACAAAGTGGGGGTGACCGAAAAGCCAAGACTGAATGAAGACGTCACACATGACAAAGCCATTTGGCAGCCATAAGAGGGCTGGCAAGCAACCAAATGTGGGACACCTCTGCTACGCTGCGTGCAGCTCTCTAGGAGGGAGCATAGTTTACCTAACTTTCAAGTGACCCCAAACGTTTTCTGCTACATTCAGGCCAGACGTTGGAGCCAACAGCTGTTTTCATGCTGGGATACAAGCCCATACCTTTTATTGGGACATGCAGGGCTGGAAGTGTACTCATTCTGTTGACCTTGGTCATCTGGCCAACCTGGCGTCCAAAACCATGTGTTCGAGGCATATGAGCTGCAGATCACACACTATGCATAGATCGCCATCTGGTGTTGGGCCCGGATGTTTGCACTTTGTTGTTGTATTGGAATAAGTCTTTGGAAGTCACGAGATAGGTGACTCCTCCTCTGGACAATAGTGCGCATGGGCATTGACTCCATCTTCAGATTGTTTTTTTTCCTCCATCGGGCTCGGATGTGCTCGTCGCTCTCCAGTTCGGTGTCGCTACCGTTCTAACTTTCGACGCGCAATCCTTCACCCTTTCTTCGGTATTGTTTTCGATCGCGTTTCCCTTTTCGACGCGCATCTCTACAAACTCAAATTCTTCGATTCCGGTCGTCGACGCAGGCCTTCGGGCCTAGCTGCGCCATCAGGCCTCTTGGCTCATGGAAAGGACTCCTTTCAAAAAGTGTCCTCAATGTGGATCCAAGTTTCCCCACGCCGATCTTCACGAGGTGTGTAACCTCTGCCTTTCACCCGAACACGAGGCCAAAGACTGTCCAGCTTGTGCCTCTTTCCGCTCCAAGAAAACCATACGGGACCGTCTAGCTCGAAGAAGCATGGCTCGATCATCGACATCCATACCGGACGATATCTTCCAGGAAGGCATCAACGTACCGGAGCAGGAACAACTCGAAGAGGGCATCATCCGTGCCTCCGAAGCCGACGATTCCGACGTCAAAGACATCACTCCTGGGCAACGGGTCGTAAGTACTGACGTCGACCCCCCCCCCCCCCCCATCCATTCCGACAAAGGCTTCAGTAACACCTTCACCTTCGGGCCTAGGTGCACACCGGGACAAAACTTCCCACGCCCCGCCTTCCGGCTCGGCAAAGAAGTCGACACATAAGCCTTCAGGCCGCTCGTGCTCGAGCCAGCCTACCCTCGGCACTAAAACCCCATCCCCGGCACCGAGACCAAAAGACAAACCACTGTCTTCACCCGCACCAAGGCCTGGTTCCACATCTGCGCATTCGGCACCGAAACCCACTGGCACTGAACCTTCGGGTCCGAAAAAACCATCGGAAACAAAGAAACAACCCGTTCCGAAAACCGCTGGCACTCAACCTTCGGAGCCGAAAATTTTTTCGGAACCGGTTCCAAAGACCCCAACGGAACTGAGAAACTCCCGTTTCCAAACCTAAGGAGCATAAAACAACTCCAAAACTGGTGCCACACAAACACTCAGACCCGAAAAAATCGGCACCGAAACAACACACTACAGAGGAGGAGCTTTTCCAACCTGATCCAACCCAAAAAACTCTGGAAATAGACCCAAATACAGGTCGACTTATAGTTAGTCCTTCCAGGAAAAGGAAATTGGACAAACCTGCACCAGCTCCAATCCCTCTAAAGAAGAGACATTGCCACTTCTCCTTTGAGAATTCCTTCTCCACCTCCTCCTCCACACCACATCTCTCCTATTCCATCTCCAATACCCTCACAATCCCCTCCACCTCAGGATGATGAGGACCCTTCTGAGTACGAAGGCGATGATCAACCTTTAGGAGAACCTAGTCATCCTAATATCCCAACTGACCCATGGGACAATTCTGGCACACCAGATGTTCCTGATGCACCACAAGATGATATCTACCCATCTAGACCATCCCCTCCAGAGGACACTATAGGGTTCACTCAGCTCATACACAGAGCTGCAGAATACCACGGTGTAAATTTACACACACACACCCTATAGAAGAAGACTTCCTTATGGACACTTTTGCACCATCTCAAAGGTCCACTTCTATTCTCCCAATGTTGAAAGGGGTAATCAAACACGCTCCTGAAGTCTTTAAAGATCCTGTGAGGGCTAGTCATTAACCCCAGGGTAGAAAAGAAATACAAGTCTGCCCCAGCTGACCCTGTTTATATTAAAGGACAACTTCCCTTCGATTCCTTGGTAGTTTCCAACGCCAGGAAAAGGGCTAACTCTCAAACCTCAGGCGATGCTCCACCTCCTGATAAGGAGTCAAAACTGTTGGACGCATCTGGTAAAAGAACAGCATCCCAAGCAGCCAACATATGGAGAATTGCCAACACACCGGCTTTGCTCGTTAGGTACGATAGGGCACACTATGACGAACTAGAGACCCTACTACAACACCTTCCAGATCAATATAAAACAAGGGCCAATGCTCTCATCCAGGAGGGCAAGATTATAACCAATACCTCCATCCGATGTGCTCTGGATGCTGCAGACACAGCCTCACGAGCTATTAATACCAGTGTCCTTTTGCATAGGCATGCATGGCTCTGTATTTCAGGGTTCAAACCCGAGGTCCAAACTGCCATACTAAACCAGCCGTTTGACCAGGAACATTTATTTGGACCTAGTGTAGATTCATCTTTAGAGAAGATGAAAAAAGATACTGATACGGCCAAATCAATGGGATCTTTGCAATCGCAAACTCCCAAAAGTTCCTTTCGTCGCTCCTCTTATAGGGGCGCCTCTAGAGGTTTTACCGCAGATAACTCCTTCACATCCTATAAAAGTCCCACCTAGACCTCATCTACCAGAGGTTATTACAGAGGAGGCTACAGAGGCAATAACAACAAGGGTAGAGGCAAGACCAATACTCGTACTGCCTCTACCTCCAAACAATGACTTCCCTCCACTCCCCCCAGACCATTACACTCCGGTCGGGGGAAGATTGCTACAGTTCCTACCTGTCTGGAATACCATTACCACGGACAGGTGGGTGAGACAAATTATCCAATCCGGTTATTGCCTGGAACTCACTTCAACTCCCCCAAACATACCACCCAAACAGCGTCCAATGTCAACAGAGCATTTAACGCTTCTCAAACAAGAGGTACTTTCCCTCCTACAAAAACATGCAATAGAACCAGTTCCCCTGCATCAGCAAAACACAGGGGTGTACTCACTATTTTCTCATTCCAAAGAAGGACGGAACCCTCAGGCCCATCCTGGTCCTCAGACCATTAAACCTCTACATACAATCAGACCATTTTCATATGGTCACTCTTCAACAAGTCCTTCCTCTACTCAAACAAGGCGATTTCCTTGCCACCTTAGATCTCAAGGACGCCTACTTCCACATTCCCATTCATCCTGCTCACAAAAAATGTTCGATTTGTAGTGGACGGTCAACATTCAGTTCAAAGTTCTCCCGTTCGGAGTCACCACAGCACCCAGAGTCTTCACAAAATGTCTGGCAGTGGTAGCAGCCCACTTAAGAAGACAACAAATTCACGTCTTCCCATACTTGGACGACTGGCTCATACAAGCCAGGTCCCAAACCCAGTGTGTATATCACACACATACCACAATTCAACTACTTCACGACTTAGGATTTACAATAAACCTCAGTCTCACCTCCAACCATCCCACATCCAACAATATCTAGGTGCCACAATAGACACCTCAAAAGGCCTTGCATACCCCAATCCAGCCAGGATAGCAAGCATGCAAGCCCTTATAACAAAATTCCAGCCGCAACATTCACTTCCAGCTCGAGTGTTTATGCAACTAATAGGGATGATGGCCTCTTGCATATTCATAGTACCGCATGCAAGACTCCGGATGCGCCCCTTACAGGAATGCTTAGCACTTCAGTGGAACCAAGCTCTAGGTCAGCTAACAGATCTGGTGTTGGTGGACGGCCGCACACATCGCTCTCTACAGTGGTGGAACACCCAAAACCTTTCCAAAGGGCGACCGTTCCTAGAGCCAGTTCCACAGATTGTGCTAACAGCAGACGCATCGCTCACCGGATGGGGGGGCTCATCTACTACATCACACCATACAGGGCACATGGACACCTCAGCAAAAGCTACTCCACATCAATCATTTGGAGTTACTAGCAATCTTTCTGCATTAAAATCATTCCAGAAACCGATATCAGGCAAAGCTGTCTTAGTCCGCACGGACAATATCACAGCAATGTATTATTTACAAAAACAGGGGGGGCGCACTCTCTACAGCTCTCTCAACTAGCTCAGAGCATATGAAGGTGGGCTATTCCTCAAAACATATTCCTTTTAGCCCAACATCTTCCAGGAATCCAGAATCAGATTGCAGATCTGTTAAGTCGTCAAACACAACAAATTCACGAGTGGGAACTTCACCCACAAGTTCTTCAACCATTTTTCCAAATGTGGGGGCATCCAGAGATGGATCTCTTCGCCACACATTACAACACAAAATGCCCAAGCTTCGCCGCCAGATATCCACACCCATTGTCCAAAGGCAATGCGATATGGATGAATTGGTCAGGCAGATTTGCGTACGCTTTTCCGCCTCTCCCACTCATTCCATTAGTCACGAACACTGATACTAGTTGCTCCAACATGGGCCAGACAACCATGGTACACAACATTGCTGGAACTATCCGTAGTCCCGCACCAAAAACTACACCTCTTCCCCACAACTCTAAACACAGAACCGTGGCGAGATCAGACATCCAGATCCAGCACAGCTCAATCTAGCGATCTGGCTCCTGAAGTCCTAGAATTTGGTTACCTCAATCTTCCACCTGTCTGTATGAACGTTATCGCAGAAGCTAGGCGTCCCACCACTAGAGCCTGCTATGCAGCCAAGTGGAAAAGATTTGTTATATACTGTACCAATAACACAATCAATCCTCTAGATGCGTCCATTCAACACATCATATGTTACCTGCTGCATCTTCAAAGATGTAATCTAGCATGCACATCGATTAGATTGCATCTCGCTGCCATAGCAGCTTACCTACAAAATAGACAACATTTTTCATTGTTCAAAGTACCAGCCATTAAGGCATTTATGGAAGGCCTCAAAAGAATAATTCCTCCCAGGGTACCACCCTCTCCAGTGTGGAATCTAAACATCGTCCTCACTAGATTAATGGGCCCTCCAGTCGAACCTCTACATAAATGTGAGCTCCAATTTCTCACATGGAAAGTTGCTTTCCTTGTGGCCATCACATCTCTCAGAAGAGTCAGTGAGTTACAGGCACTAACTATTCAGGAACCTTTTTTACAACTCCATCATAAAGTGGTTCTCAGGACAAATCCCAAATTCCTTCCTAAAGTTATTTCTCCCTTCCATCTCAACCAATCTGTTGAGTTGCCAGTGTTCTTCTCGCAACCACAAACAGTAGCAGAAAGAGCTCTTCATACACTAGACGTAAAAAGAGCACCCCTTTACTACATTGACAGAACAAAACCTTTTCGCAAAACAAAACAACTTTTTGTATCCTTCTCACCACCACATAAAGGCAATCCTATATCAAAGTCTGGGATTGCAAGATGGATTGTCAAATGTATACAAATTTGCTACCACAAAGCAAAACGTACACTATCTATTCCCCCTAAAGCCCACTCTACCCGCAAAATAGGGGCTTCCATGGCATTTTTAGGGAACATTCCCTTACATGACATCTGCAAAGCAGCTACATTCACAAAACACTATTGTGTAGATGTGCAAGCAAAACAACAAGCTAGTGTGGGCCAGCCTATACTGAAAACACTATTTCAGACCACTGCAACAGATACTGGTGGTCGCCGCTAAAGGGAAGTACTGCTATGCAATCTATGCATAGTGTCTGATCTGCAGCTCATATGCCTCGAACGGAAAATGCTACTTACCAGTATGCATCTGTTCTTGGCATGTAGAGCTGCAGATTCACACACGCCCACCCACCTCCCCGGCTACCTTTATCTGTTCCAGTATTATCTTCATTAGATACAACATACATGGACATCTCTTTCTGTTTCTCACAAAACTCCATTTCCCTTCTTGGCGAAAAAACAATCTGAAGATGGAGTCGATGCCCATGCGCACTATTGTCCAGAGGAGGAGTCGCCTATCTCGTGACTTCCAAAGACTTATTCCAATACAACAACAAAGTGCAAACATCCGGGCCCAACACCAGATGGCGATCTATGCATAGTGTGTGAATCTGCAGCTCTACATGCCAAGAACAGATGCATACTGGTAAGTAGCATTTTCCTTACCCATCTGGGGTGGAGTAGTATAGCCCCATTCTCCCTCCCGTTATCCCTCCCACCGTCCCTTCAGTTGTCCGTGTTGCCCACCCGCACTATATTGCTATGACGTGGCCAGCGTCCTAGCACTTGTATTACCCTAAGTTTTAGACTTGCTGCACAACAGCCACGCTGCTGTCCAACATGGTTAAAAGGATCCTTTAAGGGTAACCTGTTGGCTTTGCAAATGCTTATTTTCTTTTAAAACACTTGATTCCCTGTGTCATTGGTGGTTAGTTTTGGGTTAATACCCACGACCAGCTAGAGAAAATGTTAAATTACAGAAGTGTCAGTAGGTCACAGGAGCTAGGCATTTAATGCTATGCAAGATGCTACTGGGAAAAAGATAAGTTGAAGGACTTTTTGGGTTTCTTTGTAAATTGAGCCATGAAACCCACAATGAGGCATACTATAACTTTATCCCCCCCTTTTGTTCTATGTTTATTACAGTGGGACTTCTATCAGTAGTTTCCTTTTTCCAAAGCTCTAGTTGAAGTTTACAAGCTTGGAATTATATGAATGCTGGAGGAAAAGGATTCCTTTTTTAGGCTATAATAATTTTTATTTCAAAGTTGTGACACTACCTTTCCTTCACAAGACACTAGCAGGATCTAGTATTTACCTTCTGTCCTTTCCCTGGAAAAGCGTTAAGAATGCTATAACCACTCATCTTGCCTTTATTGCAAACTCTGATTAGGATGACAATGCCGTTAAGTCATTTCAACCAATGCAGCTGTTTATTCTGGGGACCAGATGCATTTTTTAGTTCAAAAGAAATTACAGGGAAGTATATTGTCAAACAAAGTGGAAACCAGTTATGTGTAACATACATTGAATGTGATCATACCAGCTTATTCTTCTTTGTGTGAAATTACCTAACTATTGGTTCGAGGCATATGAGCTGCAGAATTAACACTTTGTGCATAGATCGCCATCTGATGTTGGGCTCGGATGCTTGCACCTTGTTGTTGTCTTGGAAGAAGTCTTTGTAGTCACGAGATGGGTGACTCCTCCCTTGGACGATAGTGCGCATGGGCATCGACTCCATCCTCAGATTGTTTTTTTCCGCCATCGGGTTCAGATGCAACTTCTGCTCTCCGGTTCCGTACTGTATTATCCAAACCTTTTCGACGCTCAAACGCGACGGTATTGTTTTCGTTCGCGTGCTCTTCGACACGCTCCTCAAATACCCGATTCCAGTCGTCGACGCGGGCCGCTGGGCCCATCGACCCCATTCAGGCCTACGGCTAATGGAAAGGACTCAATTTAAAAAATGCCCCCAGTGTGGAGCTAAATTCCCACACAGCGACCAACACAAGGTCTGTAACCTCTGTCTCTTGCCCGAGCAGACTAATTGCCAGGCCTGCGCCTCCTTTCGATCCAAAAAGACTATCCGTGATCGCCGGGCTCGACGACACGTTATGGCGCAACGAGCAGCTCCGGTGCCGGAGGACATCTTCAACGAAGGCCCCAATGTCCCGGAGGACGATTCGGAGGATCTGGAAATCGTTTCCGAGGCAGATGACTCCGACTCAGACGACCACATCACTCCAGGTCAACGAGTGAGTACAACTGCCCCAACCCCACTTGAAAAAAAGAAGGCTCCGGTCAAAACTTCGCCTGTTGGCCCCAGTTGCAACCGAAGGAAAGCTTCAGAAGCCCCGCCCCTGGGCCCGGCTCCGAAGACCCAGGTAAAGCCTTCCGGCGGCTTGGGACCGACCAAGTCTCATATCAGTGTCCCGCAGGCACCATCGGCACCGAAGCCGGGAGCGCATCCTACTCCCGCAGTCCCCAAAGGACCATCGGCACAGAGCACCTCTGCGTCGAAGGGAAAGGCCTCGGATCCGAAACGAAAACCTTCGGAACCGAAAAAGATTTCCGACTCCACATCGAAGCCGAAGGATCCAAAAACCCCTTCCAAGGCTCCAGAGCAGAAATCTAAACCCCGCTCGGACCCCAAAAAATCAGCGCCGAAAGCGATTATCGAACAGGAAGAACTTTTTCGACCGGATCCCATCGATCCGCAACAAAAAACTCTCCAAGTGGACCTCAAAACAGGACATGTGATCAATGTTCCACACAACAAGAGGAAATTGGACACCCCACACATCCCTGAGGTGCCTGTAAAGAAAAGACTGTGCCACTTCACCTTTACGACCCTCTTCTCCTGTTCTTCCTACTAAACCTTTCTTTTCTCCAAATTCTCCCATACTCACAACATACTCACCACCACCACAGGATGATGATGATTTAGGGGGTGGGGGAGGGAACAATGACCCTTTCACTGACCCTGATGACGACACAGACATACCACAGGACAATTGGGATAATTATGATGACCCAGTAGATCCTCCAGACCTTCCTGATCCACATGCATACCCGACAAAGCCATCTCCCCCAGATGACAATATTGGTTTTGGTCAGCTTATAGACAGAGCTGCCAAGTACCATGGTGTTCAGATGCATCTAGACCCCACAGAGGAGGACTTCCTAATAGACACCTTTGCACAATCACAAAGGACTGTACAAACCTTACCAATGTTAAAAGGCGTCATTAAACACGCCCCAGACATATTCAAAGACCCTGTAAGAGCTAGAATTCTCAATCCCAGAATTGACAAAAAATATAAACCCGCTCCCAATGATCCCACCTACATCAAGGGTCAACTGCCTTTAGATTCTCTAGTGGTGACCAACGCTAGAAAACGAGCCAACTCTCAGACCTCCGGTGATGCTCCACCTCCGGACAAAGAGTCTAAATTATTAGATGCTTCGGGCAAACGAGTTGCTGCCCAAGCAGCTAATCACTGGAGGATAGCCAATACGCAGGCATTACTTGCCAGGTATGATAGGGCTCATTACGACCAGCTGGAAACCCTATTGCAGCATTTGCCTGATCAATATAAGACCAAGGCCAATGATTTGATTCAAGAGGGCAAATTAATAACTAATGCATCAATCAAGTGTGCCCTCTATGCAGCAGACACAGCATTTAGGTCTATTAACACTAGTATGTTACTAAGAAGACATGCCTGGTTGCACATTTCTGGTTTCAAACAGGAGGTACAAACAACTATCCTCAATCAGCCGTTCAATCAGGAACAACTTTTTGGCCCAGCTGTAGATACAGCTTTAGAAAAAATGAAAAAGGACACGGAGACTGCTAAATCCATGGGAGCATTACAGTCCCCTTCCACACGAGGTTCCTTTCGACGCTCCTTCTATAGAGGCGCATCCAAAAACATCGGTGCAGACACTACTTCTTCCTCCTACAAAAACACCACACAAACATCCCCCAACAAGGGATATTTTAGAGGTGGGTACAGGGGAAATAACAACAAAGGAAGAGGCCGAGGTAACAACAACACTCGTGCCTCTCCTACTAATAAGCAGTGACTTCCCTCCAGACCATTCCACCCCGGTCGGAGGGAGACTCTCTCAGTTCCTACCTGTCTGGAATTCCATCACTACAGACAAGTGGGTAAGACAAATTATCCAGTATTGTTACTGCCTGGAACTTACAGCAACTCCACCCAACATACCACCCAAGCAGCGTCCAATGTCCACGGAACATCTCACACTTCTCAAACAAGAAGTTCTTTCGCTGCTTCAAAAGCATGCAATAGAACCAGTCCCCATACAACATCCTGGAACAGGAGTTTACTCACTATATTTCCTAATCCCCAAAAAGGACGGTACCCTAAGGCCAATACTGGACCTCAGACCTCTCAATCTCTACATAGTCAGATCATTTTCACATGATCACTCTTCAACAGGTTCTTCCACTGCTTCAACAAGGCGACTTCCTTGCCACATTAGATCTCAAGGACGCCTACTTCCATATTCCCATACACCCTGCTCACAGGAAATACCTAAGGTTCACAGTGGACGGCCAACACTATCAGTTCAAAGTCCTTCCATTTGGAGTGACCACAGCACCCAGGGTGTTCACAAAGTGCCTTGCAGTAGTAGCAGCGCACTTGCGAATACAACAAATCCATGTACTTCCATACCTTGACGACTGGCTCATAAAAGCCAAGTCAAACAACCAATGTGTTCACCACACTTATCAAACCATTCAGCTGCTACACAACTTGGGGTTCACAGTAAACTACACCAAGTCGCACCTACAACCCTCCTACATACATCAGTATCTAGGAGCCACAATAGACACTTCCAAAGCTCTAGCATACCCCAATCCAGCAAGGATGGCCAGTATGCAAACCCTCATCTCCAAGTTTCAGCCCCAACACTCTCTCCCAGCACGAGTGTTCATGCAGCTCATAGGAATGATGGCCTCTTGCATTTTCATTGTACCTCACGCAAGACTTCAGATGCGCCCTTTACAGGAATGCTTAGCACGTCAGTGGAACCAGGCTCAAGGTCAACTTACAGATCTGGTGTTGGTGGACAGCCGCACACATCGCTCTCTGCAGTGGTGGAACATACAAAACCTTTCCACAGGGCGGCCGTTCCTAGAGCCAATTCCACAGATAGTGCTAACATACGCATCACTCACCGGCTGGGGAGCCCATCTCCTAAACCTCACAATTCAGGGCAGGTGGTCCACCCAACAAAAACTGTTCCACATCAATTACCTAGAATTACTTGCAATATTTCTAGCGTTAAAGTCGTTTCAAACACATCTCCTCAATAAAGCTGTCCTAGTCCGTACAACAACATAACAGCAATGTATTACATACAAAAACAAGGAGGAACACATTCTTTGCAGCTCTCTCATCTAGCGCAAAGTATATGGACATGTGCCATTCCACAAAAAATATATCTTCTAGCAGAACATCTTCCAGGGGTGAACAATCAGATGGCGGATCTGTTAAGTAGTCAAACTCAACAGATACACGAATGGGAACTTCATCCGCAAGTTCTTCAATCCTTCTTCCAGATGTGGGGCCAACCAGACATAGATCTGTTCGCCACACATGCAAACGCAAAATGCCCAACCTTCGCCGGCAGGTTCCCACACCCATTGTCCAAGGGCAATGCAATATGGATGAACTGGTCGGGCAGATTTGTGTACGCTTTTCCGCCACTCCTGCTCATTCTACTAGTAGTACGCAAGCTCAAACAGTCTCTCAACATGATCCTAGTTGCTCCAACATGGGCACGGCAACCATGGTTCACAACACTACTGGAACTCTCAGTAGTTCCACACCAAAAATTACGTATCTCCCCAAAGCTGCTAACGCAGAACCATGGAGAGATAAGGCACCCAGATCCAGCACAACTGAATCTAGCGATCTGGCTCCTGAAATCCTAGAGTTCGGTTACCTTAACCTCCCACCAGAATGTATGAACATTATTAAGGAAGCCAGACGTCCCACTACTGGAGCTTGCTATGCAGCTAAATGGAAAAGATTCGTCATTTACTGCAACAATAACAAAATTGACCCATTAGATGCTTCAATTCAGAACATTATCTGCTATTTGCTAAATCTACAAAGATGCAATCTGGCATACTCATCAATAAGATTACATCTGGCTGCCTTGGCTGCCTACCTACAAAACAGACAACATTTGTCATTGTTTAGGGTACCCGCTATCAAAGCCTTTATGGAAGGCCTTAAAAGGATAATTCCTCCCAGACTGCCACCCTCTCCAGTGTGGAACCTAAACATTGTTCTTACTAGACTCATGGGTCCCCCATTTGAGCCTTTACACAAATGCGAATTACAATTCCTTACATGGAAAGTAGCCTTCCTTGTCGCAATCCCCTCTCTCAGAAGAGTAAGTGAGATACAGGCTTTAACCATACAAGAACCATTCTTACAGATACATCGTAACAAGGTGGTTCTTAGGACAAATCCAAAATTCCTTCCCAAAGTAATCTCTGCTTTCCACCTTAATCAGTAGAGTTACCAGTATTTTTCCAAAACCCTGATTCCGTAGCAGAAAGAGCTCTTCACATGCTCGACGTCAAAAGAGCTTTACTTTACTATATAGACAGGACTAAAGCCTTTAGAAAAACAAAGCAACTATTTGTAGCTTTCTCTCCACCTCATAAAGGCAATCCTATTTCCAAAGCTGGAATTGCCAGGTGGATAGTAAAATGTATTCAAATATGCTATCAGAAAGCAAAACGTACGTTAACCATTCCCCCTAGAGCGCATTCAACACGCAAACTAGGGGCTTCCATGGCATTCTTAGGGAACATTCCCCTAGAAGACATTTGTAAGGCAGCAACATGGTCTACTACACACACCTTCACCAAACACTATTGTGTAGATGTGCAATCAAAGCAACAAGCTTCTGTAGGCCAAGCTGTTCTTAAGACACTTTTTCAAACCACTGCAACCGATACAGGCGACCACCGCTAGGGGAGACACTGCTGTACAGTCTATGCACAAAGTGTGAATTCTGTAGCTCATATGCCTCGAACGGAAAATGCTACTTACCAGTATGCATCTGTTCTTGGCATGTAGAGCTGCAGAGATTCACACGCCCACCCACCTCCCCGGTACCTGTATCTGTTCCAGTGTCATCTTACTTAGATACATTCTGATGGACATCTTTCTGTTTCTTACAAACTCCATCATTTCCCTTCATGGCGAAAAACAATCTGAGGATGGAGTCGATGCCTATGCGCACTATCATCCAAGGGAGGAGTCACCTATCTCGTGACTACAAAGACTTCTTCCAAGACCAGAACAAGGTGCAAGCATCCGAGCCCAACACCAGATGGCGATCTATGCACAAAGTGTGAATCTCTGCAGCTCTACATGCCAAGAACAGATGCATACTGGTAAGTAGCATTTTCCTTCCTGCCACCAAAGCAGGCAATTAAGTTGGAAATATTAGCAAATATTTACGTTTTGGAAATCTTCAGCTGTAAAAAGGGTAAAGTCTGAGGAATGCAGCAATACAGAACAATGGTTGGAAGGTAAGTAAGGTTTAGAGAGCGAGAAGTACCTAACCTCTTTCAAATCAAAAACCTGATGCTTGTTAAAAGCTACTAATATGTACACTAAATACTTAGAGTATTTTATTTTGCAGAAACCTAGGAAGTTGTTAAAGCGCATTTTGCTAATGTTGTGATTTTGAATGATATAGATTCAGTCATAAACATAAAACTATGCGATTCCTCTTTGAGACTGTAATCCACTGGTGCTAACTTTTCAGATTTTGATACCATAAGCCTGATAATTACAGTGTGATAAACTGGAAAGTGCATTTGGAAGTTAAAAGCAAAGTGCACGTGATCAATTCCAAAACCGATTTGACGCACATTGTACACTTCAAATACCAGTCTGATTTGCCAAACTGTTGCTGTTTTTTAATACCTTCATATTGGTGGCTTTAAATTGCATGCAAAAGGAGATATCAAAACATTTATATCTAAATAACAAACCATTTAACAATCGCCTGCAAGAGTCCGTGAAACAACAATGTGGGCGTGCCAGCTATTTTGGTCACACCAAGTCAAGACTAGCTTCAAGCCACGTATTTCTAGCATGTAAACTTATTTCTTTGACCATGATAGAGCTCATTAACTTTGTCAAATGCTTATCAGATGAACAAGTCAGATATATTAGTCAGAAAAGGTAGCCAACATTAAATTCAAATTGAATTGGTACAAACAACCGTAGAACAGTTTTTTAAATCAATCTTCAATTTTAATAATCAGTTGTAAAACTAACCATGGTACATAAAAGCAACATGACTCAATCAACATAGTCTTCAATTCACAAAGTAATAAACAATGCTTCCTTCGTTCCTGTGCTCGGCAATCTTTATATTTGTAGTGACAGAGACCCTGGACAGCAAATAGAAAGTGGGATATTTCATTTTCATGGGTGCTGAAGGAATTATACTGACTGGTGAAGAGCTCAGGGCGAAGGTGCCGTAAAAGGACAAGGACACCAGATTGGAGAGGTTTACATTTCAGTGGTCTCCCTTTCACTGGGACAATTTGCAGAGCACTTCTCACAGCCTTGATTGGAAGATTTTAGGTCCTATCTTGTCCAAACAAATTTAGATAAAGGCAACAGTCTAAACATTTATTTTCAAATGAATTGTTTGACCAGAATTATTTCTGGGCATTTACTATGAATATATATCCTTCAACCCTTTAGGCTACAAAAGATTTTCTGTGGCAAATTCCTCATCATTCTAGCTTGGACTATCTACATGTGTGGTCTTTTGATCTCAGCGGAAAGAGTAGGATTTCTTTTTCAGTGGGTTAAAATGACTAATTCCTTTCTCCTCCTTTTCTGGTGTTTTCTACCTCTGAACGTTACTTATGTTTATTGTTTCTTTGTCTTTTTATATCATTCCTTTGACTACTGCTTTTTCTACTTCAGCAAGAGAATCCCATTTACAAGAGTCCTATAAATAATTTCAAGAATCCAAACTATGGACGCAAAGCTGCTCTCTAAGTTTCAGTTTGTATTTTCTCTTCAGTCTGCTCTTTTTTTTTCTTGCATGGTCTTTTGTCTCTGCTAATTCTTGAACAAACAACTAACAGAACACATGATAGTAAACTAATTGCTGTTCGCTTATCATTTTAACTATGCGAAAGTTGATAGGTTTGCTCTGGCGATTTGCAGATGGAAATGGTTTGCTAAAAACTGAAAGGAAAAGTGTTATGGAAGCACATGTGAGCTGTCAAAACATGCCTTTTATACCAAGTAACAATACCATTACTCAGACTATATTCTGCACCTATCCATATTTTCTATTAAGCATAAGGCTTGAAAATGTATGCCACCGAAGCTCTTGAATGACGTCTTAACAAAATTGTTACATTTTATTGGTGTTTTAAAGCACACATCTGAAATAATGGCATTCTTTACAAATTAATCATGCTCTTGCATGTGAGTTTGCGATTGCACCAGTAATTGTTCATATGTTATGAATTCTAATGATGGCAATTGCCCTCTTTCCCCATATGGTCACAGAAGCTGCTTGAACTTTCCAATTATCACTACCACAATGATGTGGACGGTTTCCGGTTAATGATAACTTGGCATTTAAGCTAGCTTGATTTCAGTGCATTCAGAGTTTTAAAATTAAATTCAAAGATGTTAAACTAAGCTCTTAGATTTAAAAACAAAAACATTTCTGCTGGCTCGCTCGATATTTAAGATGGTCTCAATGCCTCTGATTTTATAGCACCTACAAAATTATCCCTTTGCCATTCACCAGGCATGGTACAGACAAGTGAATACAGTCCTGACCCAGTTTCTCTGGAGTGGTATGTATCGCCCCCCGGACATGTTTTTCAGTCTAGTTATAATGACGGCATTGCTGCACCAGACACATACTCTTACTATGCTGCATCTCATTTATTACTTCTAAATGAATGGTGGTATACATCGCAGACGTATCCAGCTTATGCGACAAAGCGCTGGGCAGTGGGTGACGTGCCAATATTAGACCTATAGGGAAGGAAGATGAGAAATTCCCTTCCCCTGGTGACTCAAGTAGTGATTCATTTATGGAGGCGATCGCTCCGGCAGATGGGTTTTGGGGGAAGTTGACTCAGATGACACAATTATGGGGGGAGGGGTGGGATTTCCTGGGCCGGGTGGCGTCCTTGTCAGGGTTCCGACAGTGGGACACAATGGGTATCTCCACTCTGGGAGATGTCATGCAAGGCACAGTCTTAAAGCCCTTTCAAGAGTTAGACTGATTTTCAGTTACATCGCCATCAATTCTATAAATATCTACAGATGCGCCACACGCTCTTACTCCCTATCTTCGAGATCTCCATGCTGTACCAGAGTTCAACCTCTTGGAAGGTAAATTATTGACTGGGAATTGGGCACACACAAGATTAGGCACATCTGCCAATCACTAATAACACATAGCGCCACCACACTTCAGCCTTTCGACAGTCATGGCTGAGGGATATACCCACACTAGACCATGACGACTGGACAGAGGTCCTGATGGCCCCACGTGAGGCAGCGTGTCCATCTCGACTTCGGCTCATCCAATTAAAATACCTGCATCGAGTTTTTCACTACACATCGCCTATGGCTTATGGGTGCTATTGCTTCGGCGGTATGCCTTTGCTGTGACGTGAGTGAGGGCACCTTTCTACATGCGGTGTAGGATTGTACGGCCCTGACGGGTCCCTGGCGGGGTATGGTGTCGTGCCTAGAGGAGGTCTTGTCCTGGGAGGTCCTGTTCAACCCTGAAATGCTTCTCCATAGTACTGAGGGGATAGGTGGTAACTGATATAAAAGGCATCTGGTATTTCTAGGCCTAACCCTGACGAAGAACCATATCGCAAAGTTGTGGAAAGATGCAACGCAACCCTCTGTGGGTACCTGGAAGAAAGGGATGGATCATTGTATGGAGATGGAAGTCAGGTGTGCCCACAATATCATTCCAAGATTTGGCAGCGGTGGGCAGACTACAGGGGTCTGGTTCTTGTTCCGGCCCTCTCTGTGGATTCTCTATTTGATGCAGAAATTCAACAATCTAATGCCAAACCATGAGGTCCCCAGGCGCTATATCAGAGTTGTATCTCACATAGTGTACTGGGATGGTACAAATGGAAGAGAACAGGGAACAAAGGAAAACAAGAAGAAAGGGACTAGGAAGCACTGCTGTTAAGACGAGAACCCTCACTCACCCTAGGGTGACATGCTTCATCATAGGGTCCCCTCTTCAAACTAGGACCACAAGGTACTACTACTCTCCCGTAGGAGAGGAGCGTTTTTTTTTGTCAACCTCACTACAAGTTCATCTTTTGTGTAGAGGAGGGAGGGGCAGAGTGCAAACAAAAAAATTGTGTGCGAGTTAAAACTATCTCTTGGTGGGTGAGGACAATTTTTATTCTGGTACCCCCAATGGATAGAGTTAAAAAACAAGCTTGGTGAGATAGGGATATGGATATTTGCCTATTTTATATCCTGGTCAACATGTTTCTGCTTACATAGACCAACAGGTTCATGGCTTTCTTCAGGACCAAAACTATGAGTCCCTCTGCTTTTAACTAAAAATTGAAAAGTGAGAACCATACTTACACTGGTATGGGTCAGTCTCGTGGTACCGACATTTAGTAGGGTCCACAAGATACATTTGTAACCTAGAAGATTAGCTCCACCTTCATCAGTCCCCTCATGGCGGGTCAGAGGTCATCTGTCTCAATCGCTGCGTCTGTGAAGGGCCGGCCCTATCTCACCGAGCTTGTTTTTTAACTCTATCCATTGGGGGTACCAGAATAAAAATTGTCCTCACCCACCAAGAGATAGTTTTAACTCGCACACAATTTTCTGTTTGCACTCTGCCCCTCTCTCCCCTATACAAAAGATAGAACTTGTAGTGAGTTTGACCAAAAAAAAAAAAAACCCCCACTCCTCTCCTACGGGAGAGTAGTAGCCCACACTGGGTACCTTGCGGTCCCAGTGTGAAGAGGGGACCCTATGATGAAGCATGTCACCCTAGGGTGAGTGAGGGTTCTCGTCTTAACACAGCAGTGCTTCCTAATCCCTTTCTTCTTGTTTTCCTTTGTTCCCTGTTCTCTTCTATTTGTACCATCCCCATACACTATGTGAGATACATTGAGTGGAATAGTACGTTGGGTGGTGATAAATACTTCATTAAGACCCTTCTTTATGAAATATAGGAGTTGCAATGCATGATGTTGTCTTGATTGCTCTGTGGATCATGGGAGGGGTGATGGGATTGATTGTTTTCTATTACTGTATCATTGACAATAGGTTTCTGTTGCTTTATTTGTATCAGAGGGCCATGTTGGTTCGATATTATGACTGAAAACTCAATAAAAGTTGTTGTGGTGAAAAAACAAATTTGATCTCCCATAAACTGCAAAATGGTTGTGAAAATTCAGTCCACATATCTGTGAATTTCATGATTTTGTGCACTTTAATAAACCTGCAAATGCTACTCTGAAACAAAACATTGTGACTGGATAGAACACCTGTGCAGGAGGAAAGTCTATTATGTAGTGTGGTTCTGAGACCTCACCATGTAGTAATATCTCAATCTTTATCAGGTCTAGTTAGGTTTCTTTAAGAAAACCCGTAGGTCAGTCCTGAGTGGCTGTGGCACAGAGAAGTCTGGCTTAATCAAAGTAACGAGCGTAAAGCATTTAGAAGTAAAAACGCAACACAATAAAATCTGACACCAGTTTATAAAATTATAGTAGATTTATTTCTTTAAATAGACACCAAAACGCCAAAAATCTATTGAGGGGAACCGGAGTTATGATTTTTCAAAGATAAGTAAATTCTTTTTGTAAAGATGCTATAGATTGTTGTAAGCAGTTTAGCAGTTAGTAGCCAACTGACTAGGACAGCTGCACAACAGGTCTGAGGCCAATCACGGGAACCACTAGGTCCGAGGGACAGTTATGCATCTCTTCTAGCAGTCTTAAGGTCCTCTAGGTCTTTTTCTTCTTCAACGCGGTCCAGCAAGAAGTAGTCCTGATGCAGGATGCTGAAAAGGCTTTAGCCACAGAAAACAGCTGTAGGTTTTCTTGGGGCCACCTTGGGGTTCATGAACTTCAGTGTTCGTCTCAGGATCTCCCACGATGCACCAAGGGATTCCAGTGCATGTCGTTGCCACTGGTCTCCCAGTTACAGATGAATAAATGTTTTTCTTGGGGGGGGGGGGGGCCGCCCCAGAGTGCGCTTTGATGACAGTCATAGGGCCAATGGGGGCATGTCGTGAGGGTCAAGACTCTGCCTCCCAACAGGCACTTTGGCATCCAGAGGCAGGCAGGTGTCCGTGGGCATCTGGTTTCTCGAGGTCTGCAGGTCCCATTAGCTCTTGTTGGTCCTGAAACTTAACAGGAGTCTAGACCGTGGAGTCGCTTCTGTCCTGGCACAAGTGGAGCTCCTTTCCACAAGTGGGCACAGCATGCTCTTTGCGAGTGCCTCCGGTTTAGCAGGTGAAGTACAGTCCTTCGTGCAGCCTCTTTGCTGGGTCCAGCAGGGCAGTCCTTCTGTCTTCTTTGCAGTCCCATAGTAATCTAAGGACTGTCTGGAATGCCACTTTTATGTAATCTTCGCGTTTGTGGGAGTGGAGGACTCACTAGCTAGTGAGGCAATAGTTATCACAAGGCCACCTTTCTCACTTTACATCACTTCCTTGGTTTGGCCACCAAACAATCCCAGGGTACCCCCTCTACTCAAATCCAAGATGGTGCAAGCCTTCTTCCTCTGTGAGGAGTTCTGGACACATTCCTGGGTGTACACCGCATAATGAGCGGCAACTCCTGAAAAATTGTTTCTGCAACATGTTTTCCCTCTGAAGGAGATGCCAGCCTGTCTTCCTAAACAAAGGAGCAGGCAAGCGAGGGTGTTATCGCTATTTGCTTCACTGAGGGGTAGCCTCTTTGATGCTGGGGCGTCTGTGGCTGACGCCCGCTAGTCACCCTGCTGGAGGAGGTCACACCTCCCTTCAGCAATTCTTTGTTCCCTTTTCCTGCCTGGGAGTGCTTCACACTTCCTAGCAGGGGGGCAGTGTGTTGTCTCGGAGGCCAACTACTGCATTCACACATAAAAGGCTACTGGAGGTTCGGGTATCCAAGTGGTGACTTCCTAAAGTCACCTTGTTATAAAAGGCTATCTTAAATCCAATATCACCAATGAGTCTGGTTTAATGTAACGGTTAATTTAATACTTTGGAGTACTATCTTTGGTGTTCTCAAATGGAAGCGCAGCCTGAGCAAACTAACACCATGTTAGATAGACAGACCACTGGCCTTGCTACAGCGAAAACTGCAATTTTGTGTTTTTACTGTCAGACCATGTTAAACATAAAAGGAACTTACCTTTCTTTGTAGTATTAAGCACCCTGCCTGGTGGGCTACCAAGGCCTTACCTAGGGGTATGCCCAGACATGGGTCCTGTGCCTTCATTGCCATTGGAACCAAGCTATATCCAGCTGTATGACCCTAATAAGAGTGAAACTGGTCCTGGCAGTTCAGGCTGGATTGTTCCCATTGGAGAAGAGTCAAGACTGAATTACATATGGCCGAATCCAAACTGAGGTGGCATGGTGTGCAAAATAATGATGGACTAGTATGTGGCCCGAGTAATTACTGGTGGCTTAGATTAATTCAAGCATTGCATATCTCACTTTTTGTATGCAACATTTTTAATCATTTCGGTGACTGAAGGACCGATTTAGTGCTCACCCTTCCAGAATACATGAGAAGTTCTGCTGTCTAGAGATGAGCGTCATCTTGGGAGAGAGCAAACTCCTTCTGTGCTGCCTCATTGTTATTATTTTCCAATTTGAGATCTCTCACTACAAATTTCCGATTTGCTTCCTTCACATGTTTTTCCAGTGGATCGTGTGATTGGCTGTCAGGAGCTTACAAACGCAGCAACCCAGAAGCTGAACCTATAGGCAATTAATCTGTCTTATTGAGACACCTGTTCTTAGTAAATCCCGGGGAGTGTAAGATGGATGTAGTTGTACAGCATGTCAGATTCTGACATTTTCTGTATTTCTTTTTTTGGGACACTTCTCCTCCAGCCTGTCTTCCTTTCTGTTCAGCAATGAAACAATCAACATTGACACCACCAGAAAAAGAAATCCAAAGAATGGGTGCAATGGGCAAAGAAGCTTGCCTGACGCCAATCAGAATCAAGAGAGCAGCAAGCTCATTGTCCTTTAGGGATCCTGCATTCATTCATTCATTCAGTCTAGGATTAGACACAATAGCCTGTAGAGCTTCTGCCCAGGTAGAGAAAAAACGTTGACGCAATTCTTAAAAAATGGATTGTTGCCTCTGCCCAGTCCATCAGCATGGCAAAGGATACAACAGAACCTTAAGCTCACAACTACTGCCATGGTCTTTATTTGTGGAAGTCTTTGTGGCATGGATCAACATGTTTAATTAAGCAAGTGCTGAAAGAATTTATTTTGTTTAACCCTTTACGGACCCTTACCTGGCTTGCTCTCAAGCCAATGATGCTAATACAGAGACCTTGATACTAGTCAAGAACAACGCTTGCAATGGTAGCAGTAGAAACCAGAATTGCGCATCCCAGAAAAAAGTATGGCAAAATTGTTTTCTGCATTTGTTGACAAATGTGGGTATTTGTATTTGTATTTTGTATGGGATTTATAAAGTGCCGGAATCACCCCCCGAAGGAGTATCTCCGTGCTGCACAAACGATAAAGCCAGGTCAGATAGATCAGTGACAGAATAATTCAGTCTTCAGGAGTTTCCTGAACAGAAGATTAGAGCATTTACGCAATTCCACTGGCAGCAGGTTCCAAAATCTCGGAGCTAGGTAGGCAAAAGTTCTGCCTCCTGCTCGTAGTTTCCTATAGCGGGGGACCGTGAGCAGCCCTTCACCCTCTGAGTGAAGCAGTCTGTTCGGGAGGTAAAACTTACGTTTTTCCGCCAAGTAGCTCGGGCTCTCACCATAAAGAGCCTTATGAGTTGGCAGCATAGTTTAAACTTGATACGCTGGCGAATGGGAAGCCAGTGAAGCTGTTTCAGCAGGGGCCGGGGAGAGGTACGGGGAGGCATCTTGAGAGCCAGGCGTGCAGCAGTGTTCTGGACTCTCTGCATTCTACTCAAGAGGGATTCATTGGCCGATACCAGAAGCGCGTTACAATAATCGAGCCGGCTAATGACCAGGGCTTGAATCAGAGTTCTGCGATCAGATAAGGGCAACCACTGGAACACTCTCCGCAGAAGACTTAAGTGTGGTAGCAGGTCCCAGCAGTGGCTATGACTTGGTCTCTCATAGATGGGGAGTTGTCCAATCGGACCCCCAGGTTTTTAGCCGTGGGGTTCAGGACTGGAGCAGAGCCTAACGTAGCAGGACACCAATTTGGGGACCACGTCGTTTGAGCGGTGCCAAACAGCAAGATCTCAGTCTTGGCAGCATTCAGCTGGAGTAAATTCTGTCATCCAACCAGATATAGCTTGCATGCCCTCAGCAAAACGTTGTTTAGTTAAGTGTATGTCATTATCAAAAGATAGAAGAAGTTGAGTATCATCTGCGTAGGAATAGGGAGTAAATCCATATTCTCTAATAATCCTGGCAAGGGGGGCCACATGCACATTAAACAGGGTGCGGCTAAGGCAAGAACCCTGGGGCACCCCCTTGGTGAGTTTCAAGGACTGAGAGCGAAAGGGACCTAGATTGATCGTTTGAGTGCGCTGGTCCAGAAAGCTTGTCAGCCACTTTAGAGCCTGTCCCTGCAAGCCAATCTCTCTCAATCGGTGGATCAGCTTATGGTGCGAGACAGTATCAAAGGCTGCTGTCAGGTCTAACAAAACCAGCAGCACTGCCTTGTTGTTGTCCAGTGCCAGTTTGATGTGATCTGTAACACAGATGAGGGTGGTTTCAGTAGAGTGGTTAGGCCTAAAGCCCGACTGGGGAGGATCGAGGATGCTTTGAGATTCCAAGTATCCCGTCAGCTGTATGTTTACGTATCCTTCCATCAGTTTGCTTATAAGTGGCAGAAGCGAAATTGGGCGATAGTTAGCCAGCACATCGGCGGGTACCTGTGCGGTTTCCTGATTGGTAGTACTTGAGCTGCCTTCCATTCAAGTGGAAGTACCCCTTCGCTCATAGAAGCGTGAAGGATGTTGCAGATGGAGGGGGCCAGAAGAGGGGCAAGCGAGGCAAACGGATAGGCTGGGATAATATCTAGAGGAGAACCAGATTTCGCAGTTTTTAGCATGGCTTCTACTTGTGGAATCTGCAGCGCAGGAAAATGTTCAAGGCAGACATCAGTCCCTGTCAAGGTTGAGGGCAGCAGGTTAGAGGGGCCCAAGGAATTGGTATCATTAGGAAATTGATCATAAATTAGTTTTTTTTTTTTGTTTTTTGTTTTTTCTCAAAATAATTAGCAATGTTACCTGCGAAGGAGGGGTCTGCCGGGAACAGGCAATAGGGTTAGTGAAAGTATTAAGAACTTTGTAAAGTTCCTTGGTAGAATTGCCCGCCTGATTTAGACTAGAGATAACATGGGCTTTCCGTGCCTTTTTTATATTCTTATGGTAACTAGCAAGTGCTGTTTTATAGATAAGTTTCTCATTCTCCATGTGAGTATTGCGCCAGATTTTTTCCAATTTTTTGCATTTAGACTTTTCATTACGCAAGTCAGGCGTATACCAGACCGCATGTTTCTTATGAGTGTTAGTATGTTGCTGTTTAAAGGGCGCTAGAGTGTCTAACACAGAAGTAATAGCCTCATTGAGGACCCTGAGCCTATTCACAATATCCATAGGTTCCTCAAATGAGGGAGGTATAAAGATTTTACCAAAAGAATCGGGAGTAACTTTGTGCCACTGTCTTCTAAGGTTGTGCGTGGAGTGATGGAGGACACTGTTCTTTTGAAAGCCATTAATCTGAATATCAATCAGAAAGTGATAAGACCAGATCACTGGGCGAGGGGGATCGCTAGTTATATGACGAGTTAGTGAGAATGATGTCCAGGGTGTGGCCGGTCAAGTGGGTAGGGCCTGCATTGATCTTTTCAAGGCCCATGGAGGCCATGTCAGCAAGGAAATTAGCCGCATCCATGTTTTTACTGTCCTCACTGTGTATATTGAAGTCCCCTAGTAACAAATGTTTGGTAGTAATCGTGTGAGGGGCAATTTTCTCCATTTTTAAATTAAAATCTTTAAGAGGCCCCGGAGGGCGGTAAACAAGTGCGCCCTTTAGGCACTCTCTGAGTAAATTCAATCTTAAAAATACAAATTTCCATATCGATGTCGGAGGTAGAGTCAATAATGGAGACATTCAGCACATCTTTATATACAATAGCTATACCTCCCCCGCTTTATTTTCCCTGTCCGTTCTGAGAATCCGATACTTGTCAGGAAGGGCAAGGGTAATGGCTGGTAGCGAGGAGGGTTTAAGCCAGGTCTCCGTTAAAAAGCGTAAGTCAGGGGACTCTGAGTTCAGCAGATCCCATAATTCAGTGGCATGTTTAGGCAGGGAGCGTACATTCGCTAAAAAACCTCTCCAGGAGGGAGTAGAGTTTGTGGTAATAGGCCTCTCTAAATGTTGGGGGGGGAAATGCCCACACATACATGCTTGGCTTGACTAGGGTGACACTCCTTCAACTCAAGTAAGAAATGTTTCTCCGGACAGCTTCGAAAAAGACAACATTTACAGGTAAATGGACCTTCAAGACAAGCAAAAGAAATAGTGTTGAGGCAAGCTGTAGCACGCTGTCTAACTTGTTTAATTTGCGCGGCCGAGTATTGAAGCCTGGATACACTATCTGGAATCAGACGGACAGGGGTCCTGGCGACGTCAGGGCGCGGACGGGCGCGCCTACGGCGCGTCCGTGAAGTCATCTGATTTAAATAGGGGAGACTTCGTGACAACTAGCCCGTCAACCCAAACAGGCTACAGCTGCCACCGGAAGTAACAACTTCGTTGACGTGCTCGCTCTCTCCACTCAGTCGGGAAGGAAACGCCCATGGTGGACCGGAGAGCGAGTGGCAGTAGTTAGAGCGTCTGGAGCAGGTGGGTCAGTGCCAAAGTGCAGTATACTAAAAATAGAACTGAGTTAAAATTGAGAAACACCTAATTATACAGCGGGACAACCAGCCCGCCTTTTAAAATGATACGGGTAAAATAATGTGCAGTAAATGCCAAGAGTAAACACACGGTCACTAAGCAATCCTAAAGAATAAAACAAAATGCAGGAGAGCGCAAAAAACCTGTTGTGGTACAAATTGTATAGTAACCAAAATGACAACCTGCTACCCAAGAGTGTTTGAGTGAACGGATAATATCCACCACACGACTAAGACAAACTCATAAGGAAGCACAAACGATAGTAGGGAACAGCTTATTGATCAATGTCCATGCTCACAGGATAGTTGTTAATGGTAAAGGTCTTTATTCAAGTCAGTCGGTGTAGATGCATAGGTATCAGATAATTTGGAAACAGCTAACACATGTTTCGCCCAAAGGGACTTTGTCAAGACTATTCGTGGCAGTGTTGATCAGTGCAGTGTATGTCTGTACCTGCAAGTTAAAGATGAGAATGGTCCACCATACAGCATTATAATTGTTTCTAATCATCCCATACGGCCTAAAATAGCCATTTCAAGGCAATTGCGACTTGGGTGAACTCTGCTCAAGCAGCTCCAATTGACATGCTCATATTTATTTATTGATTTATTTTTACCGTGGCTGGTACCTGGTACAGACGTGCGACTCACACGTCAGTGTATTTATTCTTTTCGTCTGTTCCTATACACTGAATTGATCATCAATAACTGCAGAGGCAAATGGGAAAAAAGCACTACTACAGTATCAAAGAGCATCAGCAAAAACCCTCTTAAGCACCAAAGACTTTCAAAGGGTAGAGAAAATAGTCTTCAGTATGGCCAGGAAAGGCTCCTCCCATATATCAATGTGTTTTGTACCTTACCACGACAGTCCAGCTTGGTGGTGGAAATGAGCATTTCAAGCCATCAAAACGCGTGACAAACCGTAAATAGACAGTTCAGTTCTCATTAGTGTGCACAGTGGATACAGGATTGCATTCTCCTGCTCTCCGCCCAACATCCCACCAGGGGCATTGAAGACTTTTGCTTCTACTGTAGCTGGTTCAAGCAGTATGCTTTAAAAAATTGGAAAAATGCCAATTGAAGAAAGTAATCTACTCTCTCAGTGCAGAGGAAAGGCCCATAGTAAGATTATTGGCTGACACCTAGTCACCAAAATCGCATTAGATGGATGCTACTTTTGGATCTCCTTGAGGGCCTCTCGTTCAGGTGACTATCAAGCAAGCATTGTGTCCAGCTGTGTGTGCATGCTGCTTGACGACATGAGTGTTGCATGGGAGAGGTGAATTGGAGCACAAACTTTCTCCTGCAGAAGTAGCGAGTAGAAGTGCTGAGGAACAGATGCTTACTGAAGAGAGACAAAGTTGTCTCGGAGCATTTCAATGCACAAAGCTGATAGGTGTCCTGGGTAAGTCAAGCTGCTTGGACTGAGCTCAGCAACCAGTGGCAAAAGGAAAAAAAATTACCAAGACAGCGGGCAGTCGTATGTGATCAAGCACCCTCATCAAGTACTATTAAGTACATGATAGAGGTGATAATCCAATGGGTACAAAAGTCATCCACACTTCACATCAGCAGAAAAAACCAAACTACTAATGAGAGTAAAGCCCTTACTTTTAAAACTCTTAAACACTGTGAGGCACAACTAAAGGTGTGCACTAGATCACTGGGCCTCCCAGAAGGGGTGAAGCAAGAACACACAGCCCTTTTCCTAGCCAACTGGTAATGGAGGCTGAGCGGGAAGGGGGTGAGAGCATACTCCGTGGCCCTTTTCCTAGCCAACTGAGTAAAGGAGACTGAGCGGGAAGGGGGCTGGGACATACTCTGTGTATGTGGATAGATGTCAGAGCATGAAGATGAATTCTTTTATATTTGAACAATTTCATTACCAACCTTCTTCCCCATTCTGTCAAAATCTTCAGAAAGATCTCCATGCAGCTTAAATGTCTAGAGCCCATAGATAATAATTAGATCGGGTCAGTGACGTTCAGAATTGCAAACACTGAGCATCTAGCTAAAGACCTCTTTAGCAAGCTCTGATGTGGTTAATAGGGGGCCACAACATTTCACACTGTGCCATTAACTTTTCATTATGGCTTTGGTAATGTGTCAAAATAGTTATTACCTCATATGCAGCCAACCGAGATAGGCTAGTAGCAGAAGCAGCTTCGCCAGGTCTGGCAGGGAATTCACACTGGAGGCTTTCAGCTCACTAGCTGAACTCACCCAGCACCACCTGCTGAAGGCAGGCAGAGGTAATTCTCTGCAGCGCTCTTCATGCAGTGCAAGCAGAGTCATTGGCTTTGCCAATGCTTGTAAGTTGTGGAGCTGTTTTTCATCTAAGCAAGTGAGAAGGGCCTAGTAAGGTAAACAAAACGGACATTCGACCAGAAAAATATCATCCAGTACTGCTCTTGCAAGAAAAGTCCCAGACCCAAATATTTGCGGGCCAGATATCTAGAGATTGCAAAAAAGTCACTATTTAAACTCTGACCCCATGCATAATCTTTCTCTGCTTTCATGGTGAGCCATATATCACTAGGTTTATACTTCTGCTCCTCTATGGTAATGGTCGAGTTTGCTCCTCTTTTCTATGTTTATACCAGAGGGAACATTTAGATGGAGATTGGAAAACTCCAATAAACCTTTCTGGATTCACGTGCATCCCACTTGACTCCCTGAGAACCAGCGACTTACTCTAAATGCGGTTTGACTATAGTTCTCCGCCTGTGTCCTCCAAAGTAAACCAGAGGGCCTGCTTTGGAGTTTGATGGATGGGCTGCTCTGTTTCAAGCATGACTAATATCCTGTCCGCCTTATTACAAGTGCATTCCGATATCCCATCTGCCTTATTACAACCGTGCTTGTAATAATGCGGACAGGATATCTACCATGTTTGTGGCAAAGAAACCCAAATTGCCAACCTCACACTGCAGGGGACTGATGGGCAAGACAGACTTTGGAATCCTTGTGTCAGTTTCCATTACAGTAACCACCTTAGTACTGGAGCACACTCTAACCTGTTCATCTTTTAATATTTCAGGCATATGCTCTAGTCAAATGCTCTTTACCTTACTGTTTAGATTTGAATTAGCTGCATTTAAAGAAAGATTGTGCATGCCGCCTTCTCTTGTTTGAATGATAGTTTGCACGCAAATGACTGTTTTTGTTTTGCCTGAATGTGTGAACGCTGGTTTCACAAAGTAAACGGCGCTTGTGACTGCATTGTCTTTATGGCTTTTTTTTTCAATGAGACACTAGAAAAGTAGCAATTGGTTTAGTGCCAATTTGGTTCCAGTATTCACTTGTTGCTAAATTTGGTCAAACGGGTAGACTTGTGTATAATGTTTGCACCCAAACAAGTGACCTGTTTTACATTAATTCCACACACCTATTGATGACCGTGTGTTTCCCTTTTGCATGACATTAACTTGTTTCAGAATATTTTGTGGTGATTATTGCTTTTTGAGCATTTGTTTTTGTTACCAATACCTTTAATACAACTCGTTATCCCTCTTTCTAGGTGAAAATCCAATTTATAAGAGTGCGGTGACAACGGTGGTGAATCCTAAATACGAGGGAAAATGAACACTGCTTCAATTGTGTATGCTCCACAACACTGTATGCAAAGTAGAACTTTTTTTAGTCACAATAAGGTAGCTTTAGACCAATACAGCAGAATTTTACCAACTTGAAACATTTTGTTTCCTACGCAGTTTTGAATAAATGACATTATGTATAAAGTATTATTTTTTATTTCCAAATTGTGCCATGGGACTGCCAGAATATGTATACTGCAATGGTTTTCTGGTATGTGAAGGTCACGGTGTGCCTTTCGGACCCTCTCAAACTGTTACTTTTTTTTACTATGCATTTTAGAAACCGTTGAGAGTTGATCAAGTCAAGGCAATCAGTGTGAGGGCTGGGACTCTTTCAAGTATTTAGCTTTACAAGGGAATACTGGGTTTGAATTTTGACTCTGTGCGGATTAATCACGCTTTTGTAAATTTTGCTCAGATGTTTTAGAAATGTATGTGGCTGTAGGACTAAATTGATGCCAAAATTATAATCCAAAATTATATAAGACTGGGATGATAAACTTGAATGTTTCTCATTATAGGTTACATTTTCAACAAGTAGAAAACACCTTGGGCAAAAACGTCAAATTTAAATGCACCTTTAAAGATGACAACTTTTTGATTAAAAATATATATATATATTCTGCTTTGAATGTTGAATACCAGGTGTTGCCAGGGTTACTTCATTTTAGCCATTCAACCTGCATTCTAAGAGTTGCCTTCACTTTGCTAGTGGTCAAGAAATTAAACTAATATCAGTTCCTGATGGCATGAAAGGATAATAATTCATGTGCAGCATAGTGTTGATTTTGATATTCAGCGAAATACATTATATGGCTGTTTTTCCCCCCTTCCTTTCTCTTGATGTGTCTATTGTATCATACCCATGTATTACTAACCTTTATTTTTTTTTTGGTTTGGTTTTCATTCTAATGTATACATTTTGTGTGGTATTCTTTGTAAAATCAAACCCTGTTGTAACATATGCTTAGAAATCTGATAGCGGAATTTAGTAAACAGCCTTAATTCATTGGTCTACTGGGTTAACATAAATGTTTTGCGTTTTGTTTGGGGGAGGTAATTAAGTTTCATTATTTTGAAGACTGGTGCTCCTTTATGTTCTATTTCTCTCAAAATTGCATCTGGTTGAACTTGGTTTCAGTTTTTTTACACAACCTTTGCTATGTCTGTTGGTGTCTTGGCTGTAAATTTACATTGTCCTTGTTGCTGGGATTTCTTTTGTTGTGACACATGACTTTTCTCCATCAATGCGAAGTATGTCATTGTTTAATGTCCTATGTGATTCTTCTGTTTTTAGTCACAATCTTGTTTTAAGTGCCTTTTTATTTTAATAAGAGTTCACTTTTTACAGTACTGTAATTAAAGTTATTTATTAAATAAAAGTAAAACAATCTGAAGTTGACTATATTTTCTTTGCATTTTGAGACAATACGCAAGTGCAAGAAATGAATTATTATTAGTGTGTTTTCATATATTCCCAACTGCATTAATGAACACTTGCCACCTAATGGCAAAACCAGAAATTATTTCTCAGAACCAGGCTTTTTTTTTTTTTGTTTGTTTTTTTTTTTATAATCAAGCTTGTGGTTCTCAAACTCATGCTTGTAGGAAGCTGGCTTTTTATATAATATACCAAAAAGCGGTCTATTTTGTAGAGTCCAGGTATCCCTTATGAGTGGACAGGGGCTTGATTTAACAATCCCAAGGTGCTCTTTTTGTGGTAGTGCGAGCGAGCAGCCTTAGGCTTATCAAGGAGGAGTGTTAGACATTTGGTGCGTACACAGTCAAGAAATGATTCACACACACACTCAATAAGGAGATCCACACCAATTTAGAAAAATAGCAAAACGTTTGATATATTTTTAGACAAGAACTTCGTTATTGGGTAAGCAGTGCTTAATTTGTGGGGGGGGGGGGAAGTGCCAGGGCTCGCGTCAGGACCCCCCTGCAGCTTGCACCACACATTGCCTTTACCAGTGCTGCCAATGATAGTAACAACAAAACCATTAACTATCACACTCACAAGTGTGCCAATTTGGACTATTTCAAGCTCCCAAAGCTCTAAAATTGGCTTGGGTGGCAGGTAACAGTATTTTTTAATGTTTATTGAATTTATAATTAACTGTTGTTGTGGTTCTCTCTAAATTCCCCAGACAGCACCACCTTGTGGCAAACTCTCACAAGCGCCGGTGTTGACAATTATGTGTTGGTGTCGAGCACCGGAAAACACCAAAAAATGAAGCACTGTGGGCAAGTACTTTTTAAAATGGCAGTTTTGAAGAAAATGGGTAAATATACTTGTATTGTCTCTAATGCAATAATGTTATCCTACGGGGAAAAACATATATACTGCATACGGGTACTTAGCAGCGACTTATAGGACAAATCTTCTGGAGTTGAGGTAAGTGTGGGGCAAGGTCCAAGGCAGCACTAACAGGTCACCTCGGGAGGCTCTTGGGCGTCTGGGTGCAGAGGTGCTCTTCAGCGTTCTAGTGGTGCTCCGATGGTTTCAATGGGAAACGGTCCAGGGAGAAAGAGGCTGCAAGCTGGGGGGGCAGTCCGGTTGAACCCACTGGCGGGGCTCGGCCTTGAGATGCTCAGGCACGTAGGGACACCGTCGCTCCACTTCTCCTCGGACTGTAGGGCTCGGGTGCAGTGGTGTCTTTAGGTGTCTGATCCGTGCTGCAGGAGATACTCGCGATTGAGGGGGGCCTGCACAAAGAGGCTGCTTTGGCGATTGGAAGTGCAGTCTGTGCAAACCAAAGGTGAGGTTCTACTCTGGAGGGCCTCAGGACCTCGTTTGCCCCCTTCAACTCAGGCTAGAGGGCACAGGTGCAGTGGTGCTTTCCGGTGTCTGCTTTTCGCAGTCCGGAGTCCTTTTGGTTCTTCTTGGGTACCTGCAGGGAGCAGGAAAGTAGCTCCACTACTCCATGGGATATGATGGTTGCCCCTTGAAGTGCCGGCTTTCTTCCCAGGCTTTTGGAGGCAGAGCAGGTGCAGGACGAGTCATCTTTGGCACAGTTGTCAGGGATAGCAGACAGGCCGGCAGGGTTGACGCCAAGTCAGTTGCTGCTCCTCCGTTCTTGCTCTTCGCGGCTTTTCGGTGTCCTTCTTAGGGCATCAGAATCTGCTTTCCTGGTGCCAGGGGCTCCCCTGAAATACTAGATTTAGGGGCATTAAAGGGAGTGAAGGGTGGTACCCAATGGCCAACTTACCCTTGTGGTCACTACACCCCCTATATGACCACATCCTAAGGGAAGTGGACATAAACCTATCCCAGAGTTCCAAATTCTGCCATCACCAAGATGGCAGAATTTTCCTAAAGGGGGGGGGGGCACATCAAGCAGCTCACGTTTGTGGTGTGACTAGCCTTGTAGTGCACCACACCTCCCTGCATATCGAATTTCCTGCCTGTCCTGGTGCCAAATGGGCCCATGAGAGGAGGTTTGCATTTTTCCCATCTGGGGAAACCGTGGTCACATATGAAAGGCCACAGAGGCCTTTGAAACCGCCTGCCTTGATATGCTGATTGCTTAGCTATCCTGCTTGGAAGAGGTGACAACACCTCCTGCCAGAGCAGGCATTGTTTCTGCCCTCAGAGTGTAGGCTCTCACCTGCAGGGGGGGGGGTCGGTAATCTGCCTGTGGTGGCAGGCTGATCTACACCAGTCAGTCAGCACAATAGAGGCTGGCAGGTTTTCGAGGGCACCTCTAAGGTGCCCACTGATTACATGTATTAATAAATCCACTACTGGAATGTGGGCTTATTAATACAAAGTGTTTGCATCCAAACACCATAGATTTCAGTGAAGCCATCATGTAGCTGGGGAACTCGTTTTTACCGGTGTCTGGCACATGTACTTAAAATTGCTTTCATGTTCACTTGTGATATCTAAGAATTGACAGACATCACAGGGGCATATCTGCTCATGCAGATATGTCCACACATGTATAGTGCACCCTGCCTTAGGGCTGTAATTCCTGCTGTAGGGGTGGCTTACCTATACTGCATGCAGAGACCGCAGGCATGGCACACAGGGATGTGTGCCATATTGTTTTCACTTTTATCTGCACCAAGACACGCATATTGCATGTTGGTGGTGAGGAGGTCCCTTAGGGCAGCACAATACATGCTGCAGCCCTTGGGACCCTCTTTAGCTTCTGTGCCCTAGGTCCCAGGGGTAGCACTTACTAGGGACTTACAGGGTGTGCTAATTGTATTGCCAATTGGGGAAACAATTGTACAGTTTAGAGGAAGAGACCTGGCACTGGGGACCTGGATAACAGGAACCCAGCGCACCTTTGTCAAAATTGCATCAGATATGCCAAAAAGGTGCACTTTCCTACAATGCTTAATTTGATGTTTACTACAAGACTGAAGTTTTTCCAAAGAATTGAAGACCTCCACAATGCAGGTGAATGTTTGGCAGGGCCTGAACTTGCAAGAGCCTCCTATGACCGTATAAAGGCCATTCTCAGCACCTTCACTTGCTGTTCATTGGGTAAATCCTGCAAGCCATCAAGGCATTCAATAGTCTCTCAAAGGAACTGACAGTTTGTCCTCAAATCTACTGGCACAGTGTTTCCAGTCCCAGAGGAGCACAGACCTTAATTCTCCTTAGGCTCCGTCACTCTGAAGTTCACTTCACAGTGAAAGCTGTTCAGACCAAAGTCAAATCCTGTGTTCCCACTTTCAGTCCCTTAGTACCTCTTAATGAATTGGTTTAGCTTCTCTAGGCTTTTGTACTTTGTTTCTTAGGTTGATCAGGCTGTGGTCCAATGTCTCAAGTGGGATTTCTTCTCATTCTGACCACATGGAAATTAACATAAATCCTTCTAATGCAATTTTACTATTACTTGCGCTATTGTCTAAGGAAGAATCCCAATGTTTGAGGCATGTGTGGCTGTAGATACACATGCTGTGCATACTCTGCATACGCCTGCCATCTAGTGTTGGGCCCTTATGTGTGAAAGTTGAAATGCTCTGTCCGGTTTACACGGGTTCCTTCCCTCAGTCTGCATTGTTTTGATCGTGTTTCTCTTTAACCTTCGTTTTGAGTCAGCGATTCCTGCTTTGACCGAGCAGCTCTGTCAACCTCTGCCCCATGTGGGCCTTCGCCCTTCAGAGCCGCCTTCTGTCTCCCGACCACATCCTATGTCCTCAGTATTGGAATGGGTGCCATTTTGCTAGTGTTTTCGCTGCCACGCAAAATCTCTTTGAACCAATCTCCATCAGATATGTAATCTGTGTCTGTCTCCTGAGCATAACGAGGTTGCTTGCGAAGCCTACCGCTCCTTCCATTAAAAAAAAATAAAAACCTCTGCGACCATTGGGCCTGACATCTTGATGTCGTGTAGCAGCAGAGACGACATCCCAGACCTTTTTAGACCCGAACACATCGAGGGGTAACACCATCCACAACCATCTCCCACAGTGAGGAGGCTTTCTCCCCGACAAGAGCTCCGGCTCCGATCTAGAGATTAAGGATCTTCCACCAGGGCAGCCAGCCGTGAGTAAAGTACTCCCTCCCCCCTCAACACCGATTCGAAGCTGAGCAGCATCATCCGAAGGGTCGTCCAGCCACTGGACACCAAAGATAGACAACCGGGCCGCTACTGCCTTCGGGCCATGGTCGGCACTGATCACCTTCTTCAGATGCAACGCCCAGCCCCACCTCGGCACCGAAGAAACCATTGAGACCGACTGTTTCAGCACTGCCCACTCTTGCCTCTGAGAAGAGCTGACCACTTCAAAGTCTAAATCTGCTTCTGAGCGGAGACCCTCTGTGCCGACCAGCAAGACTGCACATGGCTCAGGGACCGTCGAGCCGATTATCCATAAACTTCAGGAGAAGATCAACGCCCATCAGAAGCATTGATGATGCATCCCCCACACGGGCCGGGTACTCGCCCTCCCTCCAGGATCTGCTGCGCAACCATCCAAACAGGAGCTGTCCTTTGAGGAAGCTATAGACCTTCTTCCTTCGCCCAAGCATGGTAAGAAAGTGGACAAGTTTACAAGCCCTTTCTGTGTTCCTCTTCCACCGCCACCTCATCTTGCTCCATAGCACTCCCCCCTCCGTTACCTATACACCTCAGGGGTCACCACATTCAGACTTGGGGGTGGGGTGGGGGTAAAGGGATACCATCTACCCTCCTCTGCAGGAAGATCCCTGGGACACCTATGATGCTAACCTTCAAAAGGAAACTGATCCTGACCTGTACCCTGCCCGTCCCTTACCTCCTGACGACTCTGTTCTACCATGAACTTATTGGTAGTACTCTTTTTCCACAAGGTGGATCTCCACACTGAGCCTTTAGAGGAGGACTTCCTTTTCAAGACCCTGTCCTCCAGCCACTGCTCTGCTCAGTGCCTCCTCATACTTAAAGGCATGCACCATCACACCCCGACATCTTTCACAACCCAGTCTGCGCCAGAGCCATTACATCTAGGGAGGACAAAAAATACAAAGCTTCACCTACTTACCCTTTGTGCATTCGTGGCCAGTTTCCACCCGACTCTCTAGTGGTTACTACCACCCGTAAGAGGGCTAACTCTAGGCCTACTGCTGATGCCCCTCCACCAGATACAGAGAGTAAACAAATAGATGCTGCAGGTAAGAGGGTAGCTGCGCAATTGGCCAGCCATTGGTGGATTGCCAATTCCATTGGGCTACTCTCCAAGTATGACTAAGCCCATTGGAATGAAATGGAGGAGCTCCTCCAACATCTCCCGGAGGCGTACAGGAAAAGGGGAATGAGATTGTTTCAGGGAGATCAGATCTCCATCCGCTACACACTTAATGCCATGGACACTGCTGCAAGCGGCGTTAATTCCAATGTCCTTCTCCGCAGGCATGCCTGGCTCCGTATCTCCGGGTTTAAGCCGGCAGTCCAGCAAAACTTGCTCAAACTGCCTCTTGATGGCCAACATCTGTTCGGGCCACAGGTTGACCAGATGTTGGAAAAAAATAAAGGATACGGTGACGTCCAAAGTGATGGGCGCCCTTCAAACACCTACCCCTCGCGGCTCCTTTCGCCACACTCCGTACCATGGAGGCTCAAAGACCGCCTCCCTCCCAAGGCCGCCACCTTGTACCAACAGCCACACGTCCACCAGTCCTCTCCCAGAGGCTACTTTAGAGGGTCCTACAGAGGCAACAACTTAAAAGGCAGGGGTAAAGGTGGCTCCTCCAAAGAAACTGCCACCACCACTAAGCCCTGACTTGCCTTCTCCCTCCCAAATCATACACCACCTGTCAGGGGGCACCTACAAAGGTTCTTTCCCGCTTGGCAGAACATCACCTCCGACCAGTGGGTGTTTGATATTATCCAACATGGTTATTGTCTGGACCTCACTTCCACGCCTCCTACCATTTCACCTTACAAACGCAAACTCTCCCCAGAACATCAAAGTCTACTCGGGGAAGAGGTCCGAGTGCTCCTTCTCAAAGGGACCATAGAACCCGTCCTCTACCATCAGCAAGGCACGAGTGTATAAGCTCTGTATTTGCTCATTCCCAAAAAAGACGGTTATCTTTGACCTATTCTGGCACCTAAACAAATACATTCTTTCAGAGACCTTCCATGTGGTTACTCTTCAGGATGTCATCCCACTGCTACAACAAGGCGACTTCATGGCCGCTGTCGAACTGATGGATGATTAGTTACACTTTCCAATCCACCCGGCACATCGCCGGAATTTCAGGTTTGTAGTCTGTGGAAAGCATTACCAATTCAAGGTGCTGCTCTTCTGGTTCACCATTGAACCAAAGTTGTTCAGCAAGTGCCTTGCGGTGATGGCTGCTCATCGGCGCAGACAGGGCGTTAATGTGTTTCCCCTATCTGGGCTACTGGCTCATCAAGAGTGCCACCCAATCAAAACTGTCGCAAACACACTCGGCTCACAATAAACTTCCTTCACCAACTAGGGTTTTCCATCAACGCTACAAAGTTCCACCTCTAACCCCTCCAGATATTGACCTATCTGGAGGGCAATCCTCAACTCAGAAGTTGGCATGGCTTATCCAAATGCTGCCAGGATATAGTCCTTCCAGGCACTAATCCCGATCTTTCAACCAGGCCACCAAGTAACGGTCAGGACAGTTATGCACCTCCTTGGCATGGTGGCCTCCTGTATTGCCATAGTACGCCATGCCAGGTTACACATGTGTCCGTTGCAGGAGTGCTTGGGGCACCAATGGTCTTGACCGGAGGTTCATTGGGATGATCTAGTGTTGATCTGCCCCACTTGTCGCTCTCTGCAATGGTGGAACACCAACAACCTGTTGCAGGGGCAGTCTTTTCTCGAACCAGGTCCGCAGAGTACCATTACAACATACGCCTCCCTTATGGGATGGGGTGTGCACATACAGGATCTCACTGTCCAAGGCCAGTGGGAACCCAGACAACAGGATCTCCACATCAATTACCTGGAACTACTAGCTGTTCACCTTGCGTTGAAAGTTTTCCTTCCCCACTTGATGTGCAAACTATTAATCATCAAGATGGACAACATGACAGCCACGTATTATGTTCAAAAGCAAGGGAGTACCAGATCTCCCCAGCTCTCACCTAGCCCAAAGCATATGGCGGTGGGCAGTCCAACACAAGATCCATCTGCTAGCGGAGTACCTTCCGGGAGTGAAGAACGATTTTGCCAACCTCCTGTGCACCAACCCCAAATTTCTCCCTTAGGTGGTCTCACAGTTCCACCACAGTCAGTCCATTGAATTTTCTGGGTTTTTCCCCCGTCAACCTGACTCCTTTGCGGAACGGGCTCTCCATACCTTAGATGTTAAACAAGCCCTCATGAACTATATTGACAGAACTAAACTCTTTAGGAAGAAGCAACAGCTCTTTGTTGCCTCTCTAAATCCCGCAAAGAGAAGGCCATATCTAAATCGGGCATTGCAAAATCGATTATAAAATGCATCCAGACATGCTATGATAATGCTAAAAGGACTTTGCCCATTCCTCCTAGAGCCCACTCCACTTGGAAAAAGGAACCTCTGTGGCCTTCTTGGGGAACATCCATGTAGCTGACATCTGTAAAGTAACTACCTGGTCCACACCACATACTTTTACTAATCATTATTGCGTAGATGTGCTAGCTCACCAACAAGCCAATGTTGGCTAGATAGTTTTCCGCACACTTTTTCAATCTACTGCGACTTCCTCAGGCTAGCCACTGCTTTTCTGGGAGGACTGCTTTACCGTCTATACACAGCATGCGCATCTATAGCCACACATGCCTCTAACCGAAAATGTTACCCATTAAGCATCTGTTCGTGGCATGTAGTGCTGTAGATTCACATGCGCCCACCCTCTTCCCTGGACGCCTGTGGCTGTTGCAGTCATCTTTCTATCTTTCCTCTTTCTTTGCATGGATATCTCTCTATACAGCGCTTCGCACCTGCCGTGCGGGAAAACTATCAAACAATGGAGTTGATGGCCATGCATATTACCAGCAAGAGAAGGCACAGTACCTTGTGACTCAAGATTTCTTCGAATAAAAACAATTTGCACACATCCAGGCCCAACATTAGATGGCTGGATCATGTGAATCTACAGCACTACATGCCGCGAACAGATGCTTACTGGGTAAGTAACGTTTACCTACTCTTTCAGTGTCTACACTTCACGAGGTAGAATGGTCAATTATGTTCCCCTGTGTGTTAAACTTAGTGAACAGGGTTTTGGGGTTATTGTCCCACATGGTTAGTTAAAACCTAACCGCATGTGCATCTTTATGGTCCTGGAAGGCTGGGGGAAAACGGGTTCAACCAATTTCAATCAATCCTGTGTAATTACCTGTGTGCATTTATCCTCTCTGCAGTCAGAGTGTAGGGATAGGCAATCCCAACTCTACAGTTAGCTAGAAGTTAAAGGCAGTCATCTGCTGTGAAACTGCGATTTGGAACTATGCACATCCAGCTTTCTCACAAGCATCTCGGATATGGCCACATGGACAACTCCTAGTTTGTCTCCAGAAATCCAGTTGCATTACCACCTGCTGGCCAGTTGGACCAAAATCTGGAATCTGATGTCTAGTTTTTCTTAGCATTTTTCTTTTTTTGTAAAGTTAAAGGGCACTGTGACATATTATCAAGTTGATATTTTGGGAGGTGTAAATCAAGAGTAAAAGATTCACAATTCAGACTTTTGTATCAAATTATGAAGATTGCAAGTTACATGGGATCCACCAAGTGACATGACACCTAGGCACCAAACTCAAGATGTGTCAAGAGATGAAGCTGCAAGTAAAAGGCTTTGACTACTACCACCGTCTGGGGCGCCAAGTATAGCTCTTCAGGGGAAAACCAAAGTATCTTACAAACAAGGTCAATGATGGCCTAATGTGTCATCCCAAAAATCCAATGTCAGATTGGTTTCATTGCAGCAAATCAGAAACTGTCTTGTTGAAGTTATCTTACAGAAAATTAAAATTATTGCATCCATTCTTGAATTGCAGTATAATGTAGTTCTAAACAATCAGTGATGACAAGCAGCCTTGCCTTCAAAAAAGCACTCCACTTACTAAAAGTTGGGTTCCAGGGCGCAATTATTTCTAGTGAGCACACTCAACCCTCCACTGGGGGGCGCTAGAGGGCGCACAGCAAGATGACTGTGCCTTAGTGCAGCTCTGCCGGCCGTTCAATAATCCGACCACAATCCTGCTTCCAGACGTGGCAGACCGCTACAATTCACATGCTACTGAAATACACAGGCACTTAGGACAAGTTTGTGGTAGCAGGAGACGCTGAAATTGCCGCTGTGAGCGATTTCTCAGAACTTGCGGAGCCGCGGCGAGAAAAACAAAATGGCGACCGTGGCTGAGGGCCGGGCTTGCTCCCCTGTGCAGTTGTGGATCCTGTGTGACGGGACGCGGCCGCATGGCCCCTGGGAGACTTACCCGCTCGTGATACTGACAGCGGAGATCGCCTTGGAGCGGTGGGGGCCCGAGTGAATAAAAGGACTGATCCCGGTGGGCCTATTGGGGGGGGGGGGGGTGCTGACGTCACTGGTGTGGACTGCCGGTGGGCCCGCGAGGAGGTTGTTCGCCTGCTGTATCGAGACTGCAGGTGGCCCTCAACCTATTGCGGTGAGCCATATCTCCGAGCCTGCGGAGTAGCTGTGCCAGAAGATTATGCCTATTCTCCCCCCTCCCTCCCTACCACGAGTATCCTGTGAGGCGGGGCGAGGCCGCACGGTCCCTGGGGGTGCCAACCGATCGGGAACTTGGTCGTGGAGATCACCGAAGAGTGGTGGGGGTACCTGCGACTACGACGACTGCAGCTTTTAGGCCCAGTGAGAGGTGCTGACGCCGCCGGTGGGGGCGGCCGCAAGGCCTGTGAAGACACCACCTGCTTGCTGCACTGAAGCCACGATGAGCGATTGTGCCTGAGAAGAGGCGGACAAACCCCTGGTGACATTCATGGGATGATAGTACCTCTTTGGCTGTGGGGGATGTGATAGGGGACCTGGGTGCGGCTCCTGGACTGTCTTGATGCTGTGGCCTTGACAATATGGCCTCCCCAGGTGGCGTTGTCTGAGAAATCACCGTTGTGCCGCAATCGTACTGAACTTTGCAGGCGCCTACCTGCACAGCCGTAGACATTTCTGCCTTGGGAAGCTGGATGCCCTCCATCGTGTGGTGATCTCCTGGAGAACAGAGCACGGGCTAGTCGTGCAGTGACAATTGGGGGTGCGCATCGGATATTTGGAAATCTGGGCGGCTGTTGGTGCGCGAGAGGCTGGCCTGCGGCATCCGTGCTGCAAAGGGTTCCCCTTACAGGCCTGATACTTTCTGACGGTCTGCTCTGAAGGCGGCGAGTCCATGGGTCTGTGCTGATAGCAGAGGCTGCCTTGGGCTGTGTAGGCCTGGGGCGACATATCGATACACCGGTGGTCCCAAGAGACTGCCATCTACATTTATATCCTACAGTCCATCGCACATGTAGGCGACCCGGTCTGTTCGGTATTTTTTTCTGCTGGTCTGTGTAGTGGGGTGAGGAGACTATTGCTACAACGGAGCTGGGCACAATGGGGAAAACTGACAAGACACAATCTCGCCTCATGTTTGAAATGCGCAAACTGGGAAGATCACAGTCCAGGCAGGCTTCAGACGCTGCTCCGACTCTGGAAGCCACACTTCTGGCAATGCAGCATAGCCTGCAGTCAATCGACGCACTTAATTTACGAATGGATCATATGGCTGCAAAGCTTGACCAGCAGGGCACCAGGCTGGGGGAAGTTGAGAAGTGAGTATCCACGGCTGAAGATGACCTGCACACAGTTTCCAATGAAACCTTGAACATGGAAAAAGTGTTGGCTCTTATCCAGGCGAAGAACGAAGACTTGGAGGCGAGGTCAAGGAGGAATAACCTAAGGATTACGGGTCTGCCGGAGTTGACCAACACTGGGAAAATGGAGTTATACGTGGAGGGAATGCTTAAAGACATTTTTGGCGAGGACAATCTGTCGCAGATGCAGATTGTGGAGCGTGCTCACCGTTCCATGGCGGCTCGCCCAGTCCCTGGGGCTACGCCGCGACCCATAATTGCGCAGCTGCTAAACTACAGGGATCGAGACAGCATCCTCAGAATGGCCAGAGAAAAGGGAACTATTAACTATATGGGGAACGTGTTTGCCTTCTTCCTGGACTTTACCGTGACTGTTCAGGCGGCGAGACGGGAATTCGTGCAGGTCAAGAAGTTGCTGCCGGCGGAAGGCATCCCGTATGCAATGCTCTACCCTGCACGCTTGAGTATCGGGCTGGAAGGGTCCTCCAAGATCTTCAGTAATCCAAAAACCGCCATGGAGCGCCTCAAGGCACTGAAAAAACGTCGCAGCGAATCCGCCGATGACCCAGATGAGGAGGAACAGTGTGGTGCTAGTTGGCCCCACATAGCCGTGAACATATTGCCTGAGGGCCCGCGCACGTCGACTTTGGTAGCCTATGAGAGATGAGTAGTTCACTGCTACTGGGTATCTTCATGTGAACTATTGCAACATGTGGGGGTTCCAGGTTGGGCATATGTCCTGGGGTGTTTGAGTGCACTGTTAGAAAGACGGAATGGTCTGAAGTCTTACAGGCACTGTATATTGGCTGTGCTGTCACGTTGAGACTATGGACAAGATCGGCCACCTCCCCTTCCACTGGGAGGCTGAATGCACTCTAGTGCTCCCTAAAGGGTGTACCCCGACTATCTCGTTGGGTTGGGCTTCTGTTGAAGGGTTTGTTTGTATTTCCTAGGGGGTGTCTTTAGCAAGTTGGGGGTGCTGAAGTGGGGGGGTTGAAGGATTGCGGGGTAACTTGGCAGACAGTGTAGTAAAGAAGCGACAGGCTTGATGGCACGATGGATCTATCTGAGAAGTATGCCGAGTGGCATTTTGCAATGTATGATGGTTAAATGCTCGCCCGGGTGGTACTATTAAGTTAATAACATGGAATGTGCTTGGTCTCAACAACCCCAAAAAGATCTGAAATGTTTTAGCTTTTTTTAGACCGGCAGGATGTGCAGGTCGCGTTTCATCATTAGACGCATCTTACCAAGTAACGGAACAAAACGTGGGGGGTCATTGGGCTGTGTTGCAGCATCGTACTCTGCATATTCTAGAGGTGTGCCTATTCTAGTCAAGAGGGGTACTCCTTTCACTTTAATTAAATCTAATGCCGATGAGCAGGGAAGGGTGCTTCTGGTTCAGGGTAAACTGGGTGGCACGACTGTTTTTTGTTAACACGTACATCCCCAACATTGGCGATCGGCATTTTTTAACGATGTCTGGAGGTGCATTTCCCCCCCACCACCCGGTGTGTCCATGGACGGTCTCTGTAAAGCACTTGGCAACAATGCTCTCTGCCCTGTCCTTTTAGAGCTTCGTGTCCCTGCATGTGGTAGACCACCATTTCAGTGGCGATTGCAGCAATCTTCCCTACTAGACCCTGTGTTCCAGACCACGATTGGGGCTGCTATATCCAACTTTTTTACCGAAAATGAGGGTTCAATTGATAGCACAGGCACTCTCTGGGAGGCTTTTAAAGTTACAATTAGAGGGGAATGCATTGGGGTGCAGGCTGGGGTTTTGAAGGATCTCAAACAGAATATATAGCCTCGCTGCTAAGATCAGTGAGCTGGAACGTGTGTATGAGCTAAGTCCCGCGCCCTCTATCCTGGTGCAAATTAGGGAATTGGTATCTGAACACAATCAGACAGCTAACCAGGAAGCGCTGCACAGGTCTAGGAGATGTAAGGCGCGCTACTATGGAGAGGGTGGTAGACCTAGTAGATCTTTGGCGCATAAACTGGCACTTCCTAAAGGACAGGACCATATTACGGAAATGCTGGACGAACATTCCATTGCTCACCACTCCACTCCGGAGATTAGTAAAGTGTTTGTCGACTTTTACACCAAGCTATATGGGACTAGGCCCTCGGCTTGCGAGGATGAAATCTCCAGTTATCTGAATAGCATTGCATTGGGGTGGTTGTTTGACGGGCAGCGTGAATAACTGACACAGCCCTTTGATGTGGAGGATGTAAAAGAAGCTATAATGGCCCTCCTGACCTGTAAGGCGTCCGGTCTAGATGGGCTGCCCAGTGATTTTTATAAGGTGTATGTTGAGGAACTGGCCCCGCGCCTGCTTGAGGTATTCGCTGAGGCCTATGAATCTGGTACCCTACCACCCCTCAGGGAAGCTTTGATTGTTACACTTCTAAAGCCGGACAAAGTCGCTAATAAATGCGAGTCATACAGGCCTCTGTCCCTAATAAACTGTGATACAAAAATATTGGCTAAAATAATCGCTAACCGGCTACAGTCTCTGATCCCAAACTTGATACTCCCTGATCAGTCGGGATTCGTCCCCAAGCGAATGACCGTACATAATTTACGGACTATATTTGCTGTAATGCATCATCTAGACCCTGAACTCCCGGCGGCTGCAGTGCTTTTGGATGCGGCGAAAGCATTCGACTCAGTACAATGGGGATACATGTTTGTTGTGCTGCGGAGAATGGGAATGCTGCCATTTTTTCTGAAATGGGTCAGACTATTGTATACAGGCCCGGTCGCCAGGCTGCGAGTTAATGGGTGGGCATCGGATGCATTACCAATATGCAGGGGCACCAGGCAGGGCTGCCCCCTCTCCCCAATGCTTTCTTCATTGGCGCTTGAGCCGTTAGAGTGTAAGATCCGACAAAAGCACGCTGAGGCTGCATTGGGGTTCAGGCAGCGCCCACTGGTTATTTCGCTCTGTGCGGACGACATGATATATGTCCGTGAACCGGCCGCGCAACTGGCGCCACTGCTCCGTGAGTATGTTTTGTTTGAGAGACACTCTGGGTTAGGTGTAAACTGGGCAAAGTCCACTGTTCTCCCTCTGACGGACTGCACCCAAAAGATGGCACTGGAGTTTACCAAGATTGCGGACCAGGTTTCACGTTTGACTCGCCTGCCATTATCACTGGCGGATAGAATTGCCGTCGTGAAGATGTCTATTCTGCCCAAGCTCCTCTATCTCTTTGTAAATATTCCAATAGCACTGAATGCAGCCCCTTTTAAAACTCTGCAATCAAGCCTAATGTCTTTGCTATGGGCTGGCAAGCAGCCTAGGTGCAGCTGGATCACATTGACACTGCCGTTCGAGCGCGGGGGGTTTGAAGCGCCGGATCTGCGTCTATACTACCTGTGTGCACAGGCGCAATTCTCGCATTATTGGCATTATCAGCAGTGATACCTGCCGTATCTGGCGGTGGAGGCGGACCTGGCATTTCCGGTCCCGCTTGCATCTATGGTCCTGCTTGCATCTATGGTCCTACACGGGTGCGAGGGTGGCACCAGAAAGGAGCTTAACCCGGTCAGATGTACTGTTCTGTTGTGGAGGGCTCTGGCTGCTCGTGCAGGGAGGGAATATCTATATGCGCCGGACATGCCGATTGCGGCACACCCTGGCATTTTTGCGGCGCAGGAGTGAGGGGCCCTGGTTGTCCTGCAGACTGCAGGTGTCACGAAACTTAGACATGTATTTAAATGAGTCTTTTATATCCCTGAATGATTTTATGGCTGGTCAAGCGTATAAAGCAATGCATGGTTTCACATATACTAGGCTGCGTGTGGCAGTACGAGCTCTGTACCCTGAGTTTCCGCAGGAGCCTAGAGTGTTGAAAGCGCGACAGGTGGTTGTATCGTGGGGGGGGGGACAGCAAAGGATTAATCACTAGATTGTATAATGCATCCCAAAGGGAAAATGACAGGTCTAGCTCCTCTGCGCTCGATAAATGAAATAAGGAACTTGATCCCCACCCCCCCCCACCTCCCCCCCACCCACCCCATGTCCTGGGAATCTTGCTGTAAGCTGACTGGGCGCCTGACTGCCAACTGCAATCTTCGCATTATACATTTTAAGTCTCTACATCAGATGTATTACACCCCTGCGCAATTGCTGAGGTTTGGATTGAGGGAAGATGCGAGATGTATTAGATGTGGGCAGGATGGGGCCAATTTCATGCATTTGGCATGGGGCTGTCTTCTCGTACACAGATTTTGGCAGCAGGTTGTGAAAGTGATCTCTGCTATGACTCTGGAAACAATTGCATGTACGTCAGAATTATGTCTCCTAGGGCTACTACAGAAGATTAAGCCTTGCAATAGGTGCATTGTCGCTATTTCTACCTTATTTGCTAAATGTGCTGTTGCAATGCATTGGGCTGGCAGAGCGGCGCCCACCCTGACTAAGTGGATCAGAGACCTAGTATATTGCAAAGAACAAATGGAGATATATGCTGAGGAACTGCCAATGCCCTCTAGACCCAGGGATTTCTGGGCTCCACTTGCCACATACCTGTTGGAACACCCGGATATGACCTAATCAATTGTAGTAAAACCGGTCTATACGGAAGGTTTGGTCTCTACAAAATCTGCACACTCTTGCTGCTATTTCTGTTGCAAAAGTAACTTCTTGTATTGTAAATGCTGCCACTTGTGTCTGTGTATTTAAAGTTGGATTAGGGGGGGTGGAAACTAAGTTTAAAAAAAAAATAAAAAATTCTGTTCTTATCTGTCATATGCTTGATGTGCAGCGAAGACTCCTTAGCTCGCTGTTTGTTGTATCATGCAGTATAATAAAGTTTAAAAAAAACTCCACTGGCTCTTCCATGCTGGGAGACGCTACTTTGTAGCTGTCCGGGATTGCCGGTGATAAAGCAGGGCTCACTTCCTCCTTCAATCGGTCTTCAGCTGCTAGCAAATCTGTTTTTTCTTAAACAGAGCGTGTAAAGAATAGTCGTGAGGCATTGTTTATACATTTTGATTTTTCCTTACTCAATTCAGAATTTCAAAAATGACCACATAGCAAATTATATCTTTCGCTATATGCAAGTTATATAGTCTTAGGTTAGTGATTAAAGGTAAAGGCCTGAATATAGAAAACCTCTTACAGGCTTTTAATTTTTACTACATGTTCATTAGTTTTGATTGTCACACAACCTGCCCCACCTCTTTCCAACCTATGCCAGAGCTGACTTAGGTACCCAGTTTGGCTCTGAGCTGCTCTCTCCCATTATTGGGATCAGTGTCCAGTATCAGCAGTCCAGGAAGCTGTACCATTCCACCCCATGTCCCCCCTCCACTGTTGTCTGGAAGCCCACCCTGAACCTCGAAATCTTGGGTGGTTACTAGGGTTTCATCTGTAGTATGTTCAGGACTCAGCACTGGGGTTTTATCTTTGGTATGTTCAGGTCGCTCAGCATTCTCTGATATGTTAGGGTTTTTTTTGGGAGTCTCTTGAAAATATCTAACAACGAGGCTACGATCTTACGGAATTGAAACTCCATCTCTGAGTCCTGCAATATCTTTTAAATTTCCAACACTCACCGTAGACTATGGTACCAGACTAGCAGAGAAGGATCCCCTGGTGAGCCCCATTTACGAAGGAAGGATTGCTTAGCTGTTATTAGTATGAGGGAACCTGAGGCCTGGAATCAGTCCCCTTCGACCAATTCACTCCTGGGACCAAATCCGGGGTGGATGTTGCTAGATCATACAGGACACTTCTTCCTGTAGCCCTATTAAATCCATAATAGAAATGCTAAAACACCTGGGTGATCATACCACTCTTCCCCCATCCCCCTCCATCAGACCTCTGGCCTGCCATTGTCTGTCACAACCAGATGGGTCTAGTCGGTGTATAAAAAGCTGCTCTGAAAAGGAATTTCAACTCTGGAGGACCAAGGAGCCAAAGACTTGCACCATAGCATTGGTCTTCTCAATCTCCAATGTCCTTGAGTGAATTTACAATGCTCAGATCATATGTGAATGATTTGTTTGGGGGTAGGGTATGGAGAACACTCCTTTCAAAGTTTACCTTGCTGACAATAACCCATTCATGTGGTGGATCCAACATTGGTTCTGTAACCTCATTTGTTATGGGACCACAATGAAAGCGCCTGTTTGGTGAGCAGTGGTGCTCATGACAAAAAAAAAGGACTGACACTGAAGGGGATACATGATGGGTGACCATGCCCTCATGCCGCAGCAGGACTGTACTAAGGTTGGAGCAAATACAGTCAGTCGCTGAGGTCAAGGCATACGAATCCTATTAAAATTTGGAGTAACCGTCCAGTAGTCCAGAGGTCCAACATGAACGGAGCTCTGTAACTGTTTTCACATAGGACTCTGACTGCAGAGAGCAATGTTCCCCAGAGCCTCCAGCACAGCAAATATTTCTCCCAGGACCGACTAGTGCTGGACCCAAAATACCCAGTCTTGCAAGGACACTATTGCATGCATGTCAAGGACCATCTTCCAGGGACTATCTCAAAAGGAGTTCCAATTTCCTGCCAGAGAAAGGCCCGAGAGGGAACACCATGCTTTGATTGAGGAACCACCCCTAAAGGAAGCTTGACTTCCACCCTCCGGATCAACAACTCCCTTAATAGCTGACATGGATGGCCCTCAAAAACAGCCTTCTTCTCTGGAGGGGTGTGTCCCATTCTGACCGTTCCTTTGCCCTGAAAACTACATATGTGCCTGCAAAGCCCTCAACCTTGAAATATACACATCAGGAAGACCATGATATTAACCAGGCATAGCAAACTGCTGTGCACCAGTGCACAACACACAAGTCTTGACACAGTACATATTGTAGCACAAAATCCACACATCTCGCCCACTGCAAAGGGCTCGCAGGCTTACATTTGAAGACGCCATTTCTGAAGAACTTGGGGCCTACCCTATTAGAGAAAAAACTGCCACCATTTGAGTGCCAGCTTCACCATTACTGCCCCAATTGCCACATAGTCATAGAGATTCATAGGGACACTTTTCTTTTCACTCACTGGCCCATACCAGCAACTAGAACACACTAGAAGGATGTGTTGCATATCAATAGGATTGACCTTCCAGAGAAAAAGACATTAAATCCGCCCTACTCGCAATATACCTTTCTGCCTGATGACACATTCTCTACTTGCAGGAGAAGATTATGTTGCTGTACTGACCTTACAATCTCTGTGTACTATGTGGTCATTTTAGCCCAATGGGTGCTAAGCCTTTCCCCCTAGCATGCTTGCTAAGCCTTTTTATTTTTGCTATTTGGGGTGCTTCTCGATTACACCTTTTTGCCTTATGACACATCCTTTACTTACTGGAGAGCAATACGTTTATGTGCAGACCTTATAATGTCTGTATTTTGTGGTCATTTTAACACCTTGACTGCTAAACCTTTTCCCCCTAGAATGCTAACCCCTTTTTTTCGTATTTGTTGTACTTCACGCATATGCCTCCATAACTTTTTTCCACAGCACATTTGTGTCCTTTTTCACATCATGGGGATTCTAAGGGTACCCAGGGTTTGTGTACTCCCATGGAGACCGAGAAAATAGCCAAAATATAGAAAAATATTGTTGTTTTTTTTGTGAGAAAAGTGCTGCACAAGTCAGTTTCCCCCCCCCCCCATACAAATTGCATCAACAAAAGATTTGTGCTAAAATTACCATCTTCCCAACTTTCAGAAACCGAGCTGAATCAAAAAAACAATTTTTGTACCCCAGTTTTGGCATTTTTCAAAGCAGTATCCAATTTTCCTAATTTTTGTGTTTTAAACATAGCTCCAGTTTGTGGTGGAAACAGATTGTGAAACCCATAGGTGATGCTGGAAAAGGTATAAGTAGTCAAAATTCTGAGTTTACCAAGGGGTTATTTGTGAAGATTCTTTAAGGTATTCCCAAAGAATCTGGGGGGGGATGGGGGTTGGACAGCCATTTGTGGCAATGTTTTTATCCGTATCTGCTTGTTATGATGGCCAATTTACGAACTCAATATAACTTCTGGTCACGGAGATATCGAGGGTTTACTAGTTGTCCAAGAACCCAAGGTGCCCAGAGCCAAGAACTGAGGTGCACCCCGCAATGGTGTTTCATTATGCAGATTATAGAGTAATTCTTATGATAAAATATAACAAGTGAAAGATGGGTATGAAGAAAACCTATGTATTTCTGAAATGGTTATTTGTACATCCAGGAATTTGTGAGTATTCATTTTAGCATATGGTTCCACGGGTATTTTGCAAAATGTCTTCTGTCATGCTCACTGGCTTACATTTCGAAGGCACAAATGCAAAAAATCCATTTGGTAATAACAAATGTTCCTTCTATTCGGTGTTCCCACGCGTCTCCCGATAAAAATGGAACCCCACTTGTGTGGCTGGGCATAATGCCTGCACCACAATACACCCCAAAACGCGACCTGGAGAATCCATGATTTTTTACAACGCGAGTAGCTGTGGATTTTGGGCTCTACCTGAACTGTACCACTGGGGGGGCGGTTCCAGGGTAGCGTGACTTGTGTGGTTCTAATGTGCTTTGCTTTTTGTTGCAAAGAACACCTTGCACACCTTAAATTGTGCCTACAGATCCATTTTCTTAACATTTCTGTGAGGAAAAGTTCTGGAATCTGCAGGGATCGACAAATTTCCTACCATCCATCCCCCCCAATCTCCTGCTAAAAACAGTACCTCACTTGTGTGCGGCGGCCTTGCACCCACAACAGGAGAAGGTCCCAAATGCAGCATGAACACATCAAAATTTCCATTGAAAAAAAACTTTTTTTTTTTTGCAGGTTGGGATTTTTGGCCCTTGCTCAGCTGGCACCTAGGTAAACCTACCAAACCTGCACATTTAGGAAAAGTGGACACCCGAGGGAAGTCCAGGATGGCTCGACTTGTGTGGCTGTCACCAAGTTTTCTTACCCAGAAGCCCTTGCAAACCTCAAGCTCTGCTTAAAACACACATTTTCCTCCTATTTCTGTGAAGGAAACTTATAGAACCTGCGGGGATCGACAAAGTTCCTACTACCCAGCGTTCCCCCATGTCTCCCAATAAAAATAACTCCCCTGTGTGGGTGAGCATAGTGCCTGTGACAGGAAAGGAGCAAAACACAATGTAGTAACATAAACAAAAGGGGTAGCTGTGGTATTTGATCCTGTGCTCAGCGAAAACCTACCAAATGCAGATATTTTCAATACTTCTGTACAGGGAGAGGGGGGTTGATGGGGGGGGGTTTTGACCAGTATGGTGTGCTTTGGGTGCATCCCATGGCATTTTCTTACCCCCAATGTTCTGCAAACCTCATACTTTCCCTAAAAGGGTGGATTTTCCCTGCATTTTTGTGACTTAAAGGTTCTGAATCAGAAATCCACAAAATTCCTACCACCCACCGTTCCCCCACTTGTCCTGATAAAAACACTACCTGGCTTTTTTGGCCAGGTCTAGTGCTCTCAACAGGATCTGATCAATCCAGGGCAGGGACTCCCATTGACCCCATTTTGAACTGGGCTTGCAACTTGTGAGCTGCAAAGCGACGTCAAGGCACCAACCTCTATACTGGCCATTCACACTTCATTTAAGAATCTCACACAGGAAGCCATTCACACTGCCAGCCCATCACAATACAACACTCACTTCGACAACTGCCATTCAAGGGCTCTTCAGTTTCTTACGCCCACAGGAAAGACACCAATGTGAGGAAATGGTGTGTATTATGTGATGTGGTTGTTCAACTTCCCCGTGTAATACACTTACCAACCCCTTTAGGTCCAATAGGTTTCATCTGCCAAATCCTCAGCTCAACCCTCAGTAGCTGTGGCACAGTGCGCAGCAAGTCTTACACAGAGGAAGAAGTGTTAAGCATTTAAATATTTCCAAGGGGGGCGTGGCCAAGATGGCGGCGGGGGTAGGACGTGTTTCTTGACTGCTCCGTCCCGCCGCCTTTCAAAGCGCACATTAGTGCCTGCCGGCCCACTCCCGGAGACCCAATATAGGCACTGGGTAGCAGGGGGCGCAACCTGGCCCGGGTGCAGACGAGCAGTGGCAGGCAAAACCGGAATACCCGAGGCCACGCCTGACGAGGAGTGTGGCCTGGTCTCTTGCGGGCCTGAGGAGCTGCATGAAGTAGACCCGATCCCGGCAGCTCCCCGGGCGCAGCAGAGTGACACCGGAGGAAGGCAAGTCCAGGCGGGCTCGGGCGGGGACGCCTGGGGCTCCCGACACGGACTCCCAGGGAAGCATCGTCCGATCGGGGTGCGGCTGAGGTCTGTGGGCCGCGGCTGAGCCCTAAAGGAGCCGAGGGCCGGGGTGTGCGAGACTCAAGCGCCCCCCCCAAGAGCGAAGATCGGCCGCAGGGGGGGGGGGGTGCTAGAGGCCGCACGGCAAGATGGCTGTGCTGTAGAGCAGCTCCGCCGGCCGATCTAACAATCCTCTCAAAATCCTGCCTATCCCGACAGCATCCACTGCCTGCAGATACAAGGCGATGCAGAGAACACACGGCAGAAGACCTGGGTGCGAAAATATAAGAGTAAGCTGACCTGTCTGGCGAGAAATCAGCCTGAGATAACACTGGCCCGGGACGACGACATGGCGGCCCGGCACGCCCGCTGAGTGTCGGCTCGCAGAGTGCGACAGGCGGAGCTACTGGTGGACGTGGACTCGCACTGCTGCCTTCGTTATCCCGGCTCATCAAGACGGCCCGTGAGTGCGTGGGGGGACAGACTGCGAGGCGCTGCCTGGACTGCGTGCCCTCTCTCCCCGTCGGCTGCTGCGAGGGGCCTGCGGAGGGCGGCAGGTGTGGTGCGATCCCAGTCCTGTGGACCGGGGCGACGATCTAAGCAGTGCTGCTGCTGATGGTGGAAGGCGCTGAGCAACCGCAGCACATTGGGTGAGTGCCGGGGCGCGGTTTGCCTGTGCGGTTGGCACCCGTGCTCTGGCCTCGCGTCTGCTGCCTGGACGTGGCCCGTCTTTAATTAGCAGCGAGCATCGGCCCGAGAAACACTCCCGTGGCGAGTCAGCGGCCTCGACGCGGGCACAGCGGACACATCGTGGTCTGTAAACAACGACCCAGGAGAGTGGTAAAAAAGCGCCACAAACAATAACATTAACAAGACACAACTGGGAAAGCTCCACATTGCGCTGCCTTACTGGTCGGAAGCTGGTGCCGGATTGCTGACTTCCCGGGTGCGAAGAGCACGGCCACACGCAGACATTAGACACTGATCTGAAAGATCTACACAGTAGTGGGGGTGCGGTCGTGGCGGACATCTGGGGGCCGGATCTGGCGGTGAGTGCCTGATCAACATAACACAGTGCCTTCACCGACGGGAGCCTGGGCTCGGGGGGTGCGTTGAGATACCGCCACACTAATCAGCACTGAGGTCAAAAGAGAGCGCACTTGGCAACCAGGGGCCCACTACATGCCTCAGTCCAATGTCCAAAAGGCTGGATAAACGCGAAGCTGTCCCTGACATTCCGCACTGGTGGGATTGAGGGGTAGAAGTGCTGTAAGGTCTCTCCTATCCTATATTCAGGGAACTGAGCACGACGTGCAGAGGCTAAGAATTGCTGGTGTATGCGGGGCAGGGACCATCATAGCGCGCTCCTCTGACAGGGCTGAGGCTCCGGGTGGAGTAAAGAAAGTCCTGTTACTGATAATACGACGTACTCCTGCTTGGAAGTGGGACCTGTGAGCACAGCAGACGTGCGCAGCGGTGCAGACATGGGGAAGACGGAGCGCAGTCAATCGCGCCTCACGTTTGAGCCGCGGAAAAATAGTAAATCGCAGCAGAGAGCCACCTCTGATTCGGAGCTGGAGACCTCCAGTGATAATTTAATAGCCATTGAAAAAACGCTCCTAGCCATGCAGAACAGTCTACAGTCCATTGATGGAAAAATAGACAGTCTGAATCTAAGGATGGATCACATGTCAACGAAGTTGGACAAGCATGCAGTGAGACTGAGCGACGCGGAGACACGCATTTCGGATGCGGAAGAAGGTCTGCAGCAAATGGCCTCAGACACTTGACATGGAAAAAGTGCTGGCCGTTATACAAGCCAAAAACGAAGACCTGGAAGCCAGATCCAGGCGCAATAATCTAAGGATAACTGGCCTGCCGGAATCTACAAACACCGGCCGCCTGGAGACCTACATAGAAGAATTGCTACATGAGATTTTCGGGGCGGAACATTTATCACCAGTACTGATCGTGGAGAGGCCGCACCGCTCCCTGGCTGCTCGTCCTGCCCTGGGTGCCCCCCCCCGCGCCCCATAATCGCCCGTCTGCTAAATTACAGAGATTGGGACACCATTCTTCGCATGGCGAGAGACAAAGGAGCTATAAACCATAAAAAAAATCTTCCTTTTACTATGATCAAAAGCTGCATAGATGAAGACGGTCGTTATGCAATCACGCATGGTAAACTAGCTGGTACACTGTTGACTATCGTGAATGTTTACGGCCCCAATATAGACGACCCAGGCCTCTTTGAGAACATAATTACTATACTGCGGGTCTGGCCCGATACTGAAATATAATGGGGTGGAGACCTTAATACACATTTGGACCCCAGTAAGGATAAATCAAGCGGGAGGGGAGGGCACTCACCCAAGGCAGCTCGGATTATCAATGAAGGGATGGCCGAGCTGGGCCTAATAGATGTGTGGCGCTTGCGTAATGCGGAGAGATTAGAGGGCACACACACTTCCACGGCACACGGTAGTTGGTCACGACTAGATTATTGGCTGCTGAGTGAGGGAGTGAATGCCTGGGTTTCCGCAATAGAGGTGCAGCCCAAAACGCTATCAGATCACAGCCCCGTTAAGCTTAGTTTACGCATTCCACAAACTATACCCCGTCAATTCAGATGGCGCTTTCGCTCCGAAGCGCTGCTAGATCCACTATATGTTACCATGATGCGAGAGGCAATAACACAATATTTCGACCAAAATAAGGGCTCCGTTGACAGCGCTGCAATTCTATGGGAGGCGTTCAAGGTCACTATAAGGGGCAAATGCATTGGCACGTCAGCAGGAATACTAAAGGACATCCGGGGTCAGCTCACCAAAGTTGAAGACACCCTGTCTCGCCTCGAGCGGGAATACGAGAGTCTACCATGCACACAGACGCTAGCAAAAATTAAAGAGTCTGTACTTGAGTACGAGCTGGCGGCTGGAGAGATCCGCTATCTGTCAAAACGACATGTAGCTCGCACATATGGGGAGGGGGTAGACCTGGACGCAACTTGGCGACCAAGATCAAAGCCCGTATAGAGAGACACACAATACCCAAGATAACAGACGAGACGGGAAGGGCTCATTACACCACACGAGATATTATAGCACAGTTCAGACATACCTATGTGGAGTTATACACTGCAAAGGGTGGGGCCGGCATCTCGGAACTGGATGACTATCTATCGGATGTGGCCATTGCGTGGCTATCAGACGGACAAAGAGAGTATCTCAGTCAACCAATTACCGAGACTGACGTTCGCGAAGCGATTCGATCGCTCCCTAATAAGAAAGCACCAGCCCCGGACGGCCTCACCTGTGAATTCTATAAGGAGTTTGCAGATGAATTGATGCCCTATCTATTAGAGATGTATGACGAAGCCTACGAATCAGGCAAATTACCACCAACGCTTAGGGAAGCATTGATAATCACCCTCTTGAAAAAAGATAAGCCACCTTCCCGTTGCGACTCCTATAGGCCACTGTCGCTTATCAACATAGACGCGAAAATCCTAGCAAAAATCCTGGCCACCAGACTCCAACCACTGATGCCGAATTTGGTCCTACCTGGCCAATCTGGATTCATTCCAGACAGATCAACATCATATAATTTGAGAACGATATTTGCAATGTTTCATATACTAGATCCTGACCTACAGGCTGCGGCTGTGATGCTTGACGCGGCTAAAGCTTTCGATTCTATAGAATGGAGCTACTTATTCCATATATTACAGCGGATGGGATTCCCTCCCATATTTAGTAATTGGGTGCGTCTGCTATACACGGACCCCACAGCACGGATTCGGGTGGAGGGACACACATCGGACCCCATTCAGATAGGCGGAGGAACCAGGCAGGGATGTCCCCTCTCACCGCTCCTTTTTGCCTTCATGCTGGAACCTCTTGCCTGTATTATCAGGCAGCGACATAGAGCGGCGGCATTAAGATTTGTCCACCGTCCTGTAAGCATTTCACTCTATGCGGATGATATGCTGCTTTTTATCAGGGAGCCACAGACCTTCATGGCACCGATATTAATGGAATATATCTGATTCGGATTGTTCTCGGGATTGAGCATTAATTGGACCAAATCTGTTGTGGTGCTGCTGACTGAGAAAACCTCCCCCCACACTCTGGAGTTCCCGCTTGTATGGTCAACGGAACCTGTAAAACATTTAGGGGTATGGGTCCATCGGGACCCCGACAAATTTATACGGGAGAACTATGGAACTGCATGCTCTGTATTGGAGCAGCAGGTGGTCAACGCTGCCTTTATCATTGGCAGACCGCATAGCCCTCATCAAAATGGTCGTATTACCACGATTCTTATACTTGTTCAGCAATATACCTGTAAAACTATCCCAATTCTTCTTCAAAATGGTGCGGTCGTTGCTGATACGGCTGGTCTGGGGGGGGGGGGGGAGAGAGAAGCAAGCGCGAGTGAGTTGGGAGACCCTTACCTTAGACTTCAAGAGAGGGGGTTTCAGCATGCCTGACATGTATCTATATTATCTATGTGCCCAAGCGCAGTATGCACACTATTGGTACAATACCCATGACTTCATCCTGCACGTTGCGGTCGAGGACGGTGACACACACCCTATCCCACTGCGATCAATACTAACACATTCCAGCAGGGGCACACCCAAAAATTAAATAAACTCGATAGACACAACGATAGCAGCATGGAAGGCGCTAGGCTGGATGACTGCGAAGCTACCACTATATGCCCCTCTGTTACCAATTGCGCATCATGCGGAAATGTCAGTGACACAGGAAACGGGAGCTATGCGCACATTGACGTTGGCAGGGATAGACAAAATGCAAGACCTATACCTCAATGGCTACTTTATCACGGAAGACGACTTGAGCTATGTACAGAACAGAACCCCGCTATTTATCGTCATCTTTCATAGACTGAAAAAGGCAATGCAGGCACACTACAGCACATTTCCCGCCGAACCACCGGTGTCACAGACCCTTCAGACAGCTGGTTAGCCCAACAAGGCACAAACTGGTCACCAAACTATATCGAGCAGCTAGGGAGGAGAAAAATATGATCCGAAATAAGACCCTAGAACACTGGAACAAGAGACTGGATCCGCAGATCACACTGAAAGATTGGGAATATTGCTGTCAACTCACAAATGCACTCACGTCAAACGGAAACTTGTGTATAATCCACTTCAAATAACTTCACCAGGTTTATCATACACCACACAAACTGTTTAGGTATGGACTTCGAGATAATGATGCATGTAAACGATGCGGGAAGGTGGGTGCAGACTTCTGGCACCTGGCCTGGGAGTGCAGGAGGGTGGCGGAGTTCTGGACCGAGGTGACACACAGGCTGCACGCTATACACCACAAATATGTTTGCTGAGCCTCACTCCGTTCTTGAAGGGCGGCATGGGTAAATTTGTGAGAATTGCCTTATTGCTAGCCAAGAGACGGGTGGTGATGAAATGGGAAAGTACAGCTGCCCCGATCCCTGACCACTGGTTGAAGGATTTAGTATACTGCAGGGAAAACCTTGTCATGTATGCAGAAGAGCTAGCTGCCCCCTCAAGGCCCAAAGATATCTGGGAGCCTCTATTGCAATACTTACGCTCCACTGCGCAGGACACGTCATCTGAAAATGGGGAATAGTAATACTGTATATGTAAGCTGTATATATGACACTTTATAGCACTGCTAAAGTGAATATTTAAGGACAAATGATTCCATGTAATATGTAACCATGTGTTGTTGTTTTTTTCTTTATTGTTATGTTGTTTATTGCAATATATGCGACTCTTGATTCTGTAAAATCAATATGCTTGAGAACTAATAAATAACTTTATAAATAAAAAAAGATCGGCCCCGGAGGAAAAGAGGCACGCACCGGCACGGGAGGGGCCGACCCAGGACCTCCGTAACAAAGCCCCAGGACGCGGCGCCTTGGAAGTGGTTGTCTGCGGCCTGCCCCGACTGGGCTGTGCGGTTCTGCTCGGCTGGGCCTTGGGCGGGGACGGAGACAAGGCCCCGGGGCCTGCAGCTCGGCCCTGAAGAGAGCGTTACAAGCAGCCTGCTCACATCAGCGGTGAGTGAACAGCATCCCTGCATTGCCCCCGCCTTGGACATTAATGGACTTGCGGCGCATTGTGGGACCCCGCGGGGTGTGGGGGGAGCCAAAAGGGTGGGGCGGCCTCTCCCGTCTCGTGGACCCCACCCGCCAAGCCCTGAAGCGGGACGGATACTGGGACCAGCGGCGGCCCTGGGGCTCCAGAGATATCAGAAATTAGAGCCCTGAGGCCTGCGGTAGGCCTCGGATACGCACCAGGCTAGGATTGAGGCCTGCACCACGTGGCTAGCCTCCAGCTACTGAAGACCCCCACTCAACAGGAGGGCGCAGCACGGCATAAAAGACTACCCAGGGGAGCGGAGGGGGGTTCCCCTCCCCCCCTCAGTGAGCACCTTCCGCGCGGTGTTACAGGTGGCGCTGTTGGATGGGAATGAGGCCCTCTGATCTCATATAGGCACAGGACTATTTCAATGGGTGGTAGCCGTGGGAGTAACGACCAGCAAGGAAGCCCAGTGTAAAGGGACTGCGGGATCGGTGTAAGCCTATGACACTATCCCCTCCAGGTCAGAAAGCCCGACGAAAACTGGCTAACGGCTGTCTCTGTGGAATTACGTGGAGAGGCCTAACGGGACCAGGGACTGGACGGCCCTGGGAAGAGTAAGGGGTGAATCTTTCTTTGATTCAGCCCTATCGAGCTAATAGGCATTTGCGTTCCGATGACCTTTCATTAGCAGTTGTTCCCAGAATCAAAAAGGCTAGAAGTGGTGGATGGTTATTTTCCTTTAATGCCGCTAGGCTCTGGAATACACTTCCTTTGCCCTTGCGGAAGGAACCTAATCATCTGGCCTTCCGCAAACTCTTAAAGACGTGGCTTTTCCCCTAGGTGTCCCTTTCACCTCTATGAATCGGTCAGCGCTGGGATGCCTTCGGGTAGCTACGCGCTTTATAAGTGTCATTTCATTCATTCATTCATTCATGTGGTGGAGGGGCACGTGACGACTCCAACAGAGGTGCCTTAAGAGGGGTGCGAGCGGACAAGCGCCTCTTAGAAGACCTCAATTAATGGAGACTGGGCACGGGGGGACCGGGAAGCCTGAAGTAGAGCAGTGGTCCCCTGCTCTTCTGGCCAGAACACAGATCATTAGTGGACCCCACAGCGGCTCCCTCATCAGCGCTTACTCTTGAAAGCTCTGAGGCACGCCCCCCCACCAGCCCTCGGCCTGAATTAGGAGCGAGGAAGGGACAGCACTAACACGTGGGACAGGACCGGCGACCCACCATCTGGATCTTAAGAGTTTCCTGAAACACCACACCAAGCAAACCTCAAGATTGTAACCCCAGCAGTATGGCCGGGGCAAGAACAAAGAAGGAACAATCTCTCAAAGAAATGTTTGCGAAGGCAAGCAATTCCGTGTCAGAGGACGCACCCCTGTCACAAAAAGCGGAATCCCGGCTGGAGGCAGATGAGGGAGAAGGCCCGATCACTAAAGCTTATATGGAATCGTTGTTCACCTCTCTCCGTGCAGACCTGCAGGCGATGAAAACAGAAATTGCCTCCGACCTCCGTGAAGTACGTCGCGATGTGGATGAAGGGGGAGAAAGGGGTGCCGAGCTCGAAGATAGAGAGTCGAGTCGGGTGGAGGAGGTAGCTTGGCTCCAGCAAGAAGTGCTAAGGCTGAAAAACCTCCATGCGCACAACGAAGACCTTGAGAACGGGTGAAGGCGGAACAATATAAGAATCAGAGGAGTGCCATCCAAAGCAGATGGTCCCAATCTTCGCAAGTACGTTACGGACCTCCTTCATCATGTTTCTGGCCTCCCAGAGACTTCTCCACTGCAGCTAGACCGGGTCCACGGGGTGGGCCCTGAAAGATCAGCCAAAGGACCCCCTTGCTGACATCCTGGTGTGTGTCCATGATTTCCAGATCAACGAGGATTTCCTCAAGAAGGCCAGAGACTCGCATCCAGTTCACTTCAAAGGCCACTCCCCGACCTTTTTTCAGGACCTCTCAAGAATATCTCTGCAGAAGCGCAGAGATTTCCGCCCCGTCACAGAGCATCTGCGGAAGGCCAAGATTCCTTATGCCTGGGGTCACCCTTTTCGCATCATCTTTAAGTATGAAGGGGCGCTGCATCAGCTTCGATCTCTCAAAGAGGCCTGCGCTCTTCTGCACCTTGTCGCCCCGGAAGACTCTGGGGACCAGCCGGTATCCCCCAAGCCCCAACGGCCGGCCTGGCAGAGGGTGACAGACAGCCGCCCCGGGCCTAGGCCAGACTCTGAAACCATCAGTAAGGAGAGGCAGGCAGTGTTGCAGGCTCTTTCTTCCGAAGCTACCAAGCCAACGACCCCGTGACTCAGCAACAAGCATGCCCCCGGGGGTTGGAGCGGGCCTGGTGAGGACCCAAATGAGGCAGCGGAGGAGTGGAGGAACTTATGTTCGACTTAATGACCCACCCTCCACAGGACCGAGGGACCCATACTGGATCTCTTCGGAAATTCTCCTCCAGTACTGTTCCATCTTGGCCGAATACGCCTCATACCGACTCGGAGTTAATGGACTCAAACACTCAGTTATTGTCCTCCCTTCTGTTTAAAGTATCCTTTATGTTATTCAAAGGGGTCTCTGTCTTCTTTCTCTTCTTCTCCTCCGCACCAACCTAGATTATTGCCAGACGGCAACTCATTCGAAATCAGCACACTAAACCACGCTAGGGGGGTGGGGCAACTGCAACAAAAGGTTCATGAGCAAGGAGCGGGAGCACAGATGTCACTAATAAGATGCACAATATCCGCATAGTGAGCCTCAATGTTCGAGGCCTTAACAGCCCAGTCAAGCGCAAGGCGATCTTATCCTATTTAGAACACACTGAAGGGGACATTTGCTTACTACAAGAAACCCACTTGCTCACTAGGGACACCCATTGCATGCACTCCCCGAAGTTCCCTAGACAATACTGGTCCCCAGACTCGTCCAAGAAGAATGGGGTAGCCATACTAATTGCCCAGAGCTTCCAAGGAAAGGTGATCGAAACCATTGCCGAACAAAAAGGTAGAGCACTAGAGCTGAGAGTACAATGGGGTTGTACACAGTTTACGGTAGCATCCGTAAATGCCCCGAATGAGCACCAGGAGCGCTTCCTTCTAAACTATCTTACTAAAGTGTTGGCCACGCCTGATCGGGAGGTAGTGATTGGAGGAGACCTGAACTTAGTAATGAACACAGACTTAGACCGCTCCGGACAACGCACAACTCAAGCAGGGACACTCTCACAGACGGGACAGCATTGGCTTGCAAATAGTACACTCAATGACGTATGGAGGCAGACATACCCCTCTACCAGAGACTATACATTCTTTTCGGCAGCTCACAAGACTTGTGCCCAAATCGATCACTTCCTAATCAGAGATGCCCTGGTGGGATGCGTGGCCGAAGCAACGATAGAGCCCCGCTCTCTCTCTCTGACCATGCCCTGATCACGCTATCGCCGCCCAACCCTGCCAATCTCGTTGGCGTCTCCAAGACCAAATAAAGGCAATTTTGAAAACACTTAGACTATCTCACTGATAATGACGGTGAGGGCGTGCGCCCAGGCTCTCTATGGGAAGCACTAAAACTGGTTACACGAGGGGAACTAATAGCCATATTGGCAGGTGATAATAAGCTTAGAAAGGAACATAGGAAGAAGGTAGAGACAGCGGTAGCAGAGTTAGAATCTATACACAAACGCACAGGTGCCCCCTGGGTGTGGCGAGAATTGGAGCGGAAACGGCTCATTCTTCGCAGGTGGGACCTCGATAGAGCGGAATACGCCTTACTACGCCTACGGCATAAATTCTTCCTTAGTGGCAACCGTTCAGGCCGCATGCTCACCCACAAACTGAGGCAAGGAGAGATCTCGGGTCGATCTCGGCAGTTAAAACTCCATCCGGGACAATAGTCCATACGGATTACGAGATTGCAGAGGCTTTCAGTGCTTTTTATTCCAAACTCTACTCAGAGGGAGACTCCCCCAGCGGAGATATAGCCGCCTACTTCCAGGGAATGTAACGGACTACGTTGCCGGCAGACACGGCCACCCATATTGATCGCCCTATTCAAGTAGATGAGGTAATCGCAGCGATAGCCCGCCTCAAAATAGCTAAGTCCCCGGGCCCTGATGGTTTCACCCCCCTGTTTTATCAGAAATTTTGTCAGGTCCTCACCCCCATATTAATGCAGCTTTTTAATTCTTTTATCGATACTGGGGTACTACCCGACTCGTTCACAGAAGCCTCAATATCGGTGATCTTAAAATCCACAAAAGATCCCCTGGAGTGCGCATCCTATCAGCTGATGTCACTGCTCAACGTGGATGCCAACATTTTCACTGGTATCTTGGCCGCTCGCATCAACCCGTACATGTCGGGACTTATCGACCCAGACCAAGCCGGGTTCATCCCGACTAGGCAATGCGGGGATAACACGAAGCACCTCATCCATCTTACAGATCTCATTGCCCGCTCCCGACGGGAGGCCCTTCTGTTGTCTGTCGACGCAGAGAAGGCCTTTGACAGGGTCCATTGGCCATTCTTAATGGAGACACTCCGCCGGTTCGGTTTTGGGGACAGGTTTCTCGGCTGGTTAAGATGCATATACAAAACACCTAGCGCATCGGTCAGGGTCAATGGGTATTCCTCTGGGCTCTTTCCAATACGCAGTGGAACTCGACAGGGGTGCCCTCTTTCCCCTCTACTGTTTGCATTGTATATGGAGCCCATGGCCCAGAGGGTCAGAGACAATCTAGGAATCTCCGGAATCCGCCTCGGGGCAGACATACACACTATTAGCCTATACGCCGACAATGTTATCCTGTCTCTGACGAACCCGGCGACCTCATTAGCGGCACTAGTAGACGAGCTCTCCTGCTTTAGCGAAGTTTCGGGATTTAAGGTCAATCTACATAAGTCACAAATCCTAAATCTGTCCACGTCCCCTGCCACTGAGGAACCCCTGACTAACCAATTCCCATTCTCCTGGGCCAGCCATCACATACCATACCTAGGAATTCTTCTGGCGCGTACCCCGGCCAAAACTCTAACAGCTAACTATACCCCACTCCTAGAACAAACTAACAAAATACTGGCAACATGGACACGCTTGGGTCTCTCAGGGGCAGGCCGTATTGCAGCAGTCAAGATGATGATTATGCCGCGCATACTCTATATTTTTCAAACTATTCCCTTAACGCCCCCCGACCATATTGCGGAACCTCCAGCGAGCTATAAATCGCTTTGTCTGGGGTGGGAAGCAACCGCGTCTTAGCTTCTTGCAAATCGCAAAGACGAAACCTGATGGGGGGGATGGAAGTCCCAGTGGTATCATGGTATTTCCAAGCTTCTCAGTTACGCTTCATCATGGAGTGGAGCCGTCCTCTGTCAGAGAAACACTGGACGTTCATGGATCAAACGATAGCGGGTAGAAATATCTGGTGTGAAATCTGGCTCCCACGTAAGCAGAGGGCATGGGGTCTGTACTCCTCTCCTGTCACGGCGACAACTCTAAAGGTCTGGGATGCAACGGCGATTCGGCTCGGGCTTACCACTTCCCCTCCCCGATGACTCCGCTGGTCGACAACCCGGACTTTCCGCCGGGGTGTAAATCTGAACCTTTTCAGCGATGGCGTGAGATGGGTTGTAAAAGCGTGGGCTCCCTTTTTGATCAGGAGGGAATTATTCCTTTTGATCGGCTTCAGACGCACTATGCAATTCCTGCGGCGGACTGCTGCAAGTACCAACAAATACGTCACTCTGTAACCTCTCCAGAGGTGAGACCTGGGGCCCTACGACGGTTAACACAGTTCGAAAAGTGGCTCGGCACTAAAGATGATGACAAGCGCCTTATATCAGAACTATACACTTTCCTCTCCTCTGACACCTCTCCCGCGAAAACCAAGGGATAGTTAAGATGGGAGGAGGAATTAGGCAGACACCTTACAAGCAAAGAGTGGCAGGATATCTTCTACAGAGCACACCACACAGCACATGACATTTCAGGTACAGAAGCTGCGTATAAGGTGGCCGCGTATTGGTATTTAACTCTGGCCCGACTTAATCATTGGAATAAGGATAGCTCGGCATACTGTTGGCGGGGTTGTGGTCAGACTGGATCCCTAGTGCATCTTCTTTGGCATTGCCCCAAGTCAGTGAGATACTGGGATCTAGTATTACAAGACATAAATGATGCCTTCGACACGGACATCCCACGCTTCACGTGTACATCCTGCTAGGCCTTCCCAACCGCTTGACCTTTCCTTTGCGCTCCATGAGAGGGAGACAGATAGCCCTGAATGCCACGCTTCTCGAGTTATTAGCACATTGGGGCTCCGAGAAAGTCTCGGACCACTCTGCTTGGCTTAGACGACTATGGGCGGTGTTGGGCATGGAATGATTGTCGTTGGTGGCAGACAACAAAGCAGATGCATTTCAGGAACTTTGGGCTCCTTTTATAACTATCCTCAGTAAGGAGTTCAGAGACGTAACCTGCACCAAGCTCCTACAGGTTTTACGCCTCACCGATACAGGCCAGCTTCATAAGACACGATAAATACGGGGCAGGAGCCCTTACAAAATTTCGACACAGATCTAACACAGGGTGTGGAGGAGACTGGGGGGGGCGGAGGGGGGGGTGTACTGTCTCTTTCTCTTTTTTCTTTCTTTTCTCTTTTCTTCCCTCTAAGGCTCGTTGCCAGGTTAAAAGTCCAAGTATGTGATGTACTTCGCTATCGCATAGCATGAGAAAAGGCTAAAGAAGACTAAGATTATAGAGCAAATTCTTGATGAGTAGCCTATTGTAGCCCATAGCCCTTGCTGCCTGCCTCCGGGTTGTTGGCATACAGCTGTGTCAATTCCATAAGGCCACTGCCTCCAATGTCGGCTACTGACTATGTATCGCAATAAGATTTTTCTCAATACTGTGCTTTGATGTAAGCTAATAAAAAGAGTTATTCCATAAATATCACCAAAACAACAGAAGAAATCGACACGGCACTCAAGAAGTCTGACAACTTATAAAAGTAGGCTGTATTTTTATAAGAATTTAGATACTAGAACGAAAAAGATCCACTGGAGGGTTTCAGAATATACATTTTGCAAGCAATAATAAATCAGTGCAATTTCACTCAACTGTGAACAAGCCTTGGCAAAGTCCACAAATTGAACACTTAGCTAAGTGTCAATGCGGTCAGTTAGAAGTACTTGGGACAGCCAACTCTGGCAGGGAACTAGTCTGGGGCAATGTTGTGAGAAAGTGCCCTCTTTCTTGCATGGTATGCCCCCACTTTTTGCTGAATTGCTGATGTGCTTTGACTGAGTGTGCCCTGGGCTCCTGCCAATTAGGTACCCAGGGCCTGTGTTCCTTCCCTTAAACTGCATTGAAGCCTAAACCCAATTGGCATCTCTGGCCACAGGTAGGCCCCTGGTAAATGGTACCACTGGTACCCAGGGCACTGTGACCAGAGAAGGCCTCCAAGGGCTGCAGCACTTATTGTGCCACCCTTTGAGGTCTTGTACCCTGACACACACACACTGCCTTTGCAGGCTGCGTGTCTTGGTGCAGAGCAAAGTGAAGAGTCGACATGGCACACATCCCTGTGTGCCATGCCCACAAACCACTGCCCTGGCATACCTCAGTCACCCCTCTAGCTGGGTGCCCTATGCCAGTGGTGAGGGTACAGGTGCATGAGCCCTGTGCCCCTACAGTACCCAGGTCCATTCCTGGGCACTGTAAGTGCAGTGCTGCCATTAAGAGTATATGGTGCTGGGAGTTTGTCATTACGAACTCCACAGCCCCATAATGGCTGCACTGAAGACTGGGAAGTTTGGTATCAAACTTCTCAGCACATTAAACCCACACTGATGCCAGTGTGGGATTTAATGTAAAATGCACAACAGAGGGCATCTTAGAGATGCCCCCTGAAACTCGACCAACTCCCAGTGACCTGACTGAGTGGCTGCCGAGGCTGCCACCCCCAGACGTGTTTCTGGACCCCTGGGTCGAGAGCTTGCTGCTCTCGGGGTCCTGAAACAATGCACATCCTGGGACGAGGTGCCAAGCCTCCTCCCCAGGATGGGCAGGGTTCACGAAGGAGAAGCTTCAAAGGCATACCGCCTTTGTGAGCCTCTCCAGACCACTTGCTGTACTCAGCAACTGGTCCCCACTGGTTCCACCCCCCCCCCCCTTTGGGCGGGAGACCCGGCGGGAAAAACAAAGTGAGAAAGAGAGGTGTGCCCACCTCTGCCAACTCCACCCCTAGGGTGGGGGAGGCGAGGTGAAGCACAACCTCGAGTCCCCGCCATCTTGAGGATGGGGGGACCCAGCCAACCAAGGACGGGCTCCTGCCCCCCTCCCACTGGAGAGTGGCAGAGTAGGGGGTGTACCCACCCCAGGGAAGGGACCCATTGGTCCCTGCCCTTTACCTACCTGTAACGCCCCTAAATTCAGTGTTTAGGGGCACCCTGAACCTTCCTTCCTCAGATCCCGATTCCAAAAACAACAAGAAGAACAAGAAGAAGGAAGACCAGCCGTGCAGCTGCTAACAAGAGGACGACACCAACTGACTTGGCCCCAGCCCTACTGGCCTGTCGACCCTCGAACCTGCTCCTGCTAAACCCCGGCCTTTTCAGTGGTCAGCAACCTCAAAAACCCCGGAGGACCTGACTGCCTTGCTCAACTAAAAGACTGGGACTCCCACGAGCAGTGGTTCTGCTCAGAGCATCTGCAACCCCAGGCCAGCCTGAGACCGCGGATCCTGCCCACTCTGCACCCGCCGAGCCCGGCCCAAGCTGAAGTGGACAAAGACCACGAAGACGTCCCCCTGGCGACTGTGACCAAGAATCCAGCACCCAAGGACTCCCCTCGACGCTCCTGACGACGCCTGCAGCCTCAATACCAGGGACCCCTCCAACCGCGACCAGCAGAGGGTAAGATTTCCGACGCCTAAAGACACCCCTGCACCCGGTGCCCCACGGCCTCCTGTGCCCAACTCCTGGGTGCCTACCCTTCTTACAGCTTCCCAACTTACCTCTCGAAGTGGTGGTCGCACCTGAAGAATCACCGTCCCCGAGCTTGCAGCTTTTGTTCGTCTTGCAGCTTTCCCATTGAAATCCATTGGGCGCCCGACGGCCCAAAAGCCCACTGCACCTGGCCGCCCCAGTGCCACTGAGGGTGCACCAACTACCCTGTTCGACTTCCCCACTTGCCCTGAGTAAGTGACCAGGAGCTTTGCTCCCACAGCCAAGTGGCCTGCCTGCCAGCAGCCACCAACTAAAGGCCCCCCGCCCGCGATAGGCTAACGTTGGGCCTACTCTCTCTGCACCCGGCCGCCCCTGTGCCGCTGAGGGTGTAACAACAGTACAAACCTGAACCTGGGAGACCCCTGAGTCTTGCCTCAGAACCTTAACTCTGCCAGCCGAGTACTTACCTGAAAGCCGATAACTTGCATTTTTCTCCATAGGGTAACATTGACTGGTTTTCACTTGGAAATTCTTCTAAGTGTCGAGTTTTGGAACTTCGAAATATTCACAAAAAATCGTCCGAATACCAAAATCGAAATTACTCACCTGTTCTCAGGAGAGATCCCAGTGCTGGATTTAGGTACCCAGCACTGACTAGAAAAAGTGATTACAACTGTGATTTTCCGGTAACCTGATTTTCCTCCATAGGATAACATTGCCTGGTTTTTGCCAGAAATTCTTCGGTCGATTTTTGCAACATACAAATATTCCTTAAAAATCGCCTGTGTAACAAAAACGATTTCTTTCAACTGTTTACAGGAAATGCACCAGGGCTGAATCCAGGATCCAGCCCTGAGTAAGAAAAACATTCGTAAAGTAATTCTATTACGGTTTACTTAAAAATCCCATTGAGCTCAATGTTATAGTATACCAAGTATTGTGTTGCCTACTGCAACCCCTGTGCCATATTGCATTTAAAGTCTATTGTTCATTGAAAGTATTCAACAAACAGCATCTTATTTTGAGAAAGTATTTTTATGCAAACCTGTGGTTCTAAAATAAAACAGTATATTTTTTTATACAAAACAATTGCCCTAGAGTTCAGTTCTTGAGTGTGTGGTTTCATTTGCTGACTGAGTGTGTACATCAAATGCTTTACACTGTCCTCTGATACTGCCCGACCAAGCTACCACTTTAGAGAGTAAGGTTCTATCTAACTTTAACCTCTGCCAAACCTCTGGAGACCCTTGGACTCTATACACACTGTACCTCACTTTGGTGCAGTATATATAGAGCCAGTTTCTTACAAATGTTCCCTCTAACTTTATTTCTCCATGTGAGGCAGGGGACTGTGTGTGTGTGCGCGCGCTTCTCTCATCCATGTGAAAAACTAAATTACATCTTATGGCACTGTCGGCAACCCATTCCTTTCAGGCTAGGGCTGGTGTGGGGTTAGGCGCTTCTTTGTGCAAAATGATGGAATTTTAAAATACTTGTACCCAAATGCGTTATAAATGCAGGATATCTTTTAGACAAAAAGCTTGACGCATAGTAAAGGTGCACACCGTTTAAATGGGCTTCCTTTTTTGTCTCTCAAACATTATTTGTTTTTTGTTTTTTTAGCTCCCCACCCCTGAAAAGTATTTAAGCTGTTATTATGAGTTTCCCAGTAAGTTGTCCAGATTTTCCTCCTCCCCGGAGTTACCAGTAGCGGGGGTACCAGTAATTCTGGAAATGGTGACTAAGTGGCTCATTATATATCTCACACTGAATTTTGTATATTAAATAGCGGCAGGAGACTCCTGGAGAGTGTATGATGCCCTTAGCCATAAAGAAGCAAAACAATCTGCTCTAGACACTGGAGTTTCTGTGTGTTTTCAAAAAGACAATAAAATTTTCATGTGATAATTTGTTGGATGATGTAGAAAAAAAATCTATTTTTAGGACTCTGCTCGGGCACTGGCTCTTACAGCCCAGCCAGATGCTTGGCTTAGCTCCGGTTCTATCTCCCTTTTATTTTGTTTGCTCGCTCACCTCTAGGAAGGGGATAAATACAACGAGAGACTGGCCTTTTCGGCAATGCTAAACTCTGAAAGAGGAGCAGAAAGAAGCAGAACTGGCCTAGACTGGACCAGCAAGGACTAGCAAACACCATAGATGGAGAGTAAAGCAAAGAAGGACTGAAACGGAAGACCTGTTAATCCTATGGAAGTGAAGAGCAAAGCAGGTCTGGCCTTCCTCCCTTTAATCCTTTCCTTCCTACCTTCCTTATTTCCTCTGCCCTTTATCAGTCTTTCTAATATTTGCTTATCTTTCATATAGTGGTACCAGCCATGTGGATAGTGTTTCTAAGTGCTGTAAAAAGCATGTAGTTATCCAATTTATGGCACTCCTATTGCCTTTATGGGACTGCTCTCTTATTCCACTCTATTGCTAGTAATGATGTCACAACAGATGCTCTTTTGTGAGTGTTTATATCGCAATACTGCTGTCCATGCCTTTGTTTCTCAGCTGTACACCAGTGATAGTGTACTCCAAGTGATACAAGAAGAAACGTTTTTTGATGCATTGAACAGTCTATCTGCAGGCAGCAACCAAAATATTATTGCCCATCATTTTCCATGGACCTCCACTAGGGTGAACAGCTGGCAGGTTTTATACCAACATGACTGGTATTTTAAGGTCTCTGCCAGTACAAGGATAAACAAAACATTGCCCAAAGTCTGTAATTTTTCCCCTTAGGAGTACATACTTTAAACAGTAAATGTAAGAAGAAAACACTTTGAAATGTGTTTTACAGGGGGCGTGGCTTACCGCGAAGGAAAATGGCCGCAAGTTAGGAGAGCTCCGTCGGGCCAATCCACTAACCCCCCTACCCCCCCTCCCCCCCTCCCCCTCTCCCTCTAAAATCCTGTCATCCGTAAAATAGGGCTGCATGTGAAGCGGAAGAGATCGGAGGACCTCCCGGTTCAGGGACACTGAAAAGAAGGGGTCGATTTGGGCAAACCAGGTGGAATTACGAACTCGGCGAGGATAGGCCCAACAGCCCCGGGCTAAATTAGCACGGCGAGGCGGATGCACCTGAAGCAGAAAGAAGAGGCGTGAAGCAGCAGGACCTGGGGCTGGGTGGGAAGGGCCCCCCACCCCTCCTCTCTCCAGGCGGCCATCGAGCAGAGCCCGGGAACCCTAACAACGGGCAAGGGGAGTATAAGCAAATCGTCCGCTACATAGACAAGTCAGCTGGCAACGTGTAAGCGACCTGTGGCGGAACGCACTGGGGCGGAAGGTGGCGAAGAGCACAATAAAATAAAACCTCTCTGGTGCGATGCGGCAGACCGGAGAAGCGGGACGGCAAGATACAGAGAGCGAAGTGAGAGGGCCTGGAAGTTGCGGTGCAACTGAGATAGTGAGTGGGCCACGGCGGCAGGAGAGCGCTGATTTGGAATCAACGAAGTGGCTAAAACAAAGAAGGCCTACTGAAAGGGCACAAAGACCAAACAAACTGCCCCCCCTCCCCCCCTCTGCTGGGAACGGATAAACCAAAAGCGGGGTGCACAGCCTGAGGGGTAGAGGGGACAAGATAGTCCGCAGCGAAGAAGGGATCCCTCGAGTCTGAAGCACGAGAGAACGAGGAGGAGGTAATGGAAGTCACGGAGTGACTTGCGGTAAGAAAAAGCTAACATCACCAGGCCTGCCAAAGGTGGGGGACTGTCACCTACCCCAGAGAGGAATAGATAATTAAAAGGCACCGTAGCGGTCCAGCTGGAAGACTGAAGACCGGCTCGGGCCAGGGGACAAGGATTAAGAACACCGGACAGGAAAGCCGCCAGGCCGCTAGGTACTAAGATCAGACCGGGGCATTCGTCAGGACCAGATACCACGGCGGTAAGCGCACGCTAAGGCGCACCCTAACCTGTGGTATATATAAACAAGCATTTGCAATGCATCGGTCTCGCCTTTGGGACCTTATATGTATTTAGCAATGCAGCATATTAGCCTGGGTGCTGAAACATCTACTGTTCTTTAACATGGAGGGAAAGTAAGCACGAAACTGCGTGACACGCCAGGTAAGGGAACACATGGAGAGAAATATTGCCTTTCAGCGGGAAATGGTATAGTCCAAAGCTCGGTTTTTAATATAAAATCAGGGCCTTCGGTGGTCATTTCATTGAAAATACAAGATTTGAAAAAAATATTATTGTCTACGGGTGCGCATGGAAGACAATTTCTATGGACTGGAATCTAGAGAATGCTAAAGTGATTCCGGTATTTTACTGACCTCTGCTGGTCGTTTTCTATCAAGAAAGTTAAATAGAGGCAGTTGCCAGAAAAATTAAAAAAAGAAAGTCCCTAAGCAGAAAGCAATTCTGGTATTTTACTGACCTCTACTTGATACTACAGCAGGTGTATCTGCAGCACGTGCATTTCATGTGATGTTTTTTGCATATTTGTCATTTATGTTGCTGATACATAGCGTATATTTTGCAAATCACATGTTGCATTGTGGATTGGTTGATTCAGCCTTTCATCTATCCTCAGATGATAAAAGTGTATAACGCAGCAACTAATCTGATAGTAAGTCCTACACACAAAACATGTTAGTTACCGTTTTTCCAGTACAGGTGATAAAGTATTGGGTAGGCATTTGCACAGCAGCTACACGCACATTCCATGTTCCAGTAGACGAGATTTATTTAATGCTCTTGTAAAAGCACCTCCATAAATCTATCAATCCCCTCAGCTGCCAATCTATTTTGCAATTAATTCCTAACAAGTGGCACACAAACGAAAGATATAAATCTATAGCTGCAGGACACCATCGCGTCTGTGCTGCACACCCACCATTTTCTCCTTTGTGCTGTTCTGCCCCAAATATTTCAAATGCAATATTTCTTTCTCGTCGCCCCAGTCTGTTTTCAGCATTGTTAACAGCTTAGAGCTGGCAGCTGATTGTATGGTTGACAGGCGTTTTAAATTGAACAAAGTGCCCATTGCATTAAAATCTTTATACAGCGGACACCACCACAGATAGCACACAGTAGCAAACCTTTTGTAGAGATTGCACCCTTTCAGTCCCACTGACACCCTGTTTATATCCCCTTGCCAATTCTCTTACTGTTCCTGCAAAGAAGGGTCCTCGAATATCTCTGAAGAGAATCCCTTTCCACTCCCCTGTGTTTTTTGTGAAGCCTAACTCGTGCTGTCTGCTGCCTTGTATGTAGGATGGATGGCACGTGCGTGCGCATGGCAGTCTATGTATGTACATGACTAAACGCATGCAGTGGCAACTGCCTAAATGCTTTTATAAGAAGCATGACATGAGGTGGGCTGTAGGGGCAGTGGAAAGAGAGAGGACGACCTATTGTTCTGAGCACTTAAAACACACCATTTTAAAAACTAACCAACAGCCCTTGAGTGCACTAATGACACCGTCCCACAGAGGAGCTACTGACTATAAGAAAAGTTAAAGAAATTAAGGTAAAGAGGTTTAGAAATGCTGCCTGCTGCCCTACGCCAGGACTCTTACTTTGGTAAGCATGCCTCTCAGCTCGTGCAACCCAAAGTGTACATTTTGTTGCTGTCGCCTTATCAATGTGCGCTACCTCTCCTCTGCAACACCTGAAACATGCGTCTTAATGGCTGCACTCATTATGTTTGGCTGATGTGTGCATGTGATTAGCATGGTCTATGGATGCGGCTGTCCTCTTTTAGAAGCCAGGGTGGGCACAGCAGGCTCTATGGCGACTCTACAGTGCGCGGGCATTGCTGCCTGCTGTGGAGGAAAGAGGAGGGTTCGGAAAGAAGGAGACGTTATCTGTGCTGCAGCTACATTAGTTGCAAAGTCTGTTTACACACTGGTTGGCAAATGCCATCCAAACAAGAAGCGGACGGAAAGCAACGGGAAAAAAAACACAAGCAGCGACAGGCCAAAAGACGACTGCTGCAGGGGCTATGTGCACTCGGAGGGTTTATAACACGAAGCAGCATGTGTTCTGAGCGTTCAGCGGGTTACAACACAGCATTTAGGCGGGCGGAAGCAGCGATGGCGCAAAGTAGGAAGGGAAACGCTGTGATTGTGTGGGAGGGCAACATTGAAATACATTAGAAACGTTAAAAATAATTCATTAATTAATACAATTTTTATTAAACAAAATACTAACAAATATAAAGCAAACTAGTTGCGTAAGACAGACATATGCGGTTGTCCCGTTCTGCAGTTTTTGCGTCCTGGCTTTCTATTCGTTGCCTGTGACACGCACAACAGAGACAGGGGGCGCTGCAAGTGGCCCCGAAAAGTCTTGCTTGGAGCCTTCCTTGACCAGGACTTACCAGACATGGCTTGGGCATTCGTGGTGGACACTAGTGCGAGCGCGCCAAAACGGGAGCCCTCCACAAAATATCCCTTCTGATGGAACTGAAATTTCACGTGAGCTGGCGATATAATGTATGAATTAATTAGACACACTACACTGCACACACAAAAGCATTTGAAGGCACGAGCGGGGAGGAGGTGGGGGCGACGCGAGTGGTGCGCGCGCGCGCCACAGCGAGACATCTGTTTTGCATTATCGGGCACGATAATGCAAAACAGATGCTGGCCCTGCGGGTAACCGCACAGAAAAGGCCATGACGCACGAGCGTCTGGTCAGCTTTTTGAAGCCCCTTACTAAAAGTCTCGCAAGCAGCGCATGCGCTGCTCTAGGCTCGACCTAAAAAGAAAGTGACTGATGCAACTTACAATTTTGAGTTGTAGGGCCCTCAGAATTTCTGAAAGCCAAAATAGTTCTGTAACAACAAAAAAGACAGACAAAACAATCACAACACAGAAGGTACGTGATGTCTCATATGCTCATTTTGTCTGTGCATAGGACTGATCATGCTGCTTATAGTGCTCTTCGGGGTGCAGCAGTAGACTTACTATTACAGGCTAACGTGCTGAATAGTGCTAGTAGTGCGCAGTTATTTAGCACTGACAGTTTGGTGCCATATAAGTGACCCAATACATACCAAAAGAGAGGTTTTGTTTATATCCATATTGTGTGCGCGTTCCAAATCCTACACGCATACTCGGGCATTGCCGGTAGATAAGAGGTTTAAAAACGGGTGAACATGACTATATAAAATGTAGCCACAAGCGATCGTTAGGCTCGGGAGGATACAAGTAGAATAAAACTGTAGAGAGACACCAGCTTACATGTAGTGTAGGGTAGCCTTACACCATGGGTCAGAGTGGGGGGCGGTGGCTTGTAGTCACACGCTGTAAGAACAAACAAACAAGGCCGACCCCAATGCCTGAGTATTACTAGAAAAAAGGTTTTTGACATTACCTTCGTTCGTTGTATGCATCAGTTTTGTACTCACTACTCCAAAGCCAGGCACCCGCTCAGCACCTGGGTTCTCCCTTCAACTGGACCCCGTGGATGTATCCATGCCGGGACGAGGCGCTTAAGTAGTTTAACCAGGACCATCAATGGTCCCGGGACTCACTGCGTGACGTCAGGACGCGTTTGCATGCGTCTATGTCGAGCGGAAAGGCTAGAGCGCTGACTGAATTGCAGAACCGTCAGTCTTGTTTGAATAACGAAAACTTTAACTAGTGCCCAGTGCGATACTGCGTTACCATGACATATTAACGCACTGTATTGAGAATTGTGGAAGTGAGATGAAAGGCACTACGTGAGAATTTTCAGATTGATGCAATCTTATGGCAGGACCCACCAGTGTAATGAAAGACTTTCTAGATTGATACCGTCTTGTGGCAAAGACCCCCAGTGTGATCTAGTGCCTAAGTGTGGCCTTACTCATGGTCTAAGAGAGTAGAGAGGGGGCCGCGATGGAACTATGGCCTATATTAACCTCATACACCAAATGTTTCTTTAGACGTCATCTTATGTAGTGAGATCTCGTTGGGTGAATAACTGTATAGATCTAGATGTTGGACCTATGGGTAGTCAGGAGCATGGGTAGTGTCCAGGTACTATCAACGTCGCAACACAGAACCCCATGGAATATTATCATTGAGTCCCTTTGTATGCGTTGCAAGGCGGTAGACCCACCGTTGTTCTTTCTCAAACAATTTCTTTGACAGATTGTTACCTGGTTTTATTTGTTCAATGATAGTCCAGCGCAAGTCATTGGTGGTGTGATTAGATTGTAAGAAATGCTCACTCATCCTGGTGGTACTCTTCTTGCACCAGATGTTACTCCGGTGTTCACACACTTGTTGTTTAATTTTCCGTGTGGTCATGCCCACATACTTCAAACCACATGGACAAGTGATGAGGTATACTACGTTTGTAGAATTGCAATTAGTGTGCGAACGTTGTGTCCAGATTTTGCCCTGTTCCAGGTTTAGGGTTTTTGTGGGTGTGGTCAGATGACATATGCTGCAGTTGCCACAGGGAAAATGCCCAGCGACCTTAGGCAGACCCCAGGCATTCAGTACGGTTGGATTGTCATCATTGTCAATTTTTTTGGGACAAGTGTGTATCAGTGCGTCCCTGAGACTTCTAGCCTTCTTGAAGGAAAAAATAGGTTTCTTCCATTTCCTGTTGTTACTTTCTAGAATCTTCTAGTGTGTATTTATGGATTTAGTGATGGCATTGGAAGCTAGACAGTAAGTAGTGACACAAGTAAGGGGGACCTCTTCAGTACGTTTGGGATAATCCTCAAGGAGTACCTCCCTTGGTTGGTTTCTAGCCCGTTTGCAGCTCTTCTTGAGGATCCTCTCGGGGTAACCCGGTTGCAGTGTTTGGTGGTTAATTCCACCGACTGAGAGCGGTAGTCTTCCACCTTACTACAATTACGTCTTATCCTGAGATACTGCCCATAAGGGAGGTTCTCCCTCAAGGGTCTGAGGTGGAAGCTAGAAAATTCGAGTAAGTTGTTTTTAGCAGTTGGCTTATAATGTGTTTTAGTAGACAGTTTCCCTTCAGTTTTAGTGATGACAACATCTAAGAAGATCATTTTTTCTCTGTCAAACGCATGCGTGAACTTAAGATTGGCATCAAGGGTGTTGATACACTCCAGGAAGTCTTTCAGAGAGTTTTCAGGACCTTGCCAGATCATTAAAACGTCATCAATATATCTTTTCCAGAAGGATATAAAAGACGTGTAGGGATTGTCTTCTGTCAAGATATGTTTGCATTCAAAGTCATGCACGTAAAGGCCCGCCACGCTCAGGGCGAAAGTACTGCCCATTGAAGTCCCCATGGACTGTAAAAATAGGTCTCCCTTGTACTCAAAAAAATTCTGTTTTAGTGCCAGAGTGGGACACTCAATGATGAATCTTCTCGGTGTCCTATACTCCCAGGAGGTTTCATTCAGGGCCTCAGCTAGTGCCCTGATGGTATCGTCCTGGGGGATGCTGGTATAGAGACTCTCGATGTCTAATGAGACTAGAATGGTGGTATTTTCATCCACTATAAGATCTTGAAGGAGTGCCAGGAGGCTCTTGGTGTCTTTCAAGTAAGTGGAGGTCCTTTGTATCAGAGGCTTCAAAAAGAAATCACAAAAACGTGATAGAGGCTCCAGTAATGAGCCAATCCCGGAGACGATGGGACGTCCCGGTGGCGGTGTTCTGTTTTTGTGCGTTTTTGGCAGGGTATAGAAGTATGGTATGACTCCATCCCCTGCAGTCAGAAAATCAGCCTCATGTTTGGTGATATGACCATTGGTCTCTGCACAATTGACTAGGTTTATAATCTGGGCTTTGAGACGTGAAGAGGGATCAGAAGGCAAAGGAGTGTAGTTTTTGCGGTCATCCAGGAGGCGTCTGCACTCTTTGTCGTAATCAATTGAATTCTGAATGACCACGCCACCACCCTTGTCCGCCGGTTTTATGGTGATAGTAGTATTTGACTGCAAGGTTTGGAGGGCTTGGAAGTCGGCTGTACTTAGGTTTTTAAAAACCGTGGGTTCCTCAAAGGTCTCTACATCATTGAATACTGCCTGCTCAAAGGCAAGGATTTCTACAGGCACAGTGTGTGGAGGGGGGATAAAAGTGGACTTAAGCCTCAGCCCTGTGTCGCCTGAAGTAATTGCAGACTCATTGGATCCTGTCTTTTCAAAGTAGGCTTTGAGTTTGAGCTTTCTAAAAAACTCAGACAACTCACAGTGCACGCGGAATTTATCTAAGCGTGCCGTTGGTACAAACCAGAGACCTTTTTCGAGTACCCTTTTTTCCATAGGGGTTAGATTCACGTCGGAAAGATTAGTGATTAGGGTCTCTGGGCACTGCTTGTTGTTCCCGGGACTTGCTGCGGGTATTGTTGCCCACTATGTCCTCCTGTTCCCAATGGTCTTGATTTGTCCCTCTTCTTCTCCCCCCCCCTCTTCCCCCTCTCTAAAAAAGGGGGGCGGTATGTGTTTTGTGGGAAAAGTGGCATTTGTATAAAGGGTGGGTTCCAGCCCATCATTGGGAACTGAGGATGTTGATATTGGTTATGAAAACCTGTGGCCCCCGGTGCTATATAGGACGGCCACGTCTGTTGTGGATAGTGTTGTCTGTTCCTGCCCCTACCCCTTTGTCTAGGTCTATAACTACCGTCACTAGAACCACTCGTTGTCGACGCATCATCCTCAGATGTATCTGAGTTGTTTGCGTTCTTGACTGGGGGGGTATAGTCTGGGTCTGCATAGGGGTAGACTTTGTTGAATGCAAACTTTTTCAGGTCTTTTTGAAATTTGTGCACCTTCGATTGGGTGAGATTGTCTTTATATTCATTGATGTCTTTATTTAGTTCTTCCAGTTTCTTTTTATAGCCTGTGAGAGTTGTCTTGAAATGGTTTTCAGTTAGTTGGATTTCGACCATCATTGCGTCAGACAGTCTCAGGGCAGTCCTAATAAACCAAGAGCCTCCTGGCACTCCTTCAAGATCTGATAGTGGATGAAAATACCACTATTCTAGTCTCATTAGACATCGAGAGTCTCTATACCAGCATCCCCCAGGACGATACCATCAGGGTACTAGCTGAGGTCCTGAATCAATCAATCAATCACGGCATTTATAGAGCGCGCTACTCACCCGGGAGGGTCTCAAGGCGCTGGGGGAGGGGGTAAGTTACTGCTCGAACAGCCAGGTCTTGAGCTGCTTCCTGAAGGAGAGATGGTCCTGGGTTCGCCGAAGGTGAGTGGGGAGGGAGTTCCAGGTCTTGGCTGCCAGGTAGGAGAAGGATCTTCCTCCGGCGGTGGTTCTGCGGATGCGTGGTACGGTGGCGAGGGCGTGGCTGGTTGATCGTAGCTGGCGTGTGGGCGTGTAGAAGGTCACGCGGTCGTTGAGGTACTTTGGGCCCAGGTCGTGGAGGGCCTTGTGTGCGTGGGTGAGGAGTCTGAACGTGATTCTCTTGCTGACGGGGAGCCAGTGCAGGTCTTTCAGGTGCACGGTGATGTGGCTGTGTCGGGGGATGTCCAGGATGAGTCGTGCGGAGGCGTTCTGGATGCGCTGGAGTCTCTTTTGAAGTTTGGCTGTGGTTCCGGCGTAGAGGGTGTTCCCATAGTCCAGTCGGCTGGTGATGAGTGCCTGGGTGACGGTCTTCCTGGTTTCAGTGGGGATCCATCTGAAGATCTTGCGGAGCATGCGCAGGGTGTTGAAGCATGAAGATGAGACGGCGTTGACTTGTCTGGTCATCGACAGGGAGGAGTCCAGGATGAAGCCCAGGTTGCGTGCGTGGTCCGTTGGCTTGGGCGCGGTGCCCAGGGCCGGGGCCACCAGGAGTCGTCCCAGGCGGAGGGTGATGAGCCCAGGATGAGGACTTCCGTCTTGTCTGAGTTCAGTTTAGGCGGCTGTTCCTCATCCAGTCGGCGACGTCTCTCATCCCGTCGTGTAGGTTGGCTCTGGCGGTGGTGGGGTCGTTGGTGAGGGAGAGGATCAGCTGGGTGTCGTCGGCGTAGGAGATGATGTTGAGGTTGTGTCGGCGTGCGATGGCTGCGAGGGGGCTCATGTAGACGTTGAAGAGGGTTGGGCTGAGTGAGGATCCTTGTGGAACGCCGCAGATGACTTCGGTGGCTTCGGATCTGAACGGGGGAGGCGGACTCTCTGGGTTCTTCCGGCGAGGAACGAGATGATCCATTCCAGTGCTTTCTCTCGGATTCCGATGTTGCTGAGGCGCTTCACTAGGGTGCGGTGGCAGACGGTGTCGAACGCCGCAGAGAGGTCCGAATGAAACCTCCTGGGAGTATAGGACACCGAGAAGATTCATCATTGAGTGTACCACTCTGGCACTAAAACAGAATTTTTTTGAGTACAAGGGAGACCTATTTTTACAGTCCACAGGGACTTCAATGGGCAGTACTTTCGCCCCGAGCGTGGCGGGCCTTTACGTGCATGACTTTGAATGCAAACATATCTTGACAGAAGACAATCCCTACACGTCTTTTATATCCTTCTGGAAAAGATATATTGATGACGTTTTAATGATCTGGCAAGGTCCTGAAAACTCTCTGAAAGACTTCCTGGAGTGTATCAACACCCTTGATGCCAATCTTAAGTTCACGCATGCGTTTGACAGAGAAAAAATGATCTTCTTAGATGTTGTCATCACTAAAACTGAAGGGAAACTGTCTACTAAAACACATTATAAGCCAACTGCTAAAAACAACTTACTCGAATTTTCTAGCTTCCACCTCAGACCCTTGAGGGAGAACCTCCCCTATGGGCAGTATCTCAGGATAAGACGTAATTGTAGTAAGGTGGAAGACTACCGCTCTCAGTCGGCGGAATTAACCACCAAACTCCGCAACCGGGGTTACCCCGAGAGGATCCTCAAGAAGAGCTGCAAACGGGCTAGAAACCAACCAAGGGAGGTACTCCTTGAGGATTATCCCAAACGTACTGAAGAGGTCCCCCTTACTTGTGTCACTACTTACTGTCTAGCTTCCAATGCCATCACTAAATCCATAAATACACACTGGAAGATTCTAGAAAGTAACAACAGGAAATGGAAGAAACCTCTTTTTTTCCTTCAAGAAGGCTAGAAGTCTCAGGGACGCACTGGTACACACTTGTCCCAAAAAAATTGACAATGATGACAATCCAACCGTACTGAATGCCTGGGGTCTGCCTAAGGTCACTGGGCATTTTCCCTGTGGCAACTGCAGCATATGTCATCTGACCACACCCACAAAAACCCTAAACCTGGAACAGGGCAAAATCTGGACACAACGTACGCACACTAATTGCAATTCTACAAACGTAGTATACCTCATCACTTGTCCATGTGGTTTGAAGTTTGTGGGCATGACCACACTGAAAATTAAACAACGAGTGTGTGAACACCGGAGTAACATCCGGTGCAAGAAGAGTACCACCAGGATGAGTGAGCATTTCTTACAATCTAATCACACCACCAATTACTTGCGCTGGACTATCATCGAACAAATAAAACCAGGTAACAATCTGCCAAAGAAATTGTTTGAGAAAGAACAACGGTGGGTCTACCGCCTTGCAACGCATACACAGGGACTCAATGATAATATTCCATGGGGTTCTGTGTTGCGACGTTGATAGTACCTGGACACTACCCACACTCCTGACTACCCATAGGTCCAACATCTAGATCTATACACAGTTATTCACCCAACGAGATCTCACTACATAAGATGACGTCTATAGAAACATATGGTGTATGAGGTTAATATAGGCCATAGTTCCATCGCGGCACCCTCTCTACTCTCTTAGACCATGAGTAAGGCCACACTTAGGCACTAGATCACACTGGGGGGTCTTTGCCATAAGACGGTATCAATCTAGAAAGTCTCATTACACTGGTGGGTCCTGCCATAAGATTGCATCAATCTGAAAATTCTCACGTAGTGCCTTTCATCTCACTTCCACAATTCTCAATAGAGTGCGTTAATATGTCATGGTAACGCGGTATCGCACTGGGCACTAGTTAAAGTTTTCGTTATTCAAACAAGACTGACGGTTCTGTAATTCAGTCAGCGCTCTAGCCTTTCGGCACTTCCGCTCGACGTAGACGCATGCAAACGCGTCCTGACGTCACGCATGAAGTCCCGGGACCATTGATGGTCCTGGTTAAACTACTTAAGCGTCTCGTCCCGGCATGGATACATCCACGGGGTCCAGTTGAAGGGAGAACCCAGGTGCTGAGCGAGTGCCTGGCTTTGGAGTAGTGAGTACAAAACTGATGCATACAACGAATGAAGGTAATGTCAAAAACCTTTTTTCTAGTAATACTCAGGCATTGAGGTCGGCCTTGTTTGTTCTTACAGCGTGTGACTACAAGCCACCGCCCACCACTGCGACCCATGGTGTAAAGCTACCCTACACTACATGTAAGCTGGTGTCTCTCTACAGTTTTATTCTACTTGTATCCTCACGAGCTTAACGATCGCTTGTGGCTACATTTTATATAGTCATGTTCACCTGTTTTTAAACTTTTTATCTACCGGTAATGCCCGAGTATGCGTGTAGGATTTGGAACGAGCACACAATATGGATATAAACAAAACCTCTCTTTTGGTATGTATTGGGTCACTTATATGGCACCAAACTGTCAGTGCTAAATAACTGCGCACTAGAAGCACTATTCAGCACGTTAGCCTGTAATAATAAGTCTACTGCTGCACCCCGAAGAGCACTATAAGCAGCATGATCAGTCCTATGCACAGACAAAGTGAGCATATGAGACATCACGTACCTTCTGTGTTGTGATTGTTTTGTCTGTCTTTTTTGTTGTTGCAGAACTATTTTGGCTTTCAGAAATTCTGAGGGTCATACAACTCAAATTGTAAGTTGCATCAGTCACTTTCTTTTTTATATATACCACAGGTTAAGGTGCGCCTTAGCATGCGCATACCGCCGTGTTATCTGGTCCTGACGAATGCCTCGCTAAGGGCATCTGGAGGCAGAAACATGTTGACCAAATTCCGATTGTCACATTGGATGTAGCTGGTCATTTTTATCCAGCCCAAACATCCACCACACTGTTTTTAATTGTGCCTGATTTTCCCCTAATATAAATTTTGTTCTGGATAAAATCAAGGCATTTTTAACAAAAAAAAATTTCACCATCACCTTTCACATTTACACTACACAAAAAAACCCGCTCCGCTGTAGTCAAGCGTCGTAGCACACCAGGGAGGCATTCGGCCTCTCTGGTGGGAACCCAATGATGAAGCATGTCACCAACTAGGTTGGTGAGTGAGGGTTCTTCTTCAAAATTTGAGTGACTCCTCTTGCTGGCTCTTCTTCTGTTGGCTTCACTCTTCTGTTGTTTATTTGAATTGAAATTTGGGGGACCGAGAGTGGCTCCTGTCTTCCTTTTTTCCCCTCCCTCTCTTGTTGATTAACTAAAGACCACAGTTGCCCTTCAACAGTAACAAAAAAGGTCCACTTTTTACAAGCAACAAACATGACCCACAGCAAGGTGTGACATGGGCAGCCTGAATCAGCCGTGCCAACCACAGTGGCCCTTTCAAACTGACAGTCCTCCACAGTAGTAGAAATAAAGGTAGCACTCGTACAGAACTTTTCTCAATAGTGGCTGCATCAGGTCTAGAGAGGTTCAAAGAAGGGGTGCCTCTGCCACCAGTGAGTTCCTGACCATCCAACAAAAGTCAAGGCATGACTAAGGTTGTATCTCGCACAGTGGGAGCACATAACCTCAAATCAGTGGCCCTCTCTAACATTGCCTTGAGTTTCACATAGTTGATCATAATCAATCGCCATGGTACCAAAGTTCAGCAAATTATCTCTCTTTGTTGTTGAGTACACCCTGTTTTGCAGCATGAATCTTTTCTGGATTCACAGGCTGTTGATTATTCTGGATTGAAACCTTTTCTTATACATTCCCTTCTCCCCCCACTTTCCTTTTGGGTGTCGACCTGAGGTGGCCACTGACAACACACTATGACATCAAACGTAAGCCCACAGTGCCCCAGTATGTGGATCCCCAGCTGCAGATTCTTTTTTCTGCTGCTAGGTGTAAAAGCAGTGTCTAGAGCTCCAAGTCGACAGTCATCGAAGGAGAAGCCCGAGGGGGTGTTGAGCAAAGCAGAGAAAAAATATAGACAACAAAGCAAAATATGTCAAAAGGAGCTGCAACCACGTGGGGTCAGAAAATGTACAGCCAGGGGGTGGTAGTTCTTCCTACTCCTGTTCCTTTAACAAAAGTAATAGAAAATATTCCATATAGATTTTTCCCTAAGTGCCACATCAAGCTTGCACAGGAAGACAACCACAAAGTTTTAAACTTGTGCCTACTTGCGGACCATAATTCCAAAGGGTGTAATGTATGCAAGGCCTTTCTTCTGATGATAGTGAAAGTCAGACAGAAACCAAGATGGGTATACTACACTATGGAAACACAAGGAAAAGGAAGATGGGTATACTACACTATGGCCCATGCAAAGCAAGTGTCCCTTAAAAACTCGGCTGTCAGACCAAGAGGTCCTTCTGGAAAAAGGAAAAGGGGGACGCCCATGGTAAACAGCAACGCGATGCAGAATATATAGTATTGATTGACTTAAAACTAAAGGACTGCTTGAAAAGGCACTGAAGGAACATGAGCCAAAGTTGAAGAAGCATGCGCTCACTTTGTAAAATAGTTGCATTGGGTCTGAGTAGAAGAGTTCGAACTTGAAGACCCCGAAACAATCTTCAAATTCAAAGCAGTTGACGGAAACCAAACAGCCCCACTGGTTGAAGATAAGACGCTGGTTGAGACAAGGGACAAGCCTTGACACACCACCTTGACTCCAAAGTGGGATTGAGATGAGAGGAAGGATAAAGAGCAAAAAGGGAACAAAGCTCCAGGGCCTAAGAGAAAGGGCAGCTGGGTGATTGATGTCAAAAAGTAAAAAATGTTGACTTGAAGCCAAAATGGCAGCATTACTGCAGAAAAAGAAGTTTGTTGATTCCCATAAGATTATAGGGTTCCTTTCAAGGCAGGAGTGAGTAGTCCTAGGAATGGGCATACATAGTTTTAAAACCCCTAGTAACACAGGAGCCACAGGGGGAAGGTCTATAGTAGGATCTAGAGGCCGACTTCCAGGAGAAGGAGCTTGACTCACCCATCAAGACTATCACCCAGACCAACCTATCACTGCACAATGCAGTGGTCCATGGAGCAGCAGACACATATGAGATACAACTTGAAGAGGAACAGGCAAAGGCTTTTTTCCTATTGGAAACACTTCTTCCATCACAAAAGAACTATTTCCTCCTCCATGATCCCAAGTATTATAGATCAGGGCATAGAAGGATTCAAGGAACCAGCTTCTTCGAAGGCAGTCACCCTAAGAATGCAAAAGAAGAACAAGCCTTCAAGCCAGGCCCCAATTTATATCAGGGGAAATGCACTAGCTGACATCATCAATGTGTCAACAGCCAGAAAGAAAACTAATGCCCCCAGCAGCCACGGGGCCACCACTGGACAAGGAGAGCAAAAGGCGAAGGCAGTAACCCAGAAGTTGTACAAATGTGTATTGCTAAATCGACTGCCCTGCTCAGCAGATCTGGACACCAGTAATGGGTGGAGTTTGCTCATCTCCTGCAACACCTGCCGGAGCAACATAAAAAGAGGGCAAAAGCTGTAATACACAACTGACATGCCTATCAGGCATATATGCAATGGCCCATGCTAAGGTGGCACACCTGGCTCATGGTCTTGGACTTTAATCCCGAAGTCCAGGCATCAGTTATTAACATGCCTTTCACAAAGGAGAGCCTGTTTGGAGCAGCAGTGGATGACTCCTGGCAAAAAATGAAAAAGGACAACACCGCTAAAGTGATGGGAGACATACAAGCCAGAGGCTTGTTTAGAACAGGCACACCACTCACCCATAGACCAATGGGGAGGCTAGGCTTGTTAATTGAGAACTTGCTACCTGAATGGTCTGGGTTTGCTGTTGCATTCGCTGGAAGCCAACAGTGCAAGGAAAGCATTCCTTCCACGCAAGAGGAAAGATCCAGTCCACAACAGGATCCAGAACCCCAAACGAATTAATTTCAAGCGATGCACCCATGGTCCTTAACACCAGTAAGGATCAAACCACGACGGTTCCACTAGGAGTGTGGAAGACAATTACCTCCGACAAGCAGGTGCTGAACATTTAAAACATGGGTATTGTATAAAATTGGAAGATATACCAGCAAATATCAAGCCAAAGAGGGCTTGCAACGGAGAAACAGTAAGGCGGTTACAACAGGAAGTATGGGACCTCCAGCAAAAAAGGGGTAGTAGAAGTATCAAATGAGGAATGGAACCAGGGAGTGTAATCCATCCTTAATTCTCAACAGGACCTTAAGCCAAAAAGTGATCAGACTGAAGATTTCGGAACAAGTTCATCAGGATACACAAATTCAAGATGATCACCCTACAGAGGTTTGTCCCATTGCTGCAAGCACAGAGACTATATGACCTCCAACGACCTCAAGGACACTTACTTCCACGTCTCGATGAACAGCAACCATAAGATGTACCCCCGGGTTCATAGTAGGAAACTCACATTATCAGTTCAAAGTCCTACAGTTTAATATAAAATCATCACCAAAAGTGTTCATAAAACGTCACAAAGCAATAGCTGTGCACTTGCACACCAGTAGTGCTAGCAGAGCTCATCAAACATTCCTTTGGACCGGTGCTTCAAGTCCCTGACACAACAGCCTTTTTAATTGCAATAACCTACCTGAATAGATTGACCGTAATTGCAAACACTGACTATCCAAGAACAATATTGATGGCTACATAAGGATAGGGTAGTCATCAAAACAAACTCCCACTTCATGCTAAAGGTAGTATCAAATTCCCATGTATACCAATCAATTCAATTACGTGCCATCTTGCAACACTCAAAAACACAGTCAATAAAGCCACTACTCACACTTGACTTAAACATGGCTGTCATGTACTGCGTACAAGAAACAAAGTTGTTAATGAAAAGTGCAGTTTTTCGTGGCACATGCACCAGCAAATCGGGGGTTCTCCCTGGGCCAAAAAGGAACCATTGCAAGATGGATAGTACATACCATTCGAAGTTGCTACATCCTAGCAAGGAAGACCCTTGATAACAACCCAAGAGTGCATAAAGGGACCACGCTAAATTTCCTAGTGAATGTCTCCATCAATGACATGGCCGCCACATGGTCATCGATAAACACGTTCAAAAACACTCATGAATGGATATCCACACAAATCAGGTGGGACAGAAGGTTCTGAAACAACGTTTTGCAATCAAACACACTTCAAGCCATCCTCCTGCAAAATGTCTAATACCATTATGTACTCTATGCACAGCATGTGAATTTGGAAATGATTCAGGCTGCAAAAGCTTACTTTCATATAGCAATAGTTTTGCTGCTTGGAGACTTTGCTGGATTCACATGTGACCCACCCACCTCCCTAACACAATGAGTTTAGGTAAGCAAAAAGGGCAGAGTGAAATCATGCACTACAATACACGTCACCATAGAGGAGAAAAAAAAGAATACAAAAACAGCGACCACATATTGGGGCATTGTGGGCTTACATTGAACATCCTAGGGGATTGGCACTGCCCACATCCGATTCACCCCCTCTACCTCACAAAAAAAATAGGGACAGTTCCGGATCAACCACTAGCTAGCGGAATAATGCAAATCAGAAAAATCTTCAAGCAGCAAAACTATTGTAACAGTAAAGTAAATTTTCCCTACTTGCTTATACCCAACTGGGATATAATTCTGCACCCTGTCCTCGACTCTGAACTGGTAAAGTCTTGCCTTTTTGAATCACTACAGCCACACCTGTGTTTAGCAAATGTCTAGCGCTTGTGGTGGCACATTTACGTTGGAGCAAACTTAATGTATATCCTTACCTAGACTGTTGGTGGGTAAAGGGGACAACCCCTCTGCCTCACAAACTCTCATCAGTCCTCCCATCAGTTGAGCTTTACCATAAATGTCAAAAAGTCCACTTGCCTTCTTATTCAAAGGTTTTTAGGAGCAACACTCAATTCAGTCACCGCCAAAGCCTACCCAACACAAGAACAAGTGATGGCGTCCCGGAAGTCACATCACCTTTTACCAAATGTCCCATCCTCTGACTGCAAGAATGAATATGAAACCGTTAGTAATGCTGTTGTCATGCATAGCATTTATCTCAAATGCTGAATTACATATGTGCCTGTTCCAGAAGTGTCTATCCAGATATTGGTCATAAGGGAGTATTTAGTGTTGATAGAGCTCAGGCTTCAACACAGATTATAGCAGTGGAACATTTCCAACCTGTTTATTGGGCAGATCCTTACTAGATCTGCAAGAAGCATGTGACAATCATCATAGATACATTTTTCACTGGGTGGGTGGTACACATACCAAACATCAAAATGTGGGGTCAGAGTTCCCCTCAAAAACGCCTTCTGCACTGGTGTGCTGGAGCTGGTGTGGCTATCTGTCTAAGCATTTCATGGTGGTCATAATTCAAACAGACAGAATGACCACCACGTATGACATTCAGAAAATGGGTGAGAAGTGGGTGAGGGTGGAGCACTCACTTGCTGCAGCTGTCCAGGATGTTACAAGCAATTTGGTATCCCTCTAGTTGGCTGATCAATTACATAGTGTGCAGGATGTGACAAATGTCAGTAGCACTTGTTCTCATAGCACCAACATGGACTTGTCATTCTTGCTCTCTGTTATTAAAGATGGCTGTGCATCCACCCAAAAGATTGTATCCCATGTTACTCGGTCTAGCGATTTAGCGCTTGCGGTCATAGAATTAGGGTATGAGAAAATGCCTGAAAATGGATGCATGTTATAAAAGAAGTTAGGTAGTTGCTACTCAAGGATTCTAATGTATCTTAATGGAAACATTTTGTAACATACTGTACTACAAAAAACAGTGACTCTAGCAGAAGCTTTCAACATATTGTGTACTACGTCTAACATTTATAAAACAGGTCTAGCGTAGATCTCTGTGTGCATTTATCTGTAATTGATGTTTACTTTCAAAATAGAGAGCCTCAGTCTAGCTTTCAAAAAGGCTTTTATGGAAGGCTTAAAGACTGCAGTTCCCCTCCAGGTTAGCACAGCTCCCACATTGCACATCAATGTAGTCTTCACCAGGTGAATCTGAGTGCTTTTTATGCCGTCTCATTCTTGCACCTGCAGTTCCTCTCTTATAGGTGGTGTTCTCAGTCGGAATCATTTCCATTCGGAAAAGTTGTGAACTTTAAGTTCTTTTACAGGAGGACGCATTCAGACAAGTTAACAAAGATAGCTAGCATGCTCCTTTTTAGGTGGAGCCTAGACAGAGCTTGCGCGGTCTCTTTGAGACATGTTGTATATACTTGATGGGCTTACAGTTTATTTCAGTGCCCTTTAAAAATCATTGCTTCCAAGTGGTTAATCTTTTCTATTTGTCCCTCCTTTTCGTCGGTTGTTCAGTCCAGGGCCGGACTGGCCATAGCGGGCACCGGGCGTTTCCCCGGTAGGCCGCTAGGGTGGGGGCCGGTTTTGGGCCCCTGGGGGGCCGTTTTTGTCACCGGGGGTCGGCAATATCGGCCCCCTGGAACAAAATCGGCCGAAACCGGCCCTCGCAAACTGCTCGGCTGCACTCCCCCCCTCACCCCAGGGGGGGTCGGCTGAGCAGTTTGCCAGGGCCGGTTTCTGTTCCCAGTCCGGCCCTGGTTCAGTCCCATGGAGCAGCACTGCATTACTTGCAGCCTTCCACTTGTGTGCATTTAGGCTTGTTTCTGCGCACTATTTTTTTCTTTTGTTTCTGCACAGCTGCATGGGAAGGCTGTCCGTTCGCACAGCTGCTCCCCCTGCCTTTCGATTTCGAGTGTGATTGAAAGCAGGCCTGTAAATCTTGTTTCCTTTCTTTTATCAGCCCAGCGCCCGCTTTCATGTTTTACCATTGTGCACCTTTTATTTTATCATCACAGTGCCCCACAGCTGGTCATCGGCACTGCAAGGACGATATGTAAAGCCTCGGGCCCCGGTAGCCTGGGCGCATGCGCCTATTGGTTTTTTTCTTCCCCGGTCAGCATCTTTGATTTTTTTTTCCCGTTGTAGGAAGCTGGCTCTGTATATGGTATACCACTAGGCGGTTATACTGTGCACAGAGTCCAGGGATTTCCCCAGAAGTGTACATGGCTCAATGTAAACCCAAAGTGCTCTATTTGTGGTAGTATGGGCAAGCAGCAACAGGCCTAACACAGGAGGAGTGTAAGGCATTTGTTATGCACACAGTAACTAATAAATGACTCGACTCAAAAAGGTGATCCACACCAATTTTAGAAAAATAAGCTTCTTTCAAGATTTATTTTCAGACTAAGATGTTTGCAAAAAGGTAAGTACGTTTTTCTGGAAAAATACTTTATATTTTAAAAAGTGGACACAGTGCAATTTTGAAGCTTTGCCGAGTTAACCAATGGGTGGAACACAAGAATGCAGTTTTTGTAGGTAAGTACTCGACTTACAGATTCAGTCCCAGGATGACCTTTGTTTCTGGCCTCAGAGAGCAGAGGCTCTTGACCCAGGGCTCCTGAAGCATGTCTGGTGGTGACAAGCTCCTTAAAAAGCCAGTCAGAGACCACACCAGGGTTGGTAGCTTTTCAGGGGCACCTCTGAGGTGCCCACTGGGTACATATTTTAATAAATCCTACTTTGGCATCAGTGTGGGTTTATTAAGAGGAGTTGTTTGGTACCAAACAGTCTTGGGATCAGTGAGGCCATCATGGTGCTGGGGAACTCGAGTTGTTGAGTTTTCAGTCCATGTACTCTCTATGGTTTCCTTAGCACTTGCAATATTAAGGAATATACTTAAATATTGTAGGGGTATGCAGATATGCCCACACCTGAGTTATAGTGCACCCTGCCTTAGAGCTTGTAAGGCCTGCTAGAGGGGTGACTTACCTATACCTTAGGCAGTGCTGGTTGGCATGGCACACAGGCAGTGTGCCATGTCAACTTTGTTGTTTTTCACTGCACCAAGGAAAGCAAGCTGCAGTGGCAGTGGCATGGCCTTGGTGAGGGGTGCCTAGGGGACCCTCTTCAGTTCCCACGACCTAGGTACCAAGGGTACCATTTACTAGGGACTTACATGGGGCTGAAGTTGCCAATAGTGGTACAGTTTTGGAGAAGAAGCACTGGCACAGGGAACCTGGTTGGCAGGGACCCTGTGCACTACAATCGAAACCACATCATTTTCCTGGCAAAAAGTGGGAGCTAACCATGTCAAAAGAGGCACTTTCTCACACTACCTCCCCCAACAAAAGAGGATGAAACTAACCTTCCGCTGGAGAGTCTTCATCTTCCAAGTGGAAGAACCTGGAAAGGCCATCTGCATTGGCATGGGCAGTGTCAGGTCTGTGTTCCACTTTAAAGTCCATTCCCTGTAGGGATATGGAGCACCTTAACAGTTTGGGTTTTCACCTTTCATCTGTTGTAGCCTTCTGAGAGGCCTGTGGTCTGTCTGAACTAGGAAGTGAGTGACAAACAGGTATGGCCTCACCTTCTTCAGGGCCCAGACCACAGCAAAGGCTTACCTCTTTATTTCACTCCAACACTGTTCTGTGGGGAGTGGTCTCCGGCTTACGAAAGCAACAGGTTGGTCATGTCCCTCATCATTTGTTTGGGCTAGGACTGCACCTATCCCATGCTCAGAGGCATCTGTCTGCACAATGAACTGCTTGGAGTAATCTGGAGCTTTCAGGACTAAGCTAGAACACATTGCATCCTTCTGAGTGCCAAAAGCCTTTTGACAGCTCACTGTCCAGTTCACTTTCTAGGGCATCTTCTTGGAGGTGAGTTCTGTGAGGGGAGTCACCATGGACCCATAATCCTGCACGAAGCTCTTGTAATACCCAGTCAAGCCAAGGAATGCCCTGACTTGGGTCTGGGTTTTTGGAGTTTCCCAGTCCAGAATTGTCTGGATCTTGGGTTGGAGTGGCTGAACTTAGCCTCCACCTACCAGTGTATACAACCTTTCCCTGCTCTATCTGGCACTTGCTTGCCTTGATAGTGAGGCCTGCACTTTTCAGTGCCTCGAGGACTTTCCCAAGGTGAATCAGGTGATCCTGCCAGGTGGAGTTATAGACAGCAATTTCATCCAAATAAGCTGCACTAAAAGATTCCAATCCAGCCAGGACTTGGTTCACCAACCTCTGGAAGGTGACAGGGGCATTCTTTCATCCAAAGGGCATCACAGTAATTTGAAAGTGCCCACTTGGAGTAGAGATTGCAGATTTGTCTTTTGCTCCAGGGGTCAGACCTATCTGCCAGTACCCAGATGTGAGATCAAAGGTACTCAGATACTTGGCTGTCTCTAACCTGTCAATCAAATCACCTGCTCTAGGAATTGGATGTGTATCAGTTTTTGTCACAGCATTGAGACCCCTATAGTCCACACAAAACAGCATTTCTTTCTTTCCACCCTTGGAGTGAGGTTTGGGGACTAAGACAATTGGGCTGTCCCAGGGGCTCTCTAAGGGTTCAATGAAACCCAATTCCAGCATCTTGCTTACTTCAGCTTGGATGCTGTCTCTGACATGATCAGAGTGCCTGTAAATTTTGTTTTTGATGGGTAGGCTGTCACGCGTCTCCACATCATGGATACACCAGCTAGTCTGACCAGGGGTTGGAGAGAAGAGCTCAGCATACTGATTGAGGACTTGCCTGCAATCAGTCTGCTGTTGGTCAGTCAGGGTGTCTGAGAAGACCACTCCATCAACAGACCCATCTTTTGGATTGGGGTAAAAGAGATCAGGGAGAGGTTCACTCTCAACTTCCTTTTCCTCATGTGTGACCATAAGCATGGTCAGATCAGCTCTGCCATAGTAGGGCTTCAGGTGGTTGACATGTATGACCCTTTTGGGATATTTGCAACTGCCAAGGTCCACCAAATAGGTGACCTCCCCTTTTCTTTCAAGGACAGGGTAGGGTCCACTCCACTTGTCCTGGAGGGCCCTAGGTGCCACAGGCTCCAATACCCATACCTTTTGCCCTGGGTTGAACTACGACCACGGCAGCCTTTTGGTCATACCACTGCTTCTGAAACTCTTGGCTGGCTCTAAGGTTTTGGCTTGCTTTCTCCATGTACTCAGCCATCCTGGAGCGAAGGCCAAGCACGTAATCCACTATGTTTGGTTTTGATCCTCTGAGAGGCTTTTCCCATCCTTCCTTCACAAGACTTAGAGGACCCCTAACAGGATACCCAAACAGACATTCTAAGGGTGAGACCCCCACTCCCTTCTGTTGCACTTCCCTGTAGGCAAAAAGCAGGCATGGAAGTAAGACATCCCCTCTCCTTCTGAGTTTTTCAGGGAGTCCACCAATTATGCCTTTCAGTGTCTGGTTAAATCTTTCAACCAGGCCATTGGTTTGTGGTTGGTAGGAGTAGTACACTTGTAAGTCACTGTGCACTTGTAAGTCACTCCACACTCCTCCCACATGTGTTTTAATTATACAGACACGAGGTTTGTACCTCTGTCTGATACCACCTCCTTAGGTAAGCCAACCCTGGAACAAATACCTAGGAGGGCCTTTCCCACTGTAGGGACAGTAGTTGACCTAAAGGGAATAGCTTCAGGATACCTGGTGGCATGATCCACTACCACCAGAATATATGTGTTTTCTGAGGCTGTTTGAGGGTCTAGGGGGGCAACAATGTCGTCCCATACCCTTTCAAAGGGTACCCCAACCACTGGAAGTGGAATAAGGGGGCCTTTAGGTGGCCTCCTACCTTACCACTTGCTTGGCAGGAGGCCCAGGACTGACAATAGTCCTTCACCTTCTGGGACATCCCTGGCCAGTAGAAGTGATTGACTAATCTACTCCATGTTTTATCCGGACCAAGGTGCCCAGCTAGTGGGATATCATGGGCTAAAGTGAGAAGAAACTCTCTAAACTTCTGAAGTACTACCACTCTCCTGGTTGCAACAGGTTTGGGGTCTCTGGCCTCAGTGTATAGGTGCCCATCCTCCAAATAGACCCTGTGGGTTCCACTGATATCACCCTTTTCTTGTGCAGCAGCTTGCTGCCTCAAGCTTTCAAGATTGGGACAGGTTTCTTGTCCCTGGCACAGATCCTTCCTATAGGGTCCCCCTGGGCCCAAGAGCTCTGCTGTGTAAGGCCCAAGCTCCTCAGGCTCAGTTCCCTCTGGGGCTAACAGGTCCTGTTCCTGAGAAGAGGTGTTCTGAGGTGGAATCTGTTTAGAAGCTGGTCCCTCAGTCTTCTTGCCTTTTCTCTTGGAGGGCTGGTCCACTCTTTCAGGATCCAGCACCCCTTTTTCACTCTGGGCTCTGCTCTGTGCTCTTGTTTTTCCACAACCCTATTCTGGGAGCCCTAGCATTCTTGCATGGGTCCTCAGCTTGACTTCAGCCCAAGGGGAAGTCTCCAGGTAATTTCTAAGCAGACAGTCTACAGGGATGGTTGGGGACACAACCACTTACTTTTGTCCAACTATTCTCCCACCCCCCCAGTCAAAAGATACCATAGCCATGGGATGTATCTTTGTGACATTGTCAGCATTGGTGATTGGATATGTCCTTCCAATCAGGTACTGATCTGAGTGAACCAGTTGCTGGGACACCATGGTGACACTAGCCCCAGTATCTCTCAGGGCATCTACTCTGGTACCATTAATCAAAGGGTGCTGCCTGTATTTTTGTGTAATAGTGGACCAGGCAGCACAGGATAAGTCTACCACTCCCTCAAAGACTAGAGTTGCCTCAATGGGGTCACTGACATGGTCAGGCCACACCTGGGATCCCATCCGGACATTAGCAACTGCATGTACGGCAGGTTGGCTACAGGCATTTTCCTTTTTTTCTATAATTAGGGTCTCCAGTTCGATGTCCCAGTGACCTACAGTCATGACACCTTGTCTTCTTGGGATCTCAGTTCCCTCCCTTGTACCCTCCCTTTGGCTGTGAAGAGTCTCTGGGCCCACCCTGCATGCAAATTTTGGCTGTCCTGAAGAAGACTATTTGTTTTTAGGGTTACCCTATTTCCCCTGGGGGGCAGGGGGCTTTCTGGCCTCTTTCTTTTGGTCTTCCCCACCAGTGGTAGTCTATGTCACCATTGTCTTGACCCAATGGTCTGCCTTCTTCCCCAATTCTTGAGGAGAAAGTGGGCCTAGGTCTACCAGGAATTGATGTCGTTTCTCTTGGTGACAATTGTAGGAAGCTGGCTCTGTATATACTATACCAAAAAGAGGTATGGTGTGCACAGAGTCAAGTAGATCATCAGAGGTAAAGCAGAGGCTAAAGTAGATAATATCTTACTCTCAATTTAGTGGTAGCTGGGCTGAGCAGTTAGGCTTATCAGAGGGTAGTGTAAATCAATTTGGTGTACATACTCATATAAGGCAGAAACATATACCCAATGACTGACTCCAGGCCAATGTTTGTAGAAAAATATTACTTTGTTACTTTTATTTCTAGGAACCAAGTTGAACTCAGTTGCAGGTAAGTAGACTTTTATGCAATACTTTCAATTTCTGGCAATACATTTTGTATGGTATCTGTAGGAAGCTGGCTCTGTATATAGTATACCAAAGTAAGGTATAGTGTGCACAGAGTCAAGTAGATCATCAGAGGTATAGCAGAGGCTAAAGTAGATAATATCTTACTCTCTTTTGTGGTAGTGTGGTTGAGCAGTCCGGCTTATCAGAGGGTAGTGTTAAGCATTTGTTGTACACACTCAGGCAAGAAATGAGGTCACACACTCGAAGACTGAATCCAGACCAATTGTTTGTATAAAAAGTTGTTTCTTTGTTATTTTTATTACTAGAACCAAGAGTGACTCAGTAGCAGGTAAGAGATACTTCTCATACAATGTTACTTTTCAAAATTCAGTGTGCATTAGTTTTGTAGGAACATACAAATTACTTTTTCATGTGTGAAAATGGGTTGTAAGCTCTTCAGAACACTTGAAATTACTTTCAGATTACTTTGTAGTAACTTTTCTAATTTGGCATGAAACAAACTACTAACACAGTTTAAGCAACACAGGACACCAGCAAACAGGTTAATTCTTTTAAAGGCACTAAGTTACTTTTGTTGCAGTACAAGACAGTACAACACTTAAAGGATTTTTCAGAGAAAACCCACCATACAATCCTATGGAGGAAAACAAAGTGTTAGGTTTACAGGTAAGTAAACGGTTTTAGGAATGGAGTTATGTGGGGTAGAACCAAGGTTCAGGTTGGCACTCCAGGGGCACCACCAGGGGCACGAGGGGGGCTGGGTGCAGAGTGCAGGGTGCCAATGTTAGCCAATGAGGCTAGGGGGCACCTATGTTGGGGGCTGCTCACGGGCATGCCACTCGGTCTTGGGAGGCAAGCTCCTGCGATTAAGGTGAGGGCAAAGGGGGTCCCAGGTCAGCACCAAGTCCACACCACCAGTGGCGCAGGGGCGGCCGGGTGCAGGGTGCTTAGGAGGTGTCGGGAGCCCAATGCTTCCCTATGGAGCAGGGCGGTTGAAGAAAAAGACTGCAGGCCGGAGCCAGAAGACTGGACGAAGGGAACCAACGACTGGAGGAAGAAATTGAAGATTTGCTGGACACCAGGACACCGTTGGTCGGACACCTCATGACTGAGGAGCTGCGGGTGCACGGGTGTCTTTTCGTGTTGGATTCTCACCGGTTCTGGTCGTGGTCAGGGGGACCCTTCAGGATGAGGCTCCAGGTGTCAAGGAGAAGGTCGACGGAGGTCGTCCAACACTAGATCACAGATCAGGATTGCTGGGGGGACCTCGCTGGGGTGCTGGGCCACTCGGACTCGTGCCGTGGTCGTCGGCTGCAGAGTGGTGAGGACTCTTGGATCCGGCTGGATCTGGAATCTTGGGTTGCTGTTGGACAAATCCAGTGTCCACAGGAGATCAGAGTTCTTTGGGAAGGCAGGGCAGGTCCCCAGGGTTCTTGGAGGCTGCTGGCTGCAGGACATGCCAGTTTCAGCTTGCAGGGGTTCAGAGCAGGAGACAGGCCGGTAGGGCTGGGGCCAAAGTGGTTGTCGTTGTCGTCCTCCTCTTCTGCAGCACAGCTCCTGGGTCCTTCTTCTTGTCACGTTGAATCTAGTTCCTGGGTTTAGGGATGGCACCTACATGCTGAATTTAAGGGGCGTTTTAAGGGTCTGCAGGTAGTAGCCAATGGGCTACTCTCCTTAGGGTCCTTGGGGTGCTCACCCCACGTGGGAGGGTGGGCACCAGCCCTTTCCCTGATTGGAGAGTGCCTGCCATCTGCAAGATGGCAGGCACTGAAGAGTGGGCTTCACCTCGCTGCCCCCAACTGAGGGGTGGGGTTGGCAGAGGTGGGCACACCTTCTGGGCTGTTCCACTTTTTCCCACCTGTCTTCCTGCCGAAAATGAGGTTAGACAAGAAGGCGGCCTGCTCCTGATAGCAGGAGAGGATAGGGGTTGCGTTGTAAAGGCGGCAAGGCCTTTGAAGCTCCCCTGCCAAAGATGGCTCTTCCTGACCTGGGGGAGGTGTGAACACCTCCGCCCAGGAAAGGCTTTGTTTTTGGGCCTAGGGAGCGAAGGCTCCCACCCCAGGGGTCCAGAAACTTGTCTTGTGGTGGCAAGCTGGGGGTCACCACTCAGAAACCCGCCAGAGGCTGATTTGGTCCAGGGGTTCCAAGGGCACGCTCAATCAAAATTGCATCAGGTATCTGGCAAAAAAGTTAGGGGCAACCATGCAGAAAGGGCACTTTCCTGCAGTATCAAACAACACTTTGCATGTGCATGAAATGCTTTTCAATACAGAAAGAAATACTTTGTATGTAGGATCACACTTAGTACAGTACAGTGAGAGACCAATGCAATCCTATGGGGAAAAAGACAGGTGAGTAGCTTGCAGGTAAGTAAGCGGTTCTCAAGTTCAGTCTCTGGGGATTTGGGTCAACACTGGTCCAGGTTCTGACCAAGGTAGGTACTGCACCACCAGCAGCACTGGGGCGGCCGGGAGCAGAGGTCACTGGGCCCACGGAGGCTGAGGACACCTCGAAGAGGCACCGGTTCCAGGTAAGTACCTGTGGTTCAGGGACCCAGGCCCTGGGGATATAAGATCAGCACTGAAGGGGCCACCGAAGAACACTGAGACTGCACCACGAGTGGCGTATGGGGGGCCGGGTGCAGAGTGCAAAGAAGGTGTCGGGGGGGGGGGGCCCCGTTGAAATCAATGGAGATCCTCGGTTGGTAAAAACTGCTGCAGGCTCGGTTCCGGAGGTTGGGTGGAGGAATCCCACGACTGGAGAGGTAAGTTGGATAGTGGGGGGATGCTGGTACACTGTCAGTTGGGCATACCAAGGCCGGGGGGCCCCTGAATAATGTGTTGAACTCGTCCCGGTGTAATGTTCAAACACTGGACACATTCAGCAGTGCCTGCAAGTTGTCTGCTTTCGATCTGCAGGCGGGGTGGGGCTTTCTTATTTCAGACTCCTGCTAGGCCCATAACAAAGGCCGAATTTGAGGGGTAATCAGGCCTCCTTTTGTTAGTCTCCTGCCTGGAAGCAGTCAGGAGCCTCACACCTAGATGTAAATGCAGCAGAGGGAAAACAAAGGCTCACACCTTGTTAGCACTTCACACATACTTAAAAGAAGCAGCTTTTCACTTTGTTCAGTCCCTGTTTGTGAAATATGCATGCACTGTAACAATGTCAGATGTGTTGGTCTTTCCCAGTATTCACACAAAATAAATTGCATTTATATAGCGCTTACTACCCCTGAGGAAGCGTTGAAATAATTTAAGTACCACTATTTTTTCTTGTATACCGCTACTCATCCCAATGCAGGGTGTCAGAGCGCTTTACATCACACGTACACATTATATATACAATAAATCATATACATTTGTAAATCAATGTACAGGATGTATTAGATAACACAGTGGGGGATTAGAAGGTTTAGAAGTCACATATCATCTTCCATAGCTCACTGTGCTATATTAGAAGGATTCCAATGCAACTGCAAGTAACATAAAGATCTCTGTGTTCAAAGCAGTAACCCACCTACCTATCTACATAAAATAAAATCTGTAATTTGCATGTTACATGATGTGCTTTGCAGGAGACACATTAACCCTCTATGCTACTTTGAGTCACAATTGAGGCTAGACAAAACAAAGATCTTTCCAGCACGTGCATTAGCCTCCATAGTTATCTTACAATTACTATTCACTCAGATTTACTGGGAACACACAGATCTCTGCAGCAGGTGCCTTAACCCCATAAGATATTTTTAAATGCAGTCTTAGCAACCAATTAAGCAGAACAGATTTACTGTCAGCTTTCTTCTTGTTGCCACTTTCTTCCTGGCAGAGTTTTAAAAAAAAGAAATGTATAAGTTGAGGCCCAGATTTTGCATCCGGGTTAAGTCACTTTTCTGGCACAACCCTGACGCAAAATCTATTTTGGGATTTACAATACCACACAAATCTCGTTTTTGTGGGTTTGTAAATAAAAAAATGAAAAAAACTAACTCGGCAGCACATTGCCCTGCTTTGCGTTACCTTACGTCAGGTAGGCATTACATGGGTGGTGCTAGGGCGTTCCTGTGCATCCATCGATGTATTTTGACGCAAACCCATACTTACAAAGACTTGTAAATATAGGTTTGCACCAAACTGGTGAGTCTACCTGAGGCTGGCATAACAAGGAGAAATATATCCATGTCTCCTCATTATTTCCTCTTTGCATGTATGCTGCATTCTGCAGCACACATACAAAGAGTCAGTGGCCTCATAGGATAGTTTTTGCGTGGCTTTGAAAAAAAAAGAAAAGAAATACGTAACGCACCCCTTGGCGCGGTCTTGTGTTACCGTGCGTCAGGTATGTTTTATATGGATGGTGCATTGGAGTTCCCGTACATCCACCCATGTATTTTGTGTGCAAATAATATATGCAGTCTTCTAAAGTGAGGCACACTAGCTTTCATTGGATCAGCTCTCGAGTTCCACTTCCCTAGTAAAGGAATCGAGGTTATTCCCTATTTATGTGAGGTGGCATTTCAGCTAGGCCCCGCTGGTGAGTTCAAGTCTTAGAAGTTCCATAATGGCTTTTAGAAAGTCAAAGTGCCTCCACACTGTAGTGTGTCAGTCAGAGCAAGCCCAGTATTGGCAGTATAGTATTCAGTTTTACTCGCTTTCGTTGGAGTGGAGTGCCAGAGTGCCCTGTCTCGCTTCTGCAGCCCAGTGGTGAACAGAAGACAGGATGCTACGGTGGAGGTGGCAGGCGTCCACACGCTCCTCTGCCTATGTAGTAATCCTCCCTGAATCCGGTGACAGGTCTTGAGTCCTCCTGGATTGTTGGGTAGTTGAATCATTGCTCTTCCTCTGCGAGTATTGGCTTGCTTCTGATTCAAAGCTTCACGCTGCTCCATGGCGACAGCCCTCTCACTTCACCACGGCCCCCCTCCTGGCATACGGGGTTTGGGACAGTGTACAAAGGAAAATGGCCCCTTCGGGTCAAAGCATTGCACAATGAAACGGCTCTCTTCTTGATAGAGCATTGCACCAGGACGACAGCCCACAATCATCACCGCAGCCCCCACCTGGCATACAGTGGTCATGGGCAGCACACAGGTTTTCTGCATTCACTTTGTGCAATTCAGCCACTAAATGGACATCTCTTTATTTCTCTCATTTCACATCAAAGGTCAATGTTTTGTCTTTAATTCTTGGTGCATGAGGTTAGAGTGTGGCTGGCAAGCAGAAGTCACTTGAAAGCCAAGTGTCAAATGCATTATATGCGTGGCATAGATTCTTATTACTATACACCAAGAAGGAGTGACTGAGAAGTGATACAGGATTTGCTCACCTTCCCAAACACCTAACCATAGAAAAACAACAGGAACAAACCTCTACCATGCTTAGCCTATCTCTCCATACCAGCCCAAGGGGATCACCCTATTGTATTAAAAGTGCTCTCACCCACTGGAATTCCAAGTGGCATGCTTCATCATAGAGTCCTCTTCCAAATAGCTAGTGTATCAGGGTGGGCTCAACCTTGGTAGCCAAGGAAGCTCTTTGGTTATTGGGTGGGATCCTAGATTTGAAACAGTCTAGGGTGTCCTGAGGATTAATTTTATTTTCAGAGGGCACCCCGATGGAGTTGAAAATAGGTGGGGGCAGGTCGTCGATAAACCGAACTATTCATATATTCCACCTGTTTGGAAGTTATTCGGGATACAGAATAAACTGGAATAAATCCCTACTATATGTGCTGGCCGGCGCGACTCCGAGCCTGCCATCTAGCGCATGCTCCCTAGTAATAAAAGATACATTCAAGTACCTAGGCATAATTATATCTAAAGAGAATACTAGATTTTTAGGAGATAACTTACTTCCCCAACTGGATAGGCTACGTAGGGACACTCAACACTGGAGGAAGCTTCCACTGACCCTGATTGGACTTGCGGCCTTATATAAGATGAAGGCACTGCCGAGATTTCTATATATTCTGCAAAATTCCCCATGCAAAATACCATCTAGCTTTTTTAAGCAAATCGACACAGAGCTAAGACTCTTCCTATGGGACGGAGGACAGGCCAGAATTGCCTTACATAAGTTGCAGCGTAGTGTGTATGAGAGAGGGCTGGCAATCCCAGATATAAAAAAGTATTACTGGGCAGCACAACTCATAACCATCAACGAGTGGGTATTTGCTGGGAGAGAGGAACCAGCGTACAGAACTGACCAGTACCACATGGGAGAGGGAGGATACCTAACAGCGTTGTACCACTGATGCACGAGCGACACATTACCCACACACAAAGAGGTGACAGTATACGTATGAAGGGAAGCTACCACATTCCTAGGTTAGAAAGATAAATTGACTGAGAGAACGCTGCTATGGGACTCTGACCTCCTGCGGGAAGTGGGCCAACTAAAAGGATTTCGTAAATGGCAGACCATTTGGATTGAATATCTGGGGGATATATGGAGAGGGGAAAAAATGATAAGCTTTGCAGATCTAAAAGTGTAATACCAAATGTCCGATAAGGAGTTCCTTCGATATCTACAACTTAAACATGCCCTAAAGAGACATGTCCCAGATGGGGAACAACTGGCAGACTATACCCCACTTGAGCATGAGCTGCTTATGGACCCCATGCTGGAGAAAGCGGTCTCGCTGGTGTACAAAACAATAACCTCATAACACTTAGAGAAGCTTGGACACAAGATCTAGAGACACTGGACAATGAAGACTGACGAAAGCGATACAGAGTCTGAGAGAGGTAGCGATTAGGGCACGATTCCGACTGGTACAGCTACGCATACTCCATAGGTCATACACTTCTAAAGTGCCCTTGCACCGGATAGGACGCAGCGACACCGACCAGTGTACACGGGGCTGTGGGGAAGTGGGTACATTCTTCCACATACTATGGGTATGCCCAAACGTACAGCAATTTTGCAAAGAAGCAACACAGGTCATGTCGGAGGTAATAGATCAGGAGGTACCTTGCGAGGCTAAATGGCACATCACTTGTATATCGGGGGGAGGAGAAATGACCAAAATACTCCAAGATATGGCTCATGACGGCGGGTATAGTAGCCAAACGTAATATAGCAAGAGAGTGGGGGGCGAGTCAACCACCGAGTGTTGGGACATGGAAAGAAGACCTAGACTGGTGTTGCAATGCCTAAAAGGTGGTGTTCCTGGTTAGAGGTTGCCCAAAGAAATGGTACAAAATATGGGGGAGATGGACTCAATACAGAGGACTTTGAGTCATCGACCAGAAACAAGGGTAGAGGAACAAAGGGGGAAAATATATACTGTATCGAATTACAATGTTCTCAAGGCTGGATTTAATGAAACTATTTGTACGATATACAATAAGATATATTGATGTAAAGACAATAACACTGCAAATGTATGGTAAATGTTAGTTGATTGCCGCACTGCCAGGTACTGATTATTTATCTAATAAAAAAGAGTTTTAAAAAAAATAAATAGGTGGGGGATGCACTAAGGAAATTAGTATCCTCTGTAACCCTGGGTCAACATGTTTCAGCCATCACACCAATGCCTCACTGGGCTAGTTGGCTTTCATCAGGACCTCACAAGGATCCAGTTACATCTTATTTGTTTGCATTCAATTGTGAAACTTCCATTCACCATACTCATACATACTGACCCATTTGGTCGCTATGTTTGCATTTCTTTAGTAGCGTCTATTTAGAGCTCCATGAGGTTAAAAAAGCAAGTGGACCTTGTAGTCAAACTTTCATCTTCCCGGCCGTGAACTTATTTGGTTCCTCCTTTCACCAAATCCTAGCTTCTTATTATACATGCTGCATCTTTACAGCCTATTAAATCAAACACAAGAGAGAGATTTGCCTAGGATCATAGAAATTGGTCAAGCTGGGAAGTCAGGATTGACCACAGGTTTCCTGCTTTCACATTGTTCATTTCATCCATTAGATGGACATCTCTTTATTTCTCCTGTTTTGCATCAAAGGTTAATGCTTTGTTTTTAATTCTTGGCAAATTAGGTTGAAGAGCGGGTGGCAAGCAGATGCCGTAACTGTGCACTTTTCACTTCAAATAGGGACTGCCTTGCATAATCCTGCTTGCTCCTCCATGACCCAGATATTTCAGTTTTGTGCAGAAGTATCTAAATCAGTCACACCACAACAAAAAATGATGTCCAAACATTTGAAATTGTGAGCTTTATTTACCAGTTCCAGTCACCAAATGTTGAAGAGCTGTTTTCCTCAAAAAGAAGACAAGCTGCTTTTTTTGTAACTCTGGATATTCTAGAGCGCTGGATATGGCTGAGATCAATTTTGCCAAGTTGTTACCCTGCCGAGGTATGGGTGTTTTGGTTTTTTGCTCTTCTCACATCTACCTACTGCAGTGATGTTGCAAAGTTTGCAATGTACTGTATTAAAACACAATAACACAGGTTAGCTTTGTTGTTATGATGCTCTTAGGTTTGGGCGACTGATGTAATTCAGAGTTATGCTATCTATGAAATGAAAGATCATGTGTTCTTACCTAGGACTGGCTCCTGCAGGATGAGTTTCAGTGAATACATGAGCCCACAGGTCAGTGTTACTGTAAACAAGAAGGCAGTCTATGGTGCACCATGTTGGCAGTGTAACATATCTAGAATATGCAGAGGTTTTATTAGCGAGCATAGTCTAGTGTAGATTCTGATTACTGGTTTGTGGTGTCTCTCGCTGTTCCTACATCTCCCCACTTAGGTAGTTTTTCTATGCAAACTAATAATATTCCCTTCGGAAGGCCAATATTTTCTTGAAAGTGCTAGTTGGGACTGGAATTGTATGTGCTTTTTTCTTGCGAGTTAACTGAGCAGATTACACTTATTTTGATGTGGAACAGATACCTCTTACATTGAAAATTATTTGTGCATTTTGGTGGTACTGATTCCAGGTTGAGCTGTCAGGTTGTGCTAAAAAATGTGAGGGTAGTTTAGATATAGTCATGCCAACAATAAGAACATGGGAGATGGCTGTTGCTAAATGTGGTGGTGACATTTTGGGAGGCAGTGTGTAATTTGTAAAACATAAATACAGAGCCCCAGACTTTTTCTTAGGGTCTGTGAGCGTTAGACCACGCCGGGTGCCCACCGTCCCACCTACTCCAGTAACACACGAAACGGTTTGAGGTTATGGGGGAAAGGTTTCTTTTATTTTCGGTCCTTAACTTGGGTATATCCCAATACTTCCTGGGTGTATCCTTTTTTAGTAGTTAGGGAGGTCAGGTTTATGAAGCATAAACAAAACAAAGGCTTTGGAACGTGAGGCAGTCAGTGTCCTCTGGCTGACCTTGCTTGGCTTGTTCCAGGTCTGGGTCTTCTTGAAAAAGGGCTCCGTCCGTCTTCGGGTGGGAACAGGAAAGGATAAAAAAAAAATAAGTCAGGCCGCCGTCCTAGCGTTACACATAAGGGAATGATGCTCCCATCACCCGTATCCTACTCCCGTGAGGTGCCAAAGTGTGAGAAGGGTTGAGGTGATTCACAGTGCAACCCCGTATCCCCGCCCACCAGCCCCGAAATAAAAAGAACCCAGGCACTTGCCTGAACCCACGGCCCTCCTGGGCCGTGGGGAGGGGAGTCGCAGCCTCCGCTTCCCTTGCTGGAGTACTGGACTCTGGGGCGCTGCTCCTAGAGCGGTCAACTTCGCTGCCTTCCTCCTCGTGTCGGGACGAGTTTCTGGTCTGCGGCGTCTCCACGGCTCCTCCGAACTGGATGCAGGGTTTTTTCTCGCCTTCCTCTTGGTCCACGTCCTCGGTCTTCCCTCGCGCTGCCTCCCCAGCGTTCCCAGTCCCCAGCCTTAAAACGGCATTCTCGGCCCCACCTCCTTGGCTTGCTGCTACCGGCAAGGGAGTTCCGGCTTGACTGTCTAGACTGCATAGTCCACTTCTGGTCTGGATCTCCTCGTTCGCCATGTTAGAGTGGTCGGGTGCTCCGGTAAGAAGGGGGATCCACCACATTGCCCTCCATCCAGGAATGGACGAGTGGGCCATTCGGATACTGGATACCGGGAGAGGAAGTCCACGTTTGTCTGTAGTTTCCCCGGGACATGTAAAGTACGAAAGGAAAATGGTTGTAAGGCAAGGAACCAGCGGAGCACTTTTGGGTTTGAGTCTTTGTGTAGGGAAAGCCAGGTCAAGGGGGCATGGTCTGTCAGTAGAAGGAACTGTCGTCCTAGGAGGTAGTACTGCAGGGCCTCTACTGCCCACTTGATGGCCAAACATTCTTTTTCTATGGTGGCATACCTTGTCTCCCTGGAGAACAGCTTCCTACTCAGAAAAAGGACGGGGCGCAGATCGCCTCTATCGTCGGGTTGGGAAAAGGACAGCCCCAAGCCCCCTACCAGAGGCGTCCATTTGGAGAACAAAGGTCCTATTGTGGTCAGGGCAAGTAAGGACAGGGGCATTACATAAGGTCTTTTTCAGGAGGGAGAAACTGTGTTCCTGAGGAGAGGACCATTGGAGGGGCTTCCCTGATGTGGCTTTACTCAGGAGGTCGGTGAGAGGACTAGCGATGTCAGAAGTGGGGGATAAACCTCCAATAATAACCAACCAAACCCAAGAAGGAGCGGACATCTTTCCTGGTGATGGGACGGGGAATGTTTGTGATGGCCTCTAGTTTGTTCACCTGGGGTCTGATTTTTCCTGCCTGGATGTCATACCCGAGGTATTCAATATGATCTGTACCAAAAGTGGTCTTCTTCGGGTTGATAGTGAGGCCTGCCCTTTTGAGGGTGTCTAGGACGGCTTCTAGATGTGTGAGGTGGGTTTCCCAGTCAGGGCTGTGAACGACTATGTCATCCAGGTAAGCGACGGCATATGTGTGGTGACCACACAAGAGGACGTCCATCAGTCTCTGAAACATGGCCGGGGCGCCGTGAAGGCCGAAGGGAAGGACTTTCAATTGGAAGAGGCCCGATGGGGTAGAGAAGGCAGTCTTCTCTTTGGCCTCCCCAGCAAGGGGGATTTGCCAGTAACCTTTTATGAGGTCGATTGTGGACATTATTCTGGCATCCCCCAAACGTTCTATGAGCTCATCGACGCGGGGCATGGGGTACGCGTCGAACTTGGATATAGCATTAAGCTGGCAGAAGTCGATGCAGAACCGTATGCTCCCATCTGGTTTGGGGACAAGGACCACCGGGGAGGACCAGGCACTGTGGGGAGGGTTCGATGATATCCGCCTCCAACATAGCTTTTATCTCCTGGTCCACTGCCTGCCTTCGTGCAGCTGGTATACGATATGGCTTCAGTTTTATAGGTCTGGCCCCTGCTGTGTCTATCGTGTGTTCTACCAAGGACGTCCGTCCCGGTGTCCCTGACAGTACATCCGAATAGGCATTGCATAAGGCAAGCATTTGATGTGTTCGCGTCTTTGACAGCTGTTCCCCCAAGCGCACAGACTCGTCCCCTGTAGGAGAGGGAGCAACTAGAGGGATGTCAAGGGGTTTGTCAAGGGACACATGTAATACCGGTTTGTCTTTCCCTGGAGACGCTGGCAAGGGGACTTCCCAGGCTTTTAAGAGGTTCACGTGGTAGGTCTGGCCTGTTTGTGGTTTGTGGGGGATGGCTATACGGTAAGAGACTGGGGTGATTCTATTTAGCACCTTATAAGGACCCTGCCATTTGGCTAACAACTTTTTGTCTGTGCTGGGAAGAAGGATCAGGATGTGGTCTCCCGCTTTGAATTCCCTGAGTTTAGTGTGCTTATCATACTGATTTTTCTGTATGGCCTGTGTTTTTTCCATGTTTGCATGGACCTCCTCCCAGAGAGACGTCAGAGTGTCTCTTAAAGTCCTGCTATATTGTAAGAGGGGCTTGCTTTCGTCCTCTTCCTCTACCCACTGTTCAACTGCCATGTCAAGGAGTGTGCGAGGTTTCCTCCCGAACAATAGTTCGAATGGGGAGAAACCTGTGGATTTTTGTGCATGGGTCCGTATAGCAAACAACACCAGGGGTATTTGTCGGTCCCAGTCCCTTCCTGCTTTGTCAACAACTTTCTTTAGCATAGTTTTAATTGTTCTATTGTACCTCTCGACTAGGCCATCTGTTTGGGGTGTGGTACACAGCTGTGCATATTTGCTTGATTCCCAAAAGATCGCATGTCTGTTTCATAAGGCGAGATACAAACGGGGTGCCCTGGTCGGTTAGCAGCTCACGGGGGAATCCCACACGAGAAAAGAAGGAGACCATAGCCTGGGCTACAGCTGTGGTGGAAATGCTTGTCGGGGGTATTGCCTCCGGATAACGGGTGGCGTAATCAACTAGCACAAGTAGATATTGGTGCCCACGAGAGGAGGGGATAAGGGGTCCCAGTAGATCCATCCCCACCCTCTGAAATAGAACGTCTATAATTGGGAGGGGGTGTAGCGGGGCTTTGGGAAGTGAGGGGATATTGACCAACTGACACCTAATGCATGAGGCACAATATCTGGCTACTTCGTGGTAAACTCCAGGCCAGTAAAACTTCTCTAAGAGATATTTTAGCGTATGCTCCTTCCCATAGTGGCCACCTCCTGTTTGGCTATGGGCTAGATCCAACACCTGTTCTCAGAACGTTTTTGGGACCAATAGCTGCTCCTTATAGCGTCCCACCTCCCGGGTTACCCTATACAACAAACCCCGTTTTATACAGAACAGCGGGCCTACCGTCTCAGGATGGTCTTCTTGGGTTTGGTCCCAGGCGTGTTTTAATGTGCCATCATCTCTCTGAGCAGCACAGAAGTTCTGACCTGGTGTCTGGGACGCATCTGAGGAAAGAAGGATAGGAGATGGTAGGGTACAATGGTTTTTAAGGTACAAAGCCCGTTCTTCCCTTCTTTCTTTGCAGGATTTTGTCCGTTTGGGCTTGGGGCCTTCTATCCTTTCTTGGGAGAACGGGCGTGACCCAACCACCCCAACACGGAAGATGGAGAGGTGAGGAATGTGAGGTACTCCTGGAACCTGGGGAGATCAGTCCCTAGAAGGACGGATTCGGGGAGAAAGGGCATTACCCCCACTTTCTTTAACTGGGGTTCCCCGTCTATCTCTAACAGGACTTCAGCAAGGGGGTACATCTTCTTTTCCCCATGTACACATGTGACCTGTATGTAGTCCCTCCCAAGGATCTGAGAATCGGGGATAAGATCCTTGCTGACGACGGTATGGTGACATCCGGTGTCTAACAGGGCCATCACCGGCTTCCCGTTTACGTGTATGTTCTTTTTATAGAGCTGCGGGGTTTCCCCTGCTATTAGGCCACGGGTATATCCAACCTCCATGGGCTCTTGGGGAGGGTTGCGTGCAGGGCACTGTCGGGCTATGTCCCATTCTGCACAGTGGAAACACTGTGGGCCCTGTAGTGCTGGTATTCCCTGGGTGGGCCGGGGTGTAGGTCTCGCTGGGTTTGGAACCCTGCTTTCTGGGATCATAACTAGGGGCCTGGGTATCTGTAAGGGGTACCGTTGGGGATGGGCCTTGAACTCTGGGGACCTATGATAGGCGCATGCCAGGTCTACAGCTAGAGTGACTGTTAAGTGGGGATGCTGTTTAACCCAGGTCCAGGTGTTGAGGGGGAGGGCTTCGAGGTATTGTTCTAGGTAAATCTTTTCTGTGACATCTATGGTTGAGGAGGCAGGTTGTAGCCACCGTTCCCCTAGGTCACGTGTCCGGTAGTACAGGGCTCTAGGGTTGTCCCCTGCGGACCACTTTTCCTTGCGAAATCGGCTACGAGAATACTCCTGGTCGCAGCCCAGCCTCTCCAGGATGGCTTTTTTAAGTCACTGTAGGGGGTAGTTCCGGCTGGGTTGGCGGCTTGAAAAACGGCTTGTAGTTCTCCGGATAACAAGGAGGCTATGTACTGTCCCCACGTCTCTTGGGGCCAAGCAGCGGTGGAGGCAACCCGCTCAAAATTTACAAAAAAGAAATCGGGGTTGTCCCCCTCCTGGAACTTTTGTAAAACGGTGCCTGGCACATTGGGATGTACCCGCGCACTGGATATGGCATCTGTTAGACGCAGGATGGCTGTATCCTGGACTTGTTGGTTTGATGCCATGAGGGATGCTTGGTCCTTCAAGGCCAGGTGCAGGACTTCCCGTTCACGTTGGGCCAGTTTAGTTTGTTCTTCAAAGACGAGCTGAAGGTGGCGTTGGCCTTCCGCCAGTTGAGATATCACGGACTCCATGGTGAGGAGTTGTGTCATGTTGGGCTAGACACAATCCCACTTCTGACACCACTGTGAGCGTTAGACCATGCCGGGTGCCCACCGTCCCACCTACTCCAGTAACACACGAAACGGTTTGAGGTTATGGGGGAAAGGTTTCTTTTATTTTCGGTCCTTAATTTGGGTATATCCCAGTACTTCCTGGGTGTATCCTTTTTTAGTAGTTAGGGAGGTCAGGTTTATGGAGCATAAACAAAACAAAGGCTTTGGAACGTGAGGCAGTCAGTGTCCTCTGGTTGTCCTTGCTTGGCTTGTTCCAGGTCTGGGTCTTCTTGAAAAAGGGCTCCGTCCATCTCCTCGGATGGGAACCGGAAAGGATAAAGAAAAAAATACCAGCACCCGTAATGCCCTTCTCCCTTCTCTTCTTCTTCCCCCCCCTTTTTTTTATTTTTCTTTTTTTCTTTTTTTTTTCCCCCCTCCCTTTTTTTAACTACCATTAGTGCTGGAATATTTGGACACATCAAACGTCCCTTTATTAATTCACGATAATAATTTTTTGTTTTCACAACTACCAATAGCGTTTCTAGACTTGGACGCTATAGATATATATTTTTTTCTTTTTTCTTCCCTTCCTGGGTTGGAAATGATTTCTTCTGGCAACACGCCTACTATTAGCGGTCTGTTTTCTATTTTTATGCACAAACGGCATCATGAGCAGACGCACGCGCAGAACACTGAGCGTACTTTCCTTTATTTCGGTTTTCCCCGCAACCGCTTCTCGTTTCTTTTGCAGCGGTCTATTTCTATTAGCATTCCCTCCCATCATCGGTATTGGCGGTCAGGGCTTGTAGATGGATATGCCGACCCACACGTACCTACAATTAATGGGCCAATTAAGTTAAGTATTTAACATCGACCGCCTCCTGGTTTCTCAGTATCCATGGAGTCACGGAGGGGACGGTCGGGTGAGGTAGTACCCTCGCATTCGTAAGTACGGCACAGCCACTTCAACTAGACCACGATCTGCTCTTACCAAGTAAGTGGGGATTTCTCTGTTAAAATACAGTTCCTTTTCCTCACAGAGTGCTCATTAGCACAGAGTCCCCTGCGTTTCCTCCCAGGCTCATGAGGCCTTGATCTTCTGGATAGCAAGTATGCAACCTTTTTCCCTACAGTTCACGTCATTCCCTCCTTTTTTCTTAACGCTTGCCAATGGTTTACAAGGAACAGTCCAACATAGTGTGTGTGTTTTATGTTATTTGTTGTGTATGTCTAGTTTTTGTCCACCTTTTTACAGGAAAACTGCACTGACACTATATAGTTTTTCTGGTGTTTTTATCGACACTGTATATATCACTTTACAGGTCACGATCTTCACGTCTGGAATATTTTATCTAGCTAAAACGTACCTCTATACCTTTGTGTTTTTTCCAGAAGGAGATAGAGATATTCACTTTGTCGCCAAACCTATGGAGCCTAATGGACATATTATACATATAAATTACACATAGAATTCCCTATGTTTTCAACAGTATTAACTGTCTTCTGTGATTAGGGTAGGGATCTGTGTACCCGTCCTGAAGAAGAAGCTTTCGGCTTCGAAACATGTTGACACAGACACACAGGAGGTGTCGTACATTAATACGTTAAACCTCTATCTCACTGTTTTTAACAATACCAGCAAAGGGGTTTATTAAAAATCTTTCTAGTCCTCAATTGCCAGGTATTTTTTAATATTCACTCACTAATCACTGTAGACCCTACCACTCACACCCTCACACACTACACATAGTGGTTACTTTAAGTGCTCCCGCGTACTCGTTGGTTAGTAGCACGCCGCACTCCGTAGAGGAGTGCGAAGACCCCTATGATGAAGCATGACACCAAGGGCCCTTTTGGTGTGTGAGGGGTATTTTAAGAACACAATGTGCCTCCTACCATTGTAGGATACACATCGCCCGCAAGACCATACATCTTTTACAACTTCGAATTGTTGTGGGTGGATTCCATTTGTTTAGTAATTAAAGAAAAAATAAGTCAGGCCGCCGTCCTAGCGTTACACATAAGGGAATGGTGCTCCCATCACCCGTATCCTACTCCCGTGAGGTGCCTAAGTGTGGGAAGGGTTGAGGTGATTCACAGTGCGGTGCCCCGTATCCCCGCCCACCAGCCCCGAAATAAAAAGAACCCAGGCACTTGCCTGAACCCACGGCCCTCCTGGGCCGCGGGGAGGGGAGTCGCAGCCTCCGCTTCCCTTGCTGGAGTACCGGACTCGGGGGCACTGCTCCTAGAGCGGTCAACTTCGCTGCCTTCCTCCTCGCGTCGGGACGAGTTTCTGGTCTGCGGCGTCTCCACGGCTCCTCCGAACTGGATGCAGGGTTTGCTCTCGCCTTCCTCTTGGTCCACGTCCTCGGTCTTCCCTCGCGCTGCCTCCCCTGCGTTCCCAGGCCCCAGCCTTAAAACGGCATTCTCGGCCCCACCTCCTTTACTTGCTGCTACCGGCAAGGGAGTTCCGGCTTGACTGTCTAGACTGCATAGTCCGCTTCCGGTCTGGATCTCCTCATCCGCCATGTTGGAGTGGTCGGGGTGCTCCGGTAAGAAGGGGGATCCACCACAGGGTCCTATTGATGAATATAATCCACGCTGGGTGTGAAGGGTAATCAGGCGCTCAAACAGTGTTCACACAATATTCAATACACAAATTAATCTTAATATCTTACGGTGCATTCAACAAGGGGAGAAACACCCTAAATCCCCAAACCTCAATCAAAGATTGATTAAACTATTAACAATTATTGAAGCACACGTATTTTGTAATAAGGTAAAATTCAGTAATGTATCAGAAAGTAGAGCAATAATAAATTGGGCTTTTGTTTCTTCTTTTATTGTAATTGGGTCTTCCACTCCCTTGCGCCAACGCGTTTCGTCGTTTTTTGGAAATAACCCAACAACTTCCTCAGGGCTGGAAGTAATACAAATATCAAGGTTGTAGTATACATCACAAATAACAAACATTGTTATTCCCTAGTGCAAGCCCAAACACTTGAACCTCGTGCAGGGGGACTATTCAAAGCAATATAAATGTGTATACAAACAAAATATAGGTGCACATAATCATAACATTCGAGCAATTATTAAATAAATTAATACAGTTTCTTCAGTTCACTAAAATTATTTACGTACACGTCTAGACCAATTTATGTCCAACCTAATGCCATATTCCTTAAGTTTTATCATCAAACTACATCCAGTTCTCCATATTAATGTGTTTGTGGTGTTACTAGGACCAATTATAAAAGCCATTGTGTTTTAATTCTTTGCCAACCTCAGTGAATTGCATGCTCCCCCGATATTTAAAAAAAAACGGGAAACATGTACCTTACAACTTCTTCCCATTTATTCTCTGTAAGGGTTGAAATATAAAATATTGTCACTATTAAGGTTTGAAACGCATGAGGCACAGGTCTCTCAATAAATCTATCCTTCACCATCTAACTACAGTTTTCATTCAAAACTCTTACCTTCAAGAGGTCATATCCTCCATCCAATAAATCTCAATCTATGGTTTCTAATATCCAGAACCAAAGTTGTCCCACGATCCTAAAAACAGACGTAATTCCGTCAGAATTGACACTGACTTTATCCTTATTTTCTGTAACTAACTTCACCACTCGCTGTCTCTTACCTCCAGATAGATGTAATCGCGATACCCAATATTCTCAATGTTGCTTTTTATTAATGCAGAAACAATCAATCCAAAATTAGTAATGTAGGTCCCTCTTGTATGGGGTACCTATAACAAATATATGACCAACATTAATCACGGTAAGCCATTCTCACTAAGGTTAATCCATTGTAAACGAGCATTAACTCGATGTCTTACCTCAACAAGAGCTTGTTGTAAGTAAATGATATAACGACGTATTCCCGATAACACGGAGACAATCCCTCCGAGAGCTACAACAGGTCCCTGTAGTACGGCGCACCTGTAACAAAGGGTATATCATTCATTAATGACTGCTGCCTTGAAACAATCCATATCACAATAACCTATAGGCGTAAAACGTACCACTGACCACAGCCGTCACCCGGATACAGGTAAAGCAACTTGATTTTCATGCTCCTCGTGCATATAGCCGTCACCGGAAAGTGAAGAGGTGACTAATTACCCTCCAAAATCCACGCCATCTTGGAATGGTGAAAAATTGTAAAGTGAAACGCCCTATTTCGTTGACAGTCAACCTCGCCATCTTTAAACGGTAGTTATTTACTACAGTTTAGATATAATTTCACCTCTAAAGCTATTCAGTACATCTCTTGTTCAAGACACATTAAAGTAGTAAAAGCAGCTAATTACCGCCCTCGCGGTATCAATATACAAATCTAATAACTCGTATGTCCTTTAAATCTTCACAGCATATTGAAGTGGTGAAACACAATATATTATCTCCCTAGCGATATATATATATATATATAACAACCGATATCCCGTGTATTTTCTGACTAACAGAAATTAAAAGCATCACAATCCTTGATCTTAATTGGTTATTTATCTACAACCAATATACGATCATTCTTAATTAAAGGGTGAATACTCTCAATACCTTATCAATGCCTCTATGTGCCCCATGTTAATCCTAAATCATGCTATGGCTACTTCAAATAAGCCAATTCATAGTCCAATAAAATCTTTACTTACATTCAAAAAATATACTGAGACCAAAATTGCACATTTCCATTTGTTAGAAGGTTCAAAGCACCGTCTATTTAGACTGTCCATCCTAGTCACCCAGGAAGTATTGCAGTTCCCGATCAAAGTTCAGACCGTCTTCTACGGCCCTCAAATCTCGATGGTCCCCAAATCTAGTAAGTGGTAACAGAAAATACACAGGATATCGGTTGTTATATATATATATATCGCTAGGGAGATAATATATTGTGTGACGGCTGTGGTCAGAGGTACGTTTTACGCCTATAGGTTATTGTGATATGGATTGTATCAAGGCAGCAGTCATTAATGAATGATATACCCTTTGTTACAGGTGCCCCGTACTACAGGGACCTGTTGTAGCTCTCGGAGGGATTGTCTCCGTGTTATCGGGAATACGTCGTTATATCATTTACTTACAACAAGCTCTTGTTGAGGTAAGACATCGAGTTAATGCTCGTTTACAATGGATTAACCTTAGTGAGAATGGCTTACCGTGATTAATGTTGGTCATATATTTGTTATAGGTACCCCATACACGAGGGACCTACATTACTAATTTTGGATTGATTGTTTCCGCATTAATAAAAAGCAACATTGAGAATATTGGGTATCGCGATTACATCTATCTGGAGGTAAGAGACAGCGAGTGGTGAAGTTAGTTACAGAAAATAAGGATAAAGTCAGTGTCAATTCTGACGGAATTACGTCTGTTTTTAGGATCGTGGGACAACTTTGGTTCTGGATATTAGAAACCATAGATTGAGATTTATTGGATGGAGGATATGACCTCTTGAAGGTAAGAGTTTTGAATGAAAACTGTAGTTAGATGGTGAAGGATAGATTTATTGAGAGACCTGTGCCTCATGCGTTTCAAACCTTAATAGTGACAATATTTTATATTTCAACCCTTACAGAGAATAAATGGGAAGAAGTTGTAAGGTACATGTTTCCCGTTTTTTTAAATATCGGGGAGCATGCAATTCACTGAGGTTGGCAAAGAATTAAAACACAATGGCTTTTATAATTGGTCCTAGTAACACCACAAACACATTAATATGGAGAACTGGATGTAGTTTGATGATAAAACTTAAGGAATATGGCATTAGGTTGGACATAAATTGGTCTAGATGTGTACGTAAATAATTTTAGTGAACTGAAGAAACTGTATTAATTTATTTAATAATTGCTCGAATGTTATGATTATGTGCACCTATATTTTGTTTGTATACACATTTATATTGCTTTGAATAGTCCCCCTGCACGAGGTTCAAGTGTTTGGGCTTGCACTAGGGAATAACAATGTTTGTTATTTGTGATGTATACTACAACCTTGATATTTGTATTACTTCCAGCCCTGAGGAAGTCCTTGGGTTATTTCCAAAAAAAACGACGAAACGGGTTGGCGCAAGGGAGTGGAAGACCCAATTACAATAAAAGAAGAAACAAAAGCCCAATTTATTATTGCTCTACTTTCTGATACATTACTGAATTTTACCTTATTACAAAATACGTGTGCTTCAATAATTGTTAATATCCTATTGATGAATGCCAAGGTTGCCATAATCTTTTTCTTTCAGTACCCTGAAACTGCTTATTCTTGCAGGTTCTTTTTTCATCCCTGTTTCTACATTCATCATTGTTTTCTTATCTCTCTCCTTTCTTCCCTTTCTGTCTTTCTCTCTTGCTTTAGGTCATTGTCTGTTAGCGAAAAATGAGCCCCAATCTCCTAAAATGAATGCAGGTGGGTAAGGCTTAGTAAGAATACTTTGCATAGGAGAGTGTTCTCACCTCTCGAGAGCGTAGGCAGCGTAAGCAATCACACCTACATGGAAATGTGCTGCATATGGAATATTATGCCTGGTTGAGTAGGATGGCGGTAGAGTTAGTTTGTTCAATCCTTGGGTAAAGGAAACTTTACGCTGACAAAAGGCAACTTTTTTGTTTTTTTAGAGTTTTATATAGCGCGAACTCGACCCGAAGATAGAGTGCTTTACATGAGCATCAGTTTCGTTACAGATGGACACATTAATTTTTGTTAGGCACAGGGAGATTAACTGATTTGCCCAGAATCACAGGATGTTATGCGTCCCTGCCGAGACTCGAACCTGGTTCTCCAGCTTCGAGGTCGACTGCTCTAGCCGGAAGGCTACATCCTCTCACCCATTGTTTTATGTGTAGCTTACAAAAGTGTAAATCTTCTGCCTAAATCAGGAGGGTTTCCATGTATACTCGAAATGAGCTCAAATGTACTCATGATAGACCTGCTAAACATATATGTGAGGGCTTAAGATCTGATGCCACTTCTTGTGATGCCCCTTCCTGTGAAGTTGAGACTTGTGATGCCACTTCCTGTGATGTCAATTCCTATGATGCCAAGTGTGATGTCATGCGTCATAATGTCACGCGCTGTGATGTCACTTACATACTGCCTAACTAGGTTAGTCCCCCACTTCCTTTTTTACGACTTGTGCCCTGACCTTTACCAGCCCCAGCAATGATACTGCACTGTCCAAAACTCGGCTATTACATCTGAACCTGTTAATTTTCAAGGGCAACAGGTTGTTCCAGCTACAGCCGTTAAACAAAAGCATCTGCCAGGTAAGAATGAGACAGTTAAACGGAAACAGCCTCCGCCTGGCTGGTGCAAAAATGGTCGGCTATCGTCCTGGATTCAACCACCAACAACCCCCAGCATTTTGACACAGGAATCTGATTGTCAGACCTGTGACTCTTTACTATCTGACCCCCTTCTATGGGATTCGTTGTGTACTAAAATTGGTAACATAATTGAGCGCAAACTTAAACCCTTGATAGATCGTTTGGACAAGATTGAGGGTCTTTCGGGCGCTGCTCCTAACCATGTACATTCAGAGTGTTCAAGTAATGCTGCAAACGTTAATGTTGTTTGCGATCCGCTATCACTGAATAATCCCATATGTATAGGTCAGCAGGGTGCAAACAAAGTATTACCGCCACCTGTTGGCCCCGCGGTGGCTGTGCATGGTTCTAATACACATACCATGATTAAGGTTTCGACTCATAACAACAATCTTAGGAATGGTCTGCAGTCCCCCTCTGCACACTGCCCCGAGCCCTCAAACAGTTCAGTACCCCTGCCTGTTGGGATGTCTGCCGGCATTTTTGCTGGTACTCCCGTATCGGTACCCTGCCAAGATATCTTAAGTGTCAGAATCTAACCTGATATGTGTTTTCGCAGTAGTGAAATAGTCAGCCACTAGAATATTCCCAACCTCCGGATCAAGCTAAAACTGAAACTTGCACCTCCCCCATGAACAATCCTTTGTTTCCCGTAATGAAACCCGACAACTCATATCGTCTAGTTTTAGATTACCGACATTTAAACACATGCACACAAACATTTGCAGTTCAAAATGCACATAGTGCTGCAATGATGAATAACATTGTGTGGAAGAAATACAAAAATACATTAGATATCTCGAATGGATTCTTCTGCCAAAATATAGCTCCAGAAAGCAGATATTTGACAGCATTCTCTGCCCTCGGCACTCAGTGTAATTTTTGTCGTTTGCCCCAGGGGTATAAGAACAGCCCGGGACTATTCTCGGCAAGAGTGTCAGAATTATTTCAAACATGCGACGAGGAAGCAATGTCCTATGTAGATGATATCTATCTGATGGACGATGAATTACTTGAACACTTGTGCAGGGTGAACAACATAATTGTAGGATTCGCCAACTTGGGCTACAAATTTAATTTCAAGAAATCAAAAATTGCCCATCTCAATGTCCGATTTTTGGGATATGAGCTATCAAGTGAAGGCAAGAGTCTAGCAGCCAACTTTTTAGAAAGGTTCGCGCTGCTCCAACCTCCGAAGACTCTGAAGGGTTTGCAATCCATTTTAGGATTTCTAAATTTTGGCAGAACATACATTCTGGATTACGCAGAAAAAGTAAAACCTTTCTACGACTTAATCAGACCTGATTTCACAGCACATCAGTGGACACAGGAATATACAGATATACTACGTCTTGATAGCATCAAAACATTTGCTCACACCTGTGAATTCTACCAACTTAGTGATCCGGGTGGTCCCAGGTTTATCAGGATATACATACATCACTTTCAATGAAGGTGAGATAGTCCCCATTGCAATCAAATCACATTTATACACAAATGCTGAAATGCGATTTGCGGCCTCAGAAAAAATCCTGACAGCAGTACAGACTGCTATAGTGAGAGAAAGAGTACTAGCCCAGGGGAAACGCATAATCGTTGTAACCCTGGTACCGACTTTAGAAGCTGTTACCAAAGCGAGCATTCCAAATGCAAAAGCACTGCATCCGCGATGGATACAATGGGCTAATTCTCTCACTGCAACAGATGTCGATTACAAATACGATCCTACACTGAAAACACAAGCGTACCTGCAGTACGAACAAGAATACCCTCTCCTGAATGAAATCTTGCCTCTAGAAAAATATGAATACATCATTATACTGATGGTTCTGCTCAGGCTACCATTGGAAGTAAACAACAGTATAACTCAGCATGTGCTATAGTGAAGGGACGTATGCAGCACGGTAAGTTCCATCCCAGCAATACGACATTGTACAGCACAGTTGGCAGAGCTGAAAGCCCTGATACTAGCACTACAATATACGGATCGGTAATTCCCCACACTGATAGTGTGCGATTCATTTTACTGTGAGCAGTCCTATAATGAATATCTTCATTACTGGGGCCAGAATGGGTTTAGAGATACCAAGGGTTGCACAATTAAACATAAATTGTTATGGGAACAAGTGGCAAAGCTGAAGGAATGCCTGCCACGGACCCAAGTTATTCACACCTTGAGTCATCAACGGGTTGGCATACACGTTGAAGGGAATTCACTGGCTGATGAAGCTGCCAAGGCAACAGTGCAAACTGCTGCCGTTGCTGCAATCACTCGTTCTAGCATGAGGATGGACGGAGACATACTGATAGCGGTCAATGCCTCAAAGAATGGCTCTGCCATACCGAAGGGCTTTCCACTCAAATATTCCTATAAATTAGATGCGCAAGATACACCGTTTGCCCAAATTTCAGGAGTGGGGGATGGAGTTATACCAAACATGGATCGCAGATTAGGTTTGATTTTAGCTGCATACGAGGGTCTGGGCTCAGCACACGCAGGAGTCACTGCTACAATTTCATTACTGAAGTGGCGATTCTGGTGGCCAGGTTTGTCTAAACAAACCAAGGGTTATGTCCTTAAGTGTGACATCTGCCAGTAGATGAAAGGTTCCACCGTAACACGGCCACCGCAAACACCATTACTCATTTCAGACAGACCTCTCGCATGTGTCTATGTGGACCACTGCCGCCCCTTAATTTGGATGGGCCTACAAGTACATCTTGGTGGCAGTAGATTCATGCTCTACATTTCTATGGGTTTGGCCTCAGCGCTCGGCTGACGCCCGAACTGTTATAAAGGATTTGCGAGTCTTTATCGAGACATTCGCAATTAGAACTTTACATTCCGACCGTGGCCCTGCGTTTAGCTCACGGCCTTACAAGGAAGCCATGGAAAGTATGGGCATGGCCTTGCGGTACTCCTCCCCCTACCATCCCGAGGGAAATTCGGTGGTGGAGAGGAAAAACCGGGACCTAAAGCAATCCTTAACAGCAAGGGTATTAGGTGCTGGTGGTAGTTGGGTCAATCACCTATATGGGGTCCAGAGGGCACTAAACATGCCAAGAAAATCCTTGGGAGGACGTACCCCCTGTGAGATCCAGTTTGGAACAAGAATGTGGGTACCTGACCTCGATTGTGCCAGCACAGTGGCGGATGTAAAACCATTTGAATTGAATGATCGTTTGGCTGTTTTACAGGAACTAAATGAATTCCAGGCATTACAAAGCAACGTCCAAGTAAAACGCACCACCACTGGGGAAGTGAAACCGGGTCCGCAAAGGCCTGCCTGGGTCCTGAAGATTGTGGACCTGGTCAGAGAAAAGTTCGTGGACAAGAAGGAGTTTGGGCCACCCTACAGAACACATGTACCCTTCCTGGTGCTTCAAGGAACAAGAACAGTACTTCTTCTGCCTCTTGCCGGCCAAAAAGAAAGAATATTCGTCTCCATTGATCTGATCAAACCACACTATGTGGCCGATTCTCAACAGTAGGCCATGTGGAATCCTGAGTAGCCTCAGATCTCCTCTTGCTACTATACAGGAAGTTCAGATGGAAAGACTAATAACGTTTTAAGACTCCCCTGTGCAATTTGCAGGAGTATCTAATAATGGAGTACGAATTACACCTGTTGAAATTGAACAACATCCAAATGCAACTGAAACGCAAATTGCAATTCGGCCCAAAAATGACATTTACATCAATGAGCCTTCACAAGAAGCACCTGCCAGTTCTACAAACACTGCTGAGCTACCAAAGATAGATCGAACAGCGTCTGGCTACTTCATCAACTTCGATGACTTTTCTTCAGCTCCAAGTGAACCTGAGCAAACGCCACCCATTTCCCCAAAAGACAAATTTTGACAATTCTATCTCTGGCTGAAAAAGACTTACTTTGTGTCCCCTTGGTTGCATCTTTGGTTTGCATTAGGGATCCTGTTCCTGTTAATTTGGATTGGTATAGTAACTACTGAATGGACATTACCTCCCACAGCGCTCTGCAGTACAATCTGTGAACTTGGTCCTGAAACCACATAAGTCATCACACCGTGAACAGAGAGACCTGTCCCTAGTGAACATTACAACAGTTCCAGTATCTGATGGAATAGTTTGGGATAGGGTTTCATATGATGTATTTGGTCCTACTGAAAATTTGAAAATTCCTCATGTATTTAAAATGTCATTGAATGATTTCATCACCCCGAGCACACTCTCTGATGATTGGGACATTGAAACTGGAAATACTATGCTCTCAGATCTAGAACAATCTGCTGCATTTTCTTACAGGGAATTGTATGAAGAAACACCTGACTTTGACAGTATGTATTGTTACCACCATTATGGTCATCACTTTTTGCATAAAACAAGTGTCCCACGCACTGTTAACACTTATCATCAATAGGAACACAAGCTTATATATTCAGCACCTTTTATCTCCCAGCTGTCTATACAAGGTTTTGACTATTGGAGGGACACAATAGACACAAAATTCATCTGGGGACAAAAGATTGGCAGGTTCAGGGAACAGAGGCTTAATTTAGAGCTTGCTTCATACCATTACAGATAATTTTCCTAAACAGAACAGTGCAGCAGACTACCTGCTACGGGTTTGCGAAAATAAAAGACTTGAAAACACCACGCATCCCCTTGCCCACACCTATTGAAGGTATATTAAATGACAAACTGATACGTGAGGCGATGCTGGGTTCAATGATACAGAATGGTACATACAATTCATCAGCTTCCAATTGGAAAGGTTGGTTGGTTTGGCCGATTGACACAAATAGGTGTCAATCAAGATTCAGGGGTCCCACTGAAGGGTTTAGTATTCATAGGACCGACCCACGCTATGTACACACAGACGACCCAGGGGTAGTGACTTCTTATAATGTTGGGAAATTATGCCTAGAATGGCTGAAAACCTCAATACTTTTACAGGTGAAACAAAACTTGTCCCTTCTGTCAGACAACATACATCTTAGGGATTTCTTGCTAGGTCCCAAGAAACCGCTTAAAAAACGCTTCTTATATGCCATCTACAATGAACTGTGGAAAGTCTTCCAACAGGATGCTGCTGAGAGATTACGTGAGATTGATAGAATTAACCTAGAAAAGGCCTTGGCTGTGGTAGACAATGGTATGACCACACTTTCTTCACGTATTTATTCACTGGGAAACATTGTGTCCTCAGCAATTGACATAATGGAACAAGATTTGTCTATTCTACAACATCGGCAATCTCAATTGCGCTCCATTTTGCTTTTGAGCTGGATGCTACAATCACTGCATTCTGGCCACGTGCCATGGTGGTACATTAATGGCACAAATCTGTTTTCGGCTTATAACCTGACTGACAGACAATTGACCATGGCACGCAGGGATACAAAGTACACCATGCTGCTATTGAAAAATTAGAGAAGTTACCTTTTACAGTAGCAGAGTCACCGTCTACGGAATGGTTAATTCATGGCTATATCACGCTGCCAATCACGACATTCCAGTTCCAGTACTGCCTTAAATTCCTGCAGGCAGGTATGAAGCATTGGGTGAAGGGTACATACAGGAAACCTGGGAGTTACCGTACAGATATAGGTGTAGAAATAAGGACACTGAAGTTTTCTTAAGTAGTACAGACTGTGAGAGGGCTTTAAGTGGTTCTTTAGTGTGTAAGGAGTTCTCGCTTCACAGAGCGTGTAATGCTTCGATAGCAAACTTATCTTGCTACTTGAAAGGCTCCTCAGCTGCAGTGATTAATCCAGTTTTCGAGTTATGCTCGAATGGGAGTTATTTAATGCTGAATGATCAAGGCTGTTGCGGGATGGCGCCAGGCATCGCATATCTAGTCACAGTAAACTTCAGGGTTGTTTGTTGTAAGCAAGTATTGTTTCCCCCAGCTCGCTTAGTTAGGGAGGCACCACTGTGGCCTTCATTGAATGTTTCCAGTATTCGGTTTGATTCGCTGAGCAGACTGAAATCCATGTTGTTTCTACAAAATGTGGCCTTAACTTCAGCCCAAGAGACTTTTGATCTCCAGGTTGCAAGGTCTTCAGCCGAGTTACAGGCCCTGGTCCGTACGAACTTCCCGATCCATTTTGGAGAAATGGTTCATCGTATTTTTAACATGTCTGATAAGAAGGGGATCGTACAATTATTTAAGCGTCTTGGATCAGGTCTATTAACCACCTTTCAGACCATCTTCTGAGTAATTCCAGCTTTCATACACTCCGTACTTGGAAGCGTTTTTGGAGGGCTTCCTCTGGCCCTGCTATCAGTGGCGGGCATCCTGATTTTAATCCTATTGATTCGCAATGGACGTCTCAATCCCTCAAGACATGGAGAGAACACTGCTGGAACGACGTTGTTGTGAGTGTATGGTGTTCTACCTGACTACGCCTCGGCTTTGAGAGCTGAGTGAGCATTGGTTCCTGTCTTTTAGACTGGTCTGTGTCAGGGACTGTCCAGGACTATGTCGGGAACACAGTCAGGGACTTGAGCAAGGACTGGGGACTGGGTAGAAAACGTACCGTGCACAGAAAGAGTAGTACAGCGCTGCCCAGGATCACACAAGGAGTCAGAGGAGAAAAAGGGATCCAAAGGGGAAGCCTGTACAAGATGGCTAAGACTCAGAAAGGAAGGGCACTCACAAGGCAATTTAGCATTCAGACTAACTACACCCAGGACAGACGTGCAAGACATATATATAATACAACATTAACAATAAAGGGAATGTGGGGTAAAGCACTCAGGAGCTCCACACGGTAAGACTGAAGCTCAGTACGTTCCTCACCCACAATTGCTGTTACTGATACTGACTGAAAATACCCACCTATAGGATATGTATGCAAAGGCAGGGTCTGTGGAGCTTATACCTATGGTGATGTTATAACTGTAACTCAAAGACAATACTCACAGTGAACAAGAAACACCACCTAGGTAGTCAGCTGTGCCCACGGATCCTGGCGATCAAACAGGAACACGCAAGGCAGTAACAGCAAAGGGGTAGAACTAAACACAAGCACAATAGACAAGGAGCTAGCAAGGAGGAGTGCTTAACAGGAAAGGATGGAAATCACAGGGCACACTTGGCAGAAAGCAGGTAACAAACATACAAGGTAACAGAAGCAAGACAGCAGAATAGAAAGACAGCAAACTAGAACTGGAACCAAGGAAATGGGAAGAAAGGCAGGGACTGGAAAAGGATATACAGAAGGGGAGGCTACAAGGGTATACTAGAATAGTGCAGGTTCAGGAATCAAGAAAACAAAGTAGCATAGAAGGCAGTGCTGGGGCAGGAACAAGAATTGAGCTAAGGCTCAGGAGTCAAGGTAGCACTGCAGGCAGTGCTGGTTCAGGAACAGGGAATTACTAAAGCTTCAGGGGTCAAGGTAGCACTGCAGGCAGTGCTAGTTCAGGAACAGGGAAATTACTAAAGCTTCAGGAGTCAAGGTAGCACTGCAGGCAGGGCTGGTTCAGGAACAGAGAATTACTAAAGCTTCAGGAGTCAAGGTTTCACTGCTAGTTCAGGAACAGGGAAATTACTAAAGCTCAGGAGTCAAGGTAGCACTGCAGGCAGTGCTAGTTCAGGAACAAGGGAAACTGCTGCAGCTCAGGAACAAGGAATACTAAGGCTCAGGAGTCAAGGTAGCACTGCAGGCAGTGCTAATTCAGGAACAAGGAAAACAGCAGCAGGTCAGCAACAAGGAATGCTAAGGCTCAGAAGTCATGGTAGCACTGCAGGCAGTGCTAGTTCAGGAAGAAGGGAAATTGCTGCAGTTCAGGAACAAGTAATAACTAAAGCTCAGGAAACACTGGAAACAAGGATATCAAAAGCTCAGGAAACAAGGATCGGTCTCACCGGAAAACAGATACAATGACCAACACTGGGCTGAAGGGAGCTGGGGCTTAAAAGAGCTCACAGTACTCATGCGCATCAGGTGTGAGCAGGCTAGCAGCAGCCAGCCACAGGTGAGCTGAATTCCTCCACCCATCCTTGGCCTGCAGGGGTGGAGACGAAGCAGTGAGCAGGGAATTCTGGGTAATGGAGTTTCAGGTATGAGCAGGATTGCTTCCACAAAACCCGGCATTGATTGGGAATGGATGTCAATTCCCAAATAGTGTCCAAATGGCTGGAAGTCAGTATGTACATGAAGGGGAGGGTCTGGAAGCTTGTTATGACACTGGAGAGTCCCACAGTTTAGCCCCCTGGTGGTGGACACGAAAACGCAGGGAGCAAATCGTGACAGTCTGGCTAGAATGTGTCCTGCCTGTGTTCCGCTGCCTCTGCTGCGGATTCGGATGCATGTTGGATCTGTGTCTGACACTTCCATCGGTTGCGCCACCGGACATAGACGTGCTCCTGGAGCACTTGCAGGGCCACGAGTACAGTTGTTCACAGCGTATTCCCATGTTGATGACGGCATTTCTAGAGCCTCCAAGGGATGCTTCGGCTCCTGTTGGAAGGGAAATCGGCTCTGCTCCAGAGGTACAGGCATCAGTTCCAGGCGTGCAGGCATCTAATTCTTCCCCGGCGGCTGCTGTGGGAACCAGAGATGACTATCTTTGTTCACTCGACATTATATTGGAAGTACTGGAGGGATTGCCACCTGCGGATGCAATGTTCAGTGATGTTGAGTCTTCGGCACAGGATTCATAAACAATCTGGCCTTTCTTGTGCTGGGAACTATTCGCCATTTTTTAAACATTTACCAAGTTGAAGGTCGAACTGACTTTGTTTTATTTTTTCTTCTCTGCTCTGACTGAGCATAGTGGCTTTCAAGGTGCTCAGTGTAATAATAATCACTTATACAAGTTTAGAGGACCTTTTGAACGCTTTTAGGAAAAATGGCTTTTCTTTTATGGACATTTTTTACAGGCTTTTAAAGTGCTTTTAGTATTTTAATTATAAATGGTTTTTATGCTTTTAATGGCCTTAGCTTAATTATTATCTAGCTGACCCTGTTGACCTTTTGATGAGGAGTGGGTGTTATGTCCTTTAGACTAGTCCTGTCTTGTATACCCCTTTTTACATACATTGTCCCATCCACACGACAATAACGGTTCTAAACAGATGACCTTTTACCTAGTGGCTTGCTCCTGTCTCTTCGACACCAGGCTCTTAGTATTGTATCATAATCCCTGTACCTGACGTACATAAACATGTCCTCAGGCACTGCATAATTATTCTGTATAAGGGTCACCACTTTTTTCATCTTTGGGCAACAGCCCGCTGTGCATGATCGCATTTGTTTGGAAAAACATTTATGATTGTTTCCAAAACATTTATAATTGTTTTCAAAACATATCGATTCTAGAAGAAACCCTGGTGGAGTGACCACTCTAGTATATAAGACCCTTATTCCCCCCTGCAAATTAGAGGAGAATTCCTTCCACGCTGACACGGGGTCCTGCATGCTGAATCTTCGACACGCCACGGTCTGACATCTCTTGCGGGGTGTCATCCTCGACGCAGAGACGGGTTCCTTCATTCTCTACCATCAGGTGAGGGGGACGGTTCTTCCCTAGGGGATTCTTGGCTACATATATACATATACATATCTATACGCATATACATGCTACACATACAGACCTAGGCTAGGTACATTTAGGCAAATTACTTAGGGCGTGCATTTTTAGGAATATGCAAGTGCTACTCTTTTATCTGAACTGTATATGTTCATTTTCTTAGCACTATGGTAGAAATGTATCTACTGTTTACTATATTGGTACTTGCGATTTCTTCGTATGCTTCTGTCTCCTGATTGTCGCAGCAAATATGTTTTACACAAGACTGACGCTGGACCAATAAATACTTACTGAAACGTCGTCCTAATCACCATCCTGTGTATTTTCTGAGAATAAGTAAGCACGAGTGACTGAGCGAAAAGAACTGTACTGTTTTCTACGATCCCTGAGGAATCAGGGTTATCATGTTCAGTGGTTGCCATAAACTACTTACCCCACTGTAAGATACAGGGGGGTGGTAGTGGCACTGTAGAGCGAGCTTGTCTAACGGCTGACATATCCTGTGGGGGTGTCCGGAAGTGGTTTGGACACCAAGCCCTTAGTTTAGGTCATCCAAAACGCGCAGGTCCTGGTGATTCCTAGGAACTACACAACACTTTTGATATGGTCAACACCGTGGACATTGTGAATTCCCATTTTGGAGAGGTACCCATGTTCAGGGGGAGAGAGAACCCTTCTATCATTGACTACGCCTTCATCACACACAACCTAGAGGACCTCCTATTACATGGTATGGTGGTACACTCTAGTTATAGCAATCATAATCCTATTGTAGTCGCACTGATGGTTCATTATAAGGGAAAGCCTAGGAGGGGCATCGGGGCTTGTAATGCACATCCAACTACTGACAAACTGAGGTTGGTGTGGCAGATGTGAGATCCTACCCAGATTTTTAACACATTAATCTGGGCTAATCAGGAATCCGTGTTACTCTGTCTATCTGAGGAGGCCTACAGCTCGTTGGTGGTAGGTGCATTTGTTGACCTCTGTCAAGGAGTTCGGAATGCTCTTTTGTAAACCCACTTGACCTACATCGGCTACCCGGTTTAACTCTGATTGTTCAAGCAGCAAATAGGGCACTTAGATTAGTGCTGGTGACTAAACCCAGGGATTCCGCTCTGGTTGCTTCTGTATGTAAGCATTATAAAAAAAACACCACTAAACGATATCAGCAGTTAGTGGCATCTTAATGGGAAGTATTAACTCAGGCATCCAAATCTGGCAAAGTAACTTTTTTTGGTCCACTGTGCCTGAATTAAAACGTAACTACAGACCCCACAGTTCCGTCACCTGCCATATTTTTAGCAGTGTATGGGAGGAGCACTTTGGTAGAATCTATGCTGCTCCCCCTGCCTTAGATATATTTATCTTAGATCATTGCTTAGAATCATGCTTCCAGAGAACTCTAATAGAGGTCGAGGAAGCCATTAATTATAGTTGTGGTGGTAAGACACAGGCCCGGATGGGGTTCCCATAGATCTGGTTAAAGTCAACGTTATTGTTTGGGCTCTCCTTCTTATGAATATTTTTAATAGCCTTGCCCATGCCCCCTTACCTAGCACATGGAGCTCTTCAATAATAGTGCTCATCTTTAAAAAAGGGGATCGAGCACTTTCAGGTTGTTTCCACCCGATATCCTTGATTGATACAACTGTTAAAATATTAGGGAGAATCATCTACAATAGTTTAAAGGGCTGGGTGGCCGACAAATCCGTACTACATCGTTGTCAGTATGGGTTCAGGCATAAGGTAGAAAACATTGAACAATGTCTCAACCATAACCTGATCCTATGGAAATATACAGTCGCCAAACAAGTACCTCTGTACTTAGCTTTCATGGGCTTATCTTCTGCTTCCGATTGTGTGAATCGAGCCAAAATATGGCATATGCTTATCACACGAGGTTTAGATCTAGTGCTGGTTCATTTTCTGGCCTGCTTACAGGAAGACATGAAGGTGAGGGTGCAAATCAACGCACAGGGGGAGGTGTCTGGTGACACAGATATCCAACGGGGAGTGAGACAGGGATGTGTCCTGGCCCGCTTTTATTTATATTATACATCAATTATTTACATCCCTCATTAGCACGTCACTTCAGACGTTCCCATTATCAATGCTAATCCATCGCCCCTATTGTTGTATGCAGGTGACGCTGTGATCATGGCATGTACGCCTAGGGCGCTGCTTCTCCTCGTACATGCGTTTGTTGACCTCATGGCTTCCTTAGACTTACACATGAACTTTTCTAAATCTCACATCATGTCTTGTAGCCTGAAGTGCAGATCTCTTTCAATCATGGCGATTGGTAATCATTCCTTAAGCAGTGTTAATATCTTTCCATACCTGGGTATTCATTTCTCAGCTCAGGGCTCTTGGTCTTTTAATCTTGCACATCGCTCCACTCAATTCTCTATGGCCAATGGGTCTCTCTGTAGTCTTCTCCAACCCTTGGGGGGAGGATGTTTTACTCCTCTATGGGAAGTCTACAGTTCTCAGTGTATTCCAATAGCCATGTATGGGGCTGAGGTGTGGGGGATTTCTAACTGTGTAGCCATTCAAAGGTAGGAAAACAGATTTCTTCACAGTGTTCTATCTGTTCCCCTGTCTGCCTCAAATTGTATTTGCCATAAGGAACTTGGGCTTTCTTTAATCGAAGACCAGATCAAAGTTCGGCCTGCTTTACTATGGCTCTCTGTTTGGAAAAATGATGAAGCTCTCTTAATAAGATGTTAACTGATTGTCTCTCTTGAGACAAAGGTTTACTGATCCCATGGATTGCCTATGTAAAGACTTTATACAGTAAAATTGGGATGAAATTGTTTTTAAGGATCCCGCAACATGTGTTAACACTAATAGGAAGTGTGTGGCCAATCCTTTTTATAATTTTGAGGAAATACGGCGGGCAAAATCAATGGTGGACCACACAACCGTTATTAAGTATCTCAACTTACATGAATTTAATAGTACCACCGACTACATCTGGAGTGTTCATAGTCACTGGGAGCGTTCCTTATTGTTCCAGTTTAGGTCTGATACAGTGAAGTACCTGCTTTGCTTCCCTTTGGGGTATACGCGTTTCTAGGAAGCCATGCCCTGTCTGTGCAATAACATATCCGGTCAATCTATGATTCTTTTTATGTTTTTTTGTACATTTTATGCACGATACACGAAACTGTGCTTAATACCTCTTTTTAAAAAGTATTGTAATATTGGTCAATATGGACCTGCTTTTAGATTTTTCCAACTTTTACTTGAAAAGGATGTTATTTTGCACATGGGGACGTTTTTAAAATTCTCTGTGAGAGCACGCAGCTCTATGCTGTTATAAAATTGTATTGACCATTACTGTTAGCATGCTTTGCACTGTATTATTACATACTGTATGATTTTATTATTATGGAACTTTCATGCATTGCTAATTTTTTATTGTATATGTAGTGTACATTTGCTTTTATGGATGCTTTTTATGCTTCCAAATAAAGATTTTATTGATTGATTGGCACACGACTCAAAAAGGAGATCCACACCAATTTTAGAAAAATAAGCTTCTTTCAAGATTTATTTTAGGACCAAGATGTTCGCAAAAAGGTAAGTACGTTTTTCAGGAAAAATACTTTATACTTTAAAAAGTGGACAGTTAGTGCAATTTTCAAGCTTTGCAATGTTAACCTATGGGAGGAAAACAAGAATGAAGTTTTTGAAGGTAAGTACTCGACTTACAGATTCAGTCTTCGGGGTCTTTGGTCAACACAAGGCAGGGGTCAAATCAGTTCCAAAAGTGCACCACCAACGTCACGGGGGTGGCCGGGTCCAGAGGTCAATTTCGAGATTGGGCGCCCAATGTTAACCAATGGAGACTCGGGGTACTCAAAATTGCGCTGCTCACAGGCGAGTAAAGTGGTGTCAGGAGTCGATCTCCTGGAGTTAAGGTAAGTACAAGGGGGGCCATAAGGCAGCACCAAATGTACACCCTCAGCGGCACAGGGGCGGCTGGGTGCAGAGTGCCAACACAGCTTCGGGCACCCAATGTTAATTAACCAATGGGGTAGGTCGGTCTTGAAGAAAGGCTGCAGGCTCAGGCCAGGAGGCCAGATGAAGAAAACCCACAGCTGCCCAGGTAAGTAGAGATGCTAAGGGACGTAGGGACACTGATGGTTGAGGTTCCCAATGCCCAGGGGCTTCAGGTGCAGGGGTATACTTAGGTGTCGGAAAACTCTTACTGGGCAGGTCGCAGTGAGGGGGAGTCTTCAAGTTGAGGCTGCAGGCATCGAGGAGGAGTCCAGCAGGGGTCAGCCCACGGTGGAGTCGGGCTCAGAAGCGCTGGGGAATCTTCGCAGGACTAGTGGGCCACTTGGACTCAGGCCATGGCCTCCTGTGGGAGGGGGCATAGCCCTAGCCCTGATTGGATAAGTCCCACCATCTTCAAGATGGTGGGCACTGAAAGTGTGCTTTCCTTCGTCTCCAGCACCTGAGGGATGGAGCTGGCAAAGGGGGACACACCTGCTATTCTTCCTAAGTTTTCCTGCCGGTTCTCCCACCAAAAGAGGGGGTTTGAACCTGAGGCAGCCATCTCCTGTTAGCAGCAGAGGCTGGGGTCGCATTACAAAGGCGGCAGGCCTGTGAAGCTTCTGTAGGAAGCTGACTCTGTATATACTATGCCAAAGTAAGGTGTAGTGTGCACAGAGTCCAGGGAGTCCCCAGAGGTATAACTGAGGCTAAATTATGTAAGTACTAACAGCTCTCTTTGTGGTAGTGTGGGCGAACAGTTAGGCTTATCCACAGAGAGTGTGTTAAGCATTTATTGTATTCACTCAATCAAGACTGATGGCACACACTTAGAGACTGAATCTAGACCAATCGGGTAAGTATAAAAAAGGGTATAATTATGTTTTATTTGTAGAATCGAGCAGGACTTGGCACAGGTAAGTAAAATATACTCTCAATTGTAGGATCTCACAAAGAAATGCAGTTGTGGTTGAATTTGCAATGGTTACAGGTTGGTATTGATTCACAAAGCAGTTTATATTACACAATAATTACTTTTAGAATATTTTTCAGTAACTTTTAGATTACTTTGAGTACTGGAGTGTTATGCCTAGATACCACACATAAGGATCTCACAATACAAGGTAAGTAAGACTTTTCTTGGCTTGGGTTACAGTTACTGTTTTCCCCATACAAAACAACACTTAAAACATTTTAGGCCCAAAATCTGATAACATGGATTCCTATGGGAGAAAAATAGTTTATCAGTTTTGCAGGTATGTAAACGTCTTACAAGTGGGAGTTTTTAGAATTAGACCAAAGTTCCCCAAGGTCTAGGTAGGCACACGAGTTCCACTACCAGCGGCACTGGGGCGGCCGGGTGCAGAATGCAGGGGCCCAATGTTAGCCAATGGGGCTAAGGGGGCCTTCGGTTAGGGGCTGCTTACGAGCAAGCCCCTTGGGTGTGGGAGCAAAGCTGCTGGGGTTAAGTTCAGCACTGCAGGGGCCAACAATCAGCACAGAAGCTGCACCACCAGCGGCACGGGGCGGCCGGGTGCAGGGTGCCAAGAAGACGTCGTGGACCCTGTGATTCTCAGTGTAGATCTTAGATTCGGCAAAGTTGCTGCAGGCTCGGGCAGGGAGGCTTCTTGAAGGTGACCACCAGCTGGAGAGTTAAGTTGGACTCTTGTGGGATGCCTGGACACCGTCAGTTAGGCCACCCAAGGCCATGGGGCGTCGGTTGCAGGGGGGTGTCTTCTGCCGTCGGGTTTTCTTACCAGCTCAGGTCGCAGTCGGGGGGACTCTTTAGGTTGAGGCTGCAGGCGTCATCTTGAGGCTTGAGGGAGGTTGGGGATCACCAGATCCCATGTCAGGATCGCTGGGGAGACCTCCTCGTGGTGTTGGGCCACTCGAACTCGGGCTGTGGGCATTGGGTGCAGAGTGGTGCAGAATCGCAGAGTTACCGGAATTCGGATTCTGTGCTTGGGGTCTTTGTTGATCAAATCCTCTGTACTCATGGGAGACAGAGACTGTAAGGTGAGTGCAAGGCAGGTCCTCCGGGCTCTGGGGGGGCTGCTGGTTGCTGGACATGCCGGGTTCTTCGCTGTAGGCAGGTCGGAGGTGGGACAGGCCGGTAGGGCTGGGGCCAAAGTAGTAGGTGTCCTCTTCTTCCTAGGTCAGCATGGCTCTTCGGTCCTTCTTCTTTCTTCCTCGAATCTGAGGAGGCAAGGTTCAGGGTGGCTCCTAAATACTAGATTTAAAGGCGTTGAAAGGGGTGTGCAGGTTGGGACCAATGGGTACCTTCCTTGGGGTGGGTACACCCCATATTATGCCACCCTCCAGTGGGAGGGGCATGAGCCTCACCCTAATTGGCTGAGTCCCCTCATCTTTAAGATGGAGGGGACTGAGATGAGTACTTCACCTCGCCTTCCCCACCTGAGGGGTGCTGTTGGCAAAGGTGGACACATCTCTCGTCCTAGCTTGATTTTTCTGCCGATTCTCCTATCCAAAGTGGGGGGACAGAACCGGTGGGAGCCAGTTGCTGGGGTCAGCAAAAGGCAGGAGCAGCTTCCAAAGGCGGCAGGCCTTTGAAGCGTCCCCTTCGTGGAACCAGCCCATCCTGGGGTAGGAGGCATGACACCTCTGCCCAGGATGGGCTTTGTTTCTGGACCCAGAGAGTGGAGGCTCTCTACCCAGGGGTCCAGAAACCTGTCTGGTGGTGGCAAATGGCAGGCAGCCATTCAGGAACCATACCAGGGCTGGTCGTTTTTCAGGGGGCATCTCTAAGATGGCCTCTGAGTGCATTTTACATTAAATCCCACACTGGCATCAGTGTGGGTTTAATGTGCTGGGAAGTTTGCTACCAAACTTCCCAGATTTTAGTAAAGCCATTATGGAGCTGTGGAATTTATAATGACCAACTTCCCGATCATAAACTCTTTATGGCTCTACTACACTTTCAATATCTAAGGATGGACTTAGACACTGTAGGGGTACAGGGCTCATGCCACTGTACCCTCACCCGAGGGATAGTGCACCCTGCTAGAGGGGTGACTTACCTATGCCTCAGGCAGTGGGTTGTAGGCATGGCACACGTGGTGCAAGGGTGCCTGTGTCGGTGCATGGCAGCAGTTTGTGCGCCAGCGCAGGGGGAAGCACAGAGATGCGACATATTGTTGTAAATATGTTGCATCCCTGTGCTTCCAAACTAACGCAGCGCGGCGCAGCAAAATGATTTGCTGCACCGCGCTGCGTAGTTTATTGTAAATCTGCCCCTAAATCCATAGCATAGCGTTTTTTTTCCTTGTGTTTTTTACTTGCATGTCATAAAGCATCGCCCCTCACTCCGGGGTCGGAGTGTAAGAGCACAGGCTCTTGTAAGACACGTTATTGTGATTAAATAGCTTCATGCTAGATTAGATAGCGTGCTGTCACTGTTGACAATAGGTCTAAATCTGCTTGACGTTCATATTTAGAGGTGTTGGGCATCACCCAGTTGGCACTATTTTAGTGTTCATAAACTGCACCGAATGCTCCCTCGTGTCGTTTTTATCATCATACTAGCTGGCTGTCAAGTGCAATATTTGTCGCAGCGTATTGTGGGTGTGCTGACTTGTCCAGCTTTGCTTTCAAAACAGTAATATAAAACCATGAATCACCTTTATTTTATTTTCTCTCCTGCGCCCTTGCCGATCAAAGTGCACGGGTCTGGCATTTCACAGGAGAGCAAGGGCTAATTAATGCAGGCAAGATATGCCACAACCCAGCTCTGCTATGGCTAGCAGAAGACCCCGCAGTGTCCCCTCTAACATTCAAAAGTATGATATAAGATAATGTGTTCTCCCTCTTTTCTCCTGCAGAGACCAGCGCAGTGTGCCCAGTGGCGCACGAGAGCGCTGCCAATAATGAGGGTCTTTAGCGCCGGCGCACAGGACATTCACTGTCCATGAGTAAAACCTCTTCACGTTCGCAGAGCCCTGGGCTGCTGATCCCCAAAGCCACACGCCAGGGTTGGATTGGGATTAAAAATCGGCCCGGGCACGCTAAAAAAAAGTGGCCCACATTCGCATATTGTCTTTCCGCAAAACAGTGCTTCGCGAAATTTTATAAAAAAGGGGGGGGGGGTAAAAAAAAAATGCACGTATTAGTTTACAGTGGTGAAACACACCTGAAAACAAGTGAGGCCACTTTTGCTCAGGCACCCTGCCCCCGCTCAATCTGCATATATTAATGGGCCGGCCCAGCGAGAGAAAGGGAGTGACACCTCTGCCTGTTGATAAAAGGGAGGTAATGGACGCCCATCTGCCTCCAGAATGGCCACTCAGGCACCCACTGGGCTGCTGGCAGTATCCGAAGAATGCAGAAACCACCCAAATCGGCCCCCAGACTGCTCAAAAAAGCAGCCCACAGCTGGAACTGGACACCGGCCCCTCGGGCAATGCCCGAGTGCCCGCGTTACCAATCCGACCCTGCCACACGCTAACCCTCAATCTGCTGACAGAAAACAACACAGCCGTCTGCCAACGAATATCCTACCTAATTATGCTATCAGGTTTGGCGAAATTCAGAATTATGGGCTGCTGGTGCGCAAGAACGTAATTCCATGAACACTCTGTTTACTCTTTTAAACTTAAATAGCGGTTTCTGTCAAGGCGTAACGTGTGACCTGTTCAATTAAGTGTCTTTTATAGATATTAAGTGCCTTTTTTGTTTTCTTTTATCGTATATTTTCTAGCATCTTGCTTCGTTGTCGCTTGTTCCCCATTCCCCAGAGTGCGCAAAAAAAATTATTGTGAGGGCTCCTCAGGCGTAACATACTTCAGACGGCCAAACAGGCTAACATGATTGGAAATAACATAATCCTTTTTGTGTAGATTGCTTCTGTTGTGCGTCATCGAGTACCTCCAGTTGTAAATCAAAGTCACTGGACGAGATACAAATTAGCAGGAAAGCAATACATTAAAGCAAGCAGTAATTTATAAAAAGTCATCAGAAAACAAAACTCCAAGTCCCAGAATGCCTAGCGCTGTTGGTTTACAAGTCAGGCTTTCCTGTAGATAAATCCACCCCCTCGCTCCTCACTTGCCTCTCCCCCTCTAGAAGTGACAGTGCCTTGAAAGCAATGTTAAGGGATTTGAGAACACATTTCCATTTATTTTCAATGGAATAATGCCTACCCCTTGAGAACAAAAGCCCCCATTCGTCTGCATACAGCAAACAAAGCTGCCAAAGCCGTCTCATGTCATGTTTGACTCTTTCATGCAGCCCAGATGTCTTAGGCACCTGCACATTACATTCTGGGACATGTAGTGTTTCTTTAACATTTTAAGAAGTGGTGCTAGCACCAGCTCACACAAGCTACAATGGCAGGCATGTAGTCACAGTTTGAGTGGTCTCTCATGGGTGTCATAATACATGCTGCAGCCCATGGGAGACCTCCTGGTGTACCTATGCCCTGGGTACCTTAGTACAATATACTAGGGACTTAGAAGAGTACACCAGTAGCCAATTAGGAAGTTACCAAAGTACATACCATAGTCCAATTTAGGGAGAGAGCACAGTGACTGGAGTACTGATTAGCAGGATCCCAGTCAGACTAGTCAGAAAAACAGAGTGACACCAGCAAAAAGTGGGGGTGACCATAAAAGCAGATCCTACGTTCCTACACCAAGTATACATTTTCATCTGCTTGTACAAAAGTGGATCTACATAGATTAAATGAAACTCAAAACAAGTTTTTATCATGAAACAGCAGAGAAACAAACCTATTTGAATAACTCAGAATGTCTCAAATGTAACAATAAGCGAGTTGAAAGATATGAAATGAAATAAATAAATAAATACCAGCATTTGTAAAGCGCACAGCTACCTCCTGAGAGGTGTCCCGGCGCTGGGGGCCCTCGGGAAGATTAAGCGAGCTATTGCCCAGAGTCACATGGTGCTGGGCTAACCTGCCGCCTGCACCGGGGATCGAACTGTGAACCCCGTGGTCTGGAGTCAGGCACCCTGGCCGCTGCGCCACACCTCTTCCAAGATATGCATTTGATTTGCAGTTTACAAATGAATGATATTGTGAATCTTGATTGCATTGCTAAAGATATGAACAAAGAAGAAGCTATTATATCTGACAGTGGTGTGAAAGAAAAATCCACATTTGTTCTGCAGCTACTTGGAGATAACTTGATAGATGTACTTCATTCACTTGTAAATAAAGATTTAGAATTATTAACATGGTGCAATAATAACAATTTCACAAATAAAAATTGGCACTGTGTACACTACAGGATAATTTGTCCGTCATTATCAGAAAGGCAGATAAAGGAGCGAAAGTTGCCATAATGCATTTTTCCCAATTACAATCAAGAGGCATTGAGTTAGCTAAATGTTCGAACGGATTATCAAGTGATTTCAATGGATGTAGTTAAAATTGCAAAGATATGTGTACATGAAATGATTGAAAAGTGGTATCATTTAAATTTTTTGTCTTTTGGAGAATACAAATATTTAGCTGTAAGCTTCCAAAGATACCTGTGATTTAATTCTTACAGAAGATTCATAAAGGAGGCAGAGATCCGCGCAGTAGACCTTTTATTTCGGGCATTAGATCAATGATTGAAAGATTGTTAGAATACACTGATACATTTCTGTCATCATTAGTATGTCAGTTATCCCATATGTGAAAGATACCAAGGATGTCCTGTATAGACTCTACACCATTACCTGGAAACAGAATTTTGTTCTAGTAACCCTTGATTTGAAAGGTTTATGTACAAACATTAATCACACAAAAGGAGTTGAAGCTTGAAGAAAATCCTTTTTTGTCAAATCTGCCAGTTACCTTAATCATGCAGAAATTTTATTGAGTTTACTGAGTTTACATTAAAAAAACAATTTGTTTCCTACAAAAAAGAACTGCTCCAGCAAAAAAAAGGAGCTGCTATGGAAGACACGTTAGTTCCCTCTTATGTTAACCTTTTTATGGGTTGATATGAGAGGGAGCATGCCTGGAATGAAACCCTATCAGATGGTCATAAAGCAGTCATACTTTGGATCAGATTTAGTCACAATGTACTCATGATTTGGATTACTGATATTTACTTGGATATCATCTATTTTTTAATAAGAATGACTTTAATATAGAACTGTCCATTGAGTACTGTGCAGAACGAATTAACTTTCGAGACTTGAAGACCTATATTATGGACAATGTTGTCCAATGTAATACTTTAAGAAACCCCAATCCCGTTAAAGTGTTCTTCACTATAATTCAGGACACTCTATTGCTCAGAAAAAAACATATTGTTTGGTGAGATATCAAGGCTTAAACATAACTGCAGTGACACAAACATATATTAGAAAGAAGAACAACACGCCTTTGAGCAGTTTAAAGAGAGATGTTATCTACTATGGATATTATATAGGGCAATTGATAAGACCAAGAGAATATTGAGGCAACTCCTTCTAACAGTTATATTAGAAAACAGTGAATCAAAAGCTAAAGGTATGAGTCATATGATTACTGACTTCAGTATCAAAATTGGGTGTATTTCAAAGATCATGAAAAGACACTGGAAGGTACTGAAAGCCAATAATAATATTGGTGATTTAAATAGAACAACTCCTAAATTAACCTCTGGAACAGCGAAACCATTACAGAAATATTTGAGTCTTAGTGACACAATACAATTCCTGGAGAAGAATAGCACAACAACTTGGCTTCCATTACAATCAAAAAGTTGCTTTAGATGTAACACCTGTTTGTTGTAAATATGTATCTCTTGGAACACAGGTCTTTTAGAGTATAGCTTCTAAACATGAGTATCACATAGGCTAGTTCATGAATTGTAAAACAACTTACTGCATATACATCTTTGAATATATCTGTCTAAGCCATTTGATTGGATCCTCTAAACCACGGGTACTCATAGTATGGCCCGCGGGCCGCCAGCGGCCCGGCAAGCCTTCCTTGTCGGCCCGCGGACCTTGCAATCATCGTACCTGTGTTTTTTTGTTTTTTTACAGAGTGTCAGCAAACACAGACTCTGCTCTATGGGGGCCGGGCGATTCCAGCGATTGTCCGAGTGGAGCTGCAGGGGCGCTAAGAAGAGGTGAAATACAACAAAGCCTCGTTATCATGCAAATGGTCTTTTAAAGACCTGTGAAGTATTCAGGTGCGGCTGTGTGTGTGTGCCTGGGAAGCTGTCTCAGCCCGGGCTGCCACACACGCGGGGTGAGGTGACAGAGAATGATAGAGGACAGCAGGGTGTGAGAGCCGGGTGAGGTGACGTAGGGCAGCAGGGTGTGAGAGCCGGGTGAGGTGACGTAGGGCAGCAGGGAGTGAGAGCCGGGTGAGATGGCAGAGGGTTACAGAGGGCAGCAGGGAGTGAGAGCCGGGTGAGGTGACGGAGGGCAGCAGGGAGTGAGAGCCGGGTGAGATGGCAGAGGGTGACAGAGGGCAGCAGGGAGTGAGAGCCGGGTGAGGTGACAGAGGGTGACAGAGGGCAGTAGGGAGTGAGAGCCAGGTGAGGTGACAGAGGGCAGTAGGGAGTGAGAGCCGGGTGAGGTGACGGAGGGCAGCAGGGAGTGAGAGCCGGGTGAGATGGCACAGGGTGACAGAGGACAGCAGGGAGTGAGAGCCGGGTGAGGTGAAAGAGGGTGACAGAGGACAGCAGGGAGTGAGAGCCGGGTGAGGTGATGGAGGGCAGCAGGGAGTGAGAGCCGGGTGAGATGGCAGAGGGCAGCAGGGAGTGAGAGCCGGGTGAGGTGACAGAGGGTTGCAGGGAGTGAGAGCCGGGTGAGGTGACGGTGGGCAGCAGGGAGTGAGAGCCGGGTGAGATGGCAGAGGGTGACATTGGGCAGCAGGGAGTGAGAGCCGGGTGAGGTGACGGAGGGCAGCAGGGAGTGAGAGCCGGGTGAGATGGCAGAGGGTGACGGAGGGCAGCAGGGAGTGAGAGCCGGATGAGGTGACAGAGGGTGACAGAGGGCAGTAGGGAGTGAGAGCCGGGTGAGGTGACAGAGGGCAGCAGGGAGTGAGAGCCGGGTGAGGTGACGGAGGGCAGCAGGGAGTGAGAGCCGGGTGAGATGGCAGAGGGTGACAGAGGGCAGCAGGGAGTGAGAGCCGGGTGAGGTGTGCGTTAAGAGCCTGTAATATGATGTTTCCTGCCAGCCTGTAGTCAGAGAGTTGAGCCAAGGCCAGGGAGCTCAGGCCTGGGCGGAGACAGAGAGAGAGGGAGACAGAGAGAGAGGGAGACAGAGGGAGAGGGAGACAGAGAGAGAGGGAGACAGAGAGAGAGGGGGACAGAGGGAGGGAGACAGAGGGAGGGAGACAGAGAGAGGGAGACAGAGAGAGGGAGACAGAGGGAGACAGACAGGGAGAGACAGAGGGAGAGGGAGACAGAGAGAGAGGGAGACAGAGGGAGGGAGACAGAGAGAGGGAGACAGAGGGAGACAGAGGGAGGGAGACAGAGGGAGGGAGACAGAGGGAGGGACAGACAGAGACAGGGACAGACAGAGACAGGGACAGACAGAGTCAGATAGTGGCAGAGACAGGAACAGGGACAGACAGATAGAGGCAGAGAGACAGAGAGATGGAGAGGGAGACGGAGAGGGAGATGGAGAGAGAGGGAGAGGGAGGGAGACAGAGGGTGAGGGAGAGGGAGGGAGACAGAGAGAGGGTGGGACACAGAGAGGGAGGGACACAGAGAGAGAGGGAGACAGAGGGAGGAAGACAGAGAGAGAGGGAGACAGAGAGAGAGGGAGACAGAGGGAGGGAGGCAGAGGGAGACAGAGGGAGGGAGTCAGGGGAGACAGAGGGAGGGAGAGGGAGACAGACAGAGGGAGACAGACAGAGGGAGATGGAGGGAGACAGAGGGAGGGAGACAGAGGGAGGGAGACAGAGAGAGGGAGACAGAGGGAGAGATAGACAGAAGGAGGGAGAGACAGAGGGAGGGAGAGACAGAGGGAGAGACAGAGGGAGAGACAGAGGGAGGGAGACAGAGAGACAGAGAGAGAGGGAGACAGAGAGAGACAGAGGGAGACAGAGGGAGACAGAGAGACAGAGGGAGACAGAGGGAGACAGAGGGAGACAGAGAGGGAGACAAAGGGAGACAGAGGGAGACAGAGGGAGGGAGACAGAGGGAGACAGACAGAGGGAGGGAGACAGACAGAGGGAGACAGACGGAGACAGAGGGAGAGGGAGGGAGACAGAGAGGGAGGGAGAGAGAGAGAGGGAGGGAGACAGAGAGAGGGAGGGAGACAGAGAGAGGGAGGGAGACAGAGAGAGAGAGAGAGAGAGAGAGGGAGGGAGACAGAGAGAGAGGGAGGGAGACAGAGAGAGGGAGAGAGACAGAGAGAGGGAGGGAGAGATAGAGATAGAGAGAGGGAGGGAGACAGAGAGAGAGAGAGAGATGTGTATGCCGGGTCCGGTGGCTCAGTGGACGAAGGCGTCCGCTGCAGGGGCCTGTGTTCCACCTCATGGTCACAGTTTTTTTTTGCTCTAGCCCCGCCCCCTCCCCCAATGACCTTGCCCCCACCGGTGCGGCCCTCAGCCACAAACCACACTGTAAATTTGGCCCCCGAGAGAAAGTTTGGGAGTACCCATGCTCTAAACGAATGTTAAAAATGCTGTGACAATTACATCTCAGAGACTTCAAAAATCATGATAAGAAATACCACCTGGCAAATCATTTTAATAAAGTACATTAGACAGAACAATTTAGCAATATCAAATTACGGGGCATTGAACATGTACTTAGTAATATGAAAGGACAGGCTAAAGACTATTAAGACAGTGAGAAGTCTGGTGGACAGAGATTATCGACTAAAACATTTGGTCTAAATTCTGAAAATGTACTTTGGCATTTAATATAAAAATAGAATTGTATCCATCTACTTACAATCATCTAACTGTCTCCCCAGGAAGTGTGTCATGTGCAAAAGCTATAAATATGTAAATAGTATCATGAATTGAAAAGAGTTTCTGATCACTGAGTTGTGCGGTGGGTTAGAGTATTTGTATAAGTGAAGGCTTTGTAGGTTCGAGACTTTGTAGGTTCGAGACTTTGATGCATTGGTGGATTTAAATAACTCTACTGCTTTAACTGGGTAGGTAATCGTTTTTGAAATAGGTGCAAATGGTGGACTGTGTAGCAGTAGGTTAGGCTTTCTATTATAAGATTCAGTCTTTTTGGAGAAGAAATGTGCAGCTATTAGTTGGTTGGCCAGCTCTTTAGGCCACACTGACTCTAAAAGAAATATCAATTGCGGAGTGGCTTGGCTATTTTTTTAAATATGTATATTTGGAGGACTATGTTGCTTGAGATTATTTATTCTATCACTAGATTTGGCCTTTTTTGGTGTAGGAGTTCACAGCAGCTCATTGTTCTGCAAACCCCTATAACCACATTGAATCCAAAGGAAATATTGATTACTGAATGGCATGGTGAGGGAAGAGTAGCTCAATAAATGTGGTTGTTAGGACTTTGAGACTCTTACTTGATGTTTTACATAATTGGTTCAATTTTGTGAAACTCTCCAAGACTATTCTTATAATATATGTAATAATTTGAGTAGTTTATTGTTTGTACATTGTACCTGATTAAAGAGGTTAGTAGTTAATTAGGAAAGACTGAATTTTGCACACTCTGTAGATTAGAAGCAACTTGAGTCACAGTTAAAATCAGTGTGATATTGTTTCTCCTTTATTTGAACTACAATAGAAATGGAAGTGTGCTAACATTTTTTTTTTAATTTTGGAATGACACTAACTGCTTGTTTTGATGTCAGAAGCTGATATTTAAGGGTATAAAAGGAAGTTATTTAGAAGCACAGCGTCGTTTCACCTCCATCATGTTGTTTGTTTGAAGGTAACTGAATGGTGCTGTGTGCAAAGGTGGATTTAGATGGTGTATTATGAGCATAATGCTACTGATTTTGCCTAACTATATTTTGAGAAGGATTCATTAATTGTTGTTTCATGAGCACTGTGAGTTTCTTTCTCTTGTTTTTCTTCTTTTTGTCTTAATACAGATTTTTGTTTTGATCACAGGTATATTACTGATTGACTATGTGTGAATGCCTTACATCTGCTATCCAGACAAGTGGTTAAATTAACAAGACAATGGAAATGCTTGAAATAAGAGGTTGATGGGTGACTTTGAAATTACATTTTGATCCAATCTAAATTTAGGGACCAATAAGAAGTTGTTTTGTTTGGGTCATTCATTCAGTGCTCTTCGTGTCTTATTGTTTTGTTTCTTGTTTTTCTTGTTTTAGTTTTCTTTAAAAAAAATGAAACAGATATTTCCTTATAACCAGGATATTGATTGGATATTTTGAAAGCACTTTAAATCTGCTATTAAAGCTAGTAGTTAAATTAACAAGAAATTGAAGATGCCTAGAAAAGAGGTTGAAGGTTGAGCGTAAAATTATATTTCAACTCAATCTAATGTTAGACACTGTAAAGTTAGTTGTTTTATTTGGCTTATTTTTTGTTGCTATCTGTGTCTCATGTTTGTAGTACATAGATGTTACAACTATGATATGACAATGATGAAACCAATTAGGAATTAGTTGGGAAAATTAGCATTACCCTACTTGGGATTATATTGTGTAAACTCTACTTAATCCGAGTAGTTTTTATCTTTGACATTGACACTTTCACTATAATGAATTTTACTTTAGTGATGTTTTAGTGTAAGTATTCTAATAATGTACTCTAATGTATTGGTCGTTTATATTATAGGAAAGTTTCAATACCTTATTAGACTAAAAATTAGTACACTTCAGCGAGTTATGTTGAGTGTAATAAAACTAGTTAATATACAAGTGGATCATTTGAAGATATATCTCTTTTTAAAAGTTAGTAACTAATGTGTTTAGAATAATTTACTTTAAACATGGATGAAAATATTTTGCTGGAGAAAATGATCTAAGAGTAATTATTTACCAGTTGTAGTTTAGGCCTTTTGTAATCTATGTGACATGATTTTACTGTTGCTGTCTTTAGAAACTGGAAAATAGATGTGTGGTTCCTATCTTTGTGACTTTGATATGAGCAAATGTTGATATTAGCTATTGCCCAAAAGTACAAATAAAAGTTTAAAAATATGTTTGAAAATAATTCCTCATTAAATAATTTATACAAATGTTGCAATTGGATTAATAATAATAGCAAGGTTTTTCATCTGGTATGTACAATGAAACATAAGTGATTGGGGTAGTCATAAATTATTTTTTTTGTTTGTTTGTTGTTTGTTGTTTTTACTGATGTCACACAACCCTGAAGAAGCAGTGGACTCGCCACCACGAAACACGAGTTAGCTGTCCCTTGACTATCTTGGTAAATTTATTGGATACTGAATTAAACACATCTGTAAAGAAATGAAACTTTTCTGATTTTGTACAATGCAAATAATACATTTTTTTTATATAATTCATTTGATTGCTTCAATTAATGAATTTAGAGGTGGGCATGGCTTGGAGCATCAAGATGGCGGTTGCACTCTAAGAGTGCTCCGGACCCCTTCGTCATCCGCTCCGAGATCCATAGCCAACGGCAGCCTAATTCTTGCCCCAAAGATGGCAGCTCCTTCCCTGATGCAGCGCCATCACCCTGAGGCGGTTGAAGAATCCGCGGTACCCGCTTGGGGCCACTTCTCCTTCCCGTGACTTGCAGCGCGGCTGCACAAGATGGCAGACCTGGCCCCATCTCTGAAGCACCCCGGTGAGGCCTGAGATCATCCGCTGGGGGCCTGCTGAGACCCGGGGCGACACCGGCCTGGCGCCTTACCTGCTGGCCTCCTGAAGACGGACGGTGGAGGGCTGCCCCGCAACTGACTGCTGTGGCGCCGGCCTGACTCCGGACTTGGGCTCTCCCCCCCCCGGACCTGTGCAGTGATCCACGCCTGCGAAGGGCGCGAACTGTGAGCGGCGGTGCGGAGGCATGACTGGAGAGATGCGGAGGCCCGCCTGGGGGGCCGAGACGACGTCAGGCCCCGTGCCATACCTTTGAGGCCAGAGGAGCGACTCTGATGTGGCGAAGCTTCGCCGGGGCCTACATCGCGATCCGACTGGAGCGGCCGGCTCTGCGTCCCTCCAGATCTCCGAGACAGCGGTGAGTGCCCCCCCTGCCTCTGACGGCTGCTGCTCCGGCGGTCGCAGAGATCTCTCGACCCTCCGGGGGGGGGGGGCTGAAACTGTGTGCCTGTGCCCCGTGATCCGAGGCCCCGGAGGGCCCCTGAAGGACTCGACCCATTGGGCCTTTCCTCGCCTGCGACCCGTGGCTGGACCGGGTGGCGGCCCGGGAGTAGACTCATCGGCCCTGGGCTGCTGCTCCTCCTCCCTCGCCTCCCTCATCCTGCTGCTGGGGCTCCCCTGGAGGTGACGCTCCACCGCCCAACTGGACTCGGAGAGGCGCCTCGGCCCTGACCTGCGCCGACATCCTCTGGCTCCGCGTGGGGTGGACCGGAACTCCCAGACCGACGACGCCCAGGGGCACAACCCATACACCAAGCCCGGCCTCGTTGGATCACCCGAGGCGGCGGCGCCCGCATATCCCCTCTGATTGATACAAAGGCTCCCGTCTCGCTCCCTGCGGTAGCGGGACAATCAGAAAGGCCCTGGGGTTGGACATGGACACCAGACGGACTTTGAGGGGGGGCGGTGAAACAATCTCCCGCACATCGAGGCTCCTGCCCACTCCGGATCCTCAAAATCCCCCCTATCTCTGACTGGACCCTGCTGCGGTGGGGGGGTGGACATTATCCCTGACGCCCTGCTGTAGAGCCTTACCAGCACCCTGCGGGCCTGAAGATTGGAGCACCAGGCCCCACTTCCTCCCTGGGTCCTCAGGCACAGCCACTTGCCCCTAAGCAGGAACACTCTCGGGCCTAGAGGCTGCATAAACGGCCCGCTGGGCCTGCTGGCTGATCGCCTGCCCCTCGGGCCCCACTGTTCGCTGACCCCCCCACCTCGGACTCCAAAGCTTGCCCTCCTCGCTGCAACGCATGGGAGTCGGAGCGGAATTGGGTTCCCAACTCCCTGGCTGATTGAATCCGGGCCAAGGAATCCTTGACATAAGCCCTGCCGGAGACTTTCTCGCCTCTGACCATGGGGAAGGCCTGAGGTCCCAAGTCCTCTACTACCCAAACACAGACAAAAATGGACCAGTTTACCACAGTTGAACAGGGCCCGATGGAGGGTGCCATGGGCGGCCCATCCCTCCCTGACAGTGACCTTACTGCAAACCTGCAGGCGATCAGCATGTCCCAGGCCTCGGTGGAGGGCAAGATTGGCGAGGTTCAAGTAGATATGGCCCTCATTCGGCAGGACCTGCCCAATGCTACAGCCCGTATCTCGGAAGTGGAATCCCGCCTTTCCATGGTGGAGCGCCATCGAGCGGGCCCATCGGTCCCTTGCACCCAAGCCACCGCCCGGGGCCCCACACGTCCTATAATCGCCAGTATCCTTAATTTTAAAGACCGGACGCTGTCCTGAGAGAGGCACGGACTCTGTGCACCCTGAAATTTCAAAACCATACCATAATGGTGTTCCCGGACTACACCAAGGAGGTTCAGGTCCAACGGCGCTCCTACACGGACGTTAAGCAGAAGTTGCATGCCCTTAACCTCCAATACAGGCTTCTCTTTCCAGCCCGTCTGCGTGTCATCTTCCATGACAAGGCACAATTCTTTGAATCTCCGCAGGCCGCTTGGACCTGGCTGACTGAAGAACGGCCCCTCGGGGCTCATCCGGCCTCTCCACCCGCACCTTCTGGGCCCCAGGCCCTTTGTCCTCTGTCTCCCAAACAGCGCAGGAGGCGCACACAATCGCGCAGGAACCGCGGAGGCTGCAGAGAAGCCTCTAAATCACCGGGCTCAGCCACTCGAGAACCTGGAAACACCCTCAGCCCAACGGGGTCCCAACCTCGACAGCGGAATAGATCCACGGACAATTTGTTCAACAAGCACAGCCCCCCCCCCCAGAATTCTGGACTTGGCAACCACGGACTCAGACCTCTCTCAAAGTCCAGCGATTTAAAGATCCATGAGAGAGCAACAGCGGAGGAAATGAAAGGCTTCATTCTCAGGAGTCCCGGGACTTGTGTCCCACTGAACTGTAGAACTCAGAGAAATCTGCTGATGCTGCACCCACATCCGACACTGGAGGAGGGGTCCACCATGTAACTCCTAAGCTAAACATTCTAGTTTAGCCTGTTCTTTTCTAGTTTGTAGGGTGACAGATGCTTCAGTTCCAGAAGTGTACGGTGGGGGGAGGTAGGGAAGGGGGGACCTGGACTGTGGTCCAATGTTTGGATTTATGTTTTGTATTGTTATTCTTTTCGTTTATTGCTCACAGCACTCTAACACAGGGATACCACGCATGCACTGCGATCTCACACACTGCAATTCGAGCAAGGGGACCGCACCCTCCTCGCATCCCATTAAGGGCCCCGACGGGCTACTGTGCCATAACTCCCTTAGACCACACGCTCCATATGACACACGCAGACCATGGGGGTAGCTCTCTCCGAGTCATGTCATAGAATGTCAACGGGTTGCTTGATCGCATCAAGCGTACAACAGTCTTGAAGTATGCCCAACGACATGCCCCCGATGTCCTCCTGCTTCAAGAGACCCACCTCCTGGGGACCCAATGTTCCTTTCTTGCACGCTACGGTTTTGACAGGGTGTGGCATTTGGGCTTTGACAGAGGCTCACGGGGGTGGCCATCCTGCTGCGGCGAACCCTTCCCTTTGTGCCCACCCACATCAATAGGGACCCACAAGGGTGGTCTGTAACTCTCTCTGGAACATTGGAGGGGAACACCCTTAACCTCGTATCCATATACGTCCCACCCGCTATGCTTACACCAATGCTGAGACACCTTACCAACGTTATTTCTACCCTGCCTTTAGGACAGACGATTCTGGGAGGTAATTTTAACACAGTTATGCAACCCACGCTTGATACTACGGGCATACCCTCCCCTGCTAGGGCGACGCAGGAAAAGAAACTGGTTGAATGGGTGGCCACTTTGGGCCTCTGTGATGTGTGGAGAACCTGGAACCCTCGAACCCCCCAATACACACACACCTCAGCGGCGCATCATACCCACACACGAATCAACATGATTTTTATGCCTGTCCCCGACTGCCATAGTGTGGCTGACATGGCTATCCTCCCCCGAGCAATCTCAGACCATTCAGCATTGCTCCTGTGCCTAGACGAAACCCCTGGCGTGCTGCAACCGATGTGGCGACTAAACGCCTGGTGCCTGCAAAGCAAAGAGTTCCAAAAGGCTTTAGGAGAGGAATTGCGGCAATACTTCCTCATGAATCTGGACTCGGTCCCCTCCCCGAGTATACTCTGGGAGACAAGCAAGGCCACCATCTAAGGAATGGCCAGGAGCCATCTCCGAGCACAGCGACTGTCCCGGGACAGCCACCTGGCTCTCCTCGAAGCGCAAGCAGTCCGGCTGGAGGCTGACCTCGCCAGGACCCCAGATGTGGCTCAGGACAGGCAACTAGTGGTTCTGCGCAAAGAGATCAAGCAGATCTCGTTGGAATCGGCCAAGTTGTTATGGCGCTCGACTGTCGCCCGGGTATATGGCTGGGGCGACAAGAATGGGAAGTTGCACACAGACTGGCCTCATACCCCCTAGCAAATCGATTTGTCCCTGAAATCCGTGACCCTTCCGGAGCCACTCGCCACACATCGCCCGAGATCGCACAGGCGTTCGCTGACTATTACGCCCGCCTATACTCAGCACGTAAACTGGAGGGCTCCCTCCAAGACCTACTGGACCCGGAGAGGGTCCGTATTCCCTGCCTGGCGCACTCGGAGGCGGCCAGCCTGAACCTCCCCTTCACCCCAGAAGAGATAAGCACTGCAATTTCCTCACTGGCATCCCGGAAACCTCCGGGCCCAGATGGATTTTCTCAGGAATACTATGCCACCTACCGGGAGCTGCTGGTCCCCCACCTCTCCACCTTATTCCACCATGTTGTAGAGGTTGGAGCATTTCCTCCTGAAACAGACATGGCGACCATTGTGGTCATCCCCAAGACTCAGCCACCCTCATCAGCTTGTGCAGACTATCAGCCGATTTCACGAATCAACACCGAAGTTAAGATTTACGCCACGATCCTGGCTCAACGCCTACACCCCTTCCTTAGCAAACTGATTCACCCGGACCAATGCGGCTTCATGCCGGCACGCAGCACTAGACACTGTCTACGACGCCTCCACCTAGCCCTTGCAAACCGCCAAATGCTCACCCCCTACCTAGCGCTTCTCCTGTAGATTTTGAAAAGGCCTTCGACACAGTCGATTGGCTTTACCTAGAGGATGTACTAACAATGATGGGTATGGGTCAGCAGTTTCCTCGTTCGTTCGGGTCCTATATTCCAACCCTAGAGCCAGAGTACTCATTAATGGGGCCCTCTTTCAGACATTTCCGATCCATAGAGGTACGAGGCAGGGTGTGGTGTTCTCCTTCTACAGTATTCCAATGTCCAAGTTCTATAGAACATAGAACTTGGAATGCATGTGATGTCAGTGATGTCAGTTGCTCCTGCGTGGCTGATGGATGAGGTTGTTAAGAATAAACCTCCACTTTAAATAAGAAGGATTCGTGTATTATTTGTGGACGTTATATTGGCGACGAGCGTGGGACTGCGGAACAACAACACCTCAACATCAAGCAGTGATCATCATGCGAGGAGTTCCTTTCTCTGTCGCATGGCATCTTAGAAAATAACTACATGAAGCATATCCGTGGTAATAGAATATAGAAAAAAAGGAATGCGGGTAGTTTGGAGCAAGAAGGTACTGTGAAACTTCACTAATTTGGGCGTGTGTGGCATTTTGGAGAGAGACGACAGCAGAGTTAACAGAATCACCTCGCAGTCGGAAAACATTCATCTGCCTTTTCAGATAATGAAATGACTGCGAGTGCGGCGCGATAATTCAAAGCGCGAGTGCTTATTGAAAGAAATCGGCGCGTGTGCAGAAAAAGAAAAAGCGAAGTGTATTTAACACTTATTCCCCTACCTTCTCCAGCGGCTGTATGGTGTGGACGAGAAGGCAGAGTGTCACTTCTCCAGCGGCTGTTTAATTGTGGGAAGGCTTATTGTGTAATCGGATGAGGAGGTCAGCGGGAGGGGCTTGTGTCTGCCTGTCTTCGTCGTCCTTGGAAAGCATTTCCCTGTTAACGAACGGGGAGAAGGTTCGTTGGAGTCCGGAGCTCCTCTCCCTTGAGCTGTCTGCAGTGACTGATGACGCATCAGAATCCTGTGAAGGGATTCGGTGAAAAGTTCGCGTCATCAGTCTTCTGAACTCCTCCAGCATGTTTGGTTGACGAGCCAGTTACGCTGTAAAAAAATATTGGAGGCGCTTAAGCACTGCGTGTGCGTAGGCGTCTGTGAAGCTTTATTGGATTGAAAGCTTTATTTATACAAAGCTGAGGGGCATTTTAACGGATAAACATTGCACATCCACAGCAACTGTCCTGGAATACACATGTGCAGGCAGAGTTAAATTATAAATGATTGTTTAAGTGTTAAGGCTGTTTAGTGACCGTGTTTGGACTCCTCGTGTGGCAAGAGGTTTAACAAATAAGTTGGGTATTGTGAAAAATTTAAAACAGTACTGTATTCATTTAAAGTTTGACAAGTGATATATTTAGAAGAATTTGAGAGTGATTTTAACATAAAATTTTTTTTTTTTTAAATTACATCTCTATTCAGGGTGTGCTAATAAAGCAAGGTATCAGTAGTCTACAAGCAGAAAGTTGGAAGGGTTTTTGATTTGTTTGTGTTTTACTCACGTTTTATTATTTATTAAGTGAGTCATGCAAAACGTAACAGCGCCACCATTTTTTTTAAGCTCTCCAGGAGAGCCAGTTGTAAAATGGAGCAAATGGAAAAAGATTTTTGCAAACTATGCACGAGTTTGCGGAACGAATCTTAGTGCAGAAAGGAGACATTCATTACTTTTACACTGTTTAGGGGGGGGAAGGTCAAGAAGTTTTAGAAAACTTGCCGGTTTTAACGACAGAAGAACAAAGAGGGCTCAATGAATATGAGATATGTATTTTACAGCTGGATAAGCATTTTTTGCCGAGAGTCAGCACCATTATGGAAAGATATTACTTTGGCACAAGAGAGCAAGGAAAGGAAGAAACAGTAGAAGATTATTTAACAGTTTTGAGGAAGTTAGCGTCAACTTGTAAGTTTGGGAATGCTAATGAAGAAAGAATTAGAGATCAATTTGTGTTAAAGTGTAGGGAGGATAAAATTAGAGAGGAGTTATGGCTTAAGGATGAACCACCTTTGGAGGAAGTGGTTTCAATCGCTAAAAGGGTGGAACACATGTTAAAGTGTGTTAATGAATTAAAGGGTGAAAAAAATAAAAATCTAGCAACTGTGGAGGAGGTGCAAGAAAGTGTATGTCTTGTAAAGAATGTGAAAAGTGGTTACAAAGAGTCAGTTAAAGAAGATTCTGTGAAGGATACTTTTGAATGTTTTCGTTGTGGAAGGTCTGGTCACAAAGCTAATTCGAAATCCTGTCCTGCTTTGAGTTTTGTTTGTCATGGGTGTGGCAAGAAAGGCCATTTTATAAAATTTTGTAGAAATAAACAAAGGAAATTCATAAACAGGGATATAAAAGAAATAATATGTCAAGTTGGTGAGAGTGAATGTAATGAACATCCTATAGGAAGAGTTAAGGTTGATGGAATTAATCTTGAGATGAAATTTGACTCATGCTCACATCTGACCATAATTTCTAAAGATACATTCTGTAAATGGTTTGAACAAAAAAATAATTTAAATAAGATGGATGTCAATCCAGGAGGTTATGGTGGGCAACCCATTAGTATGTTGGGGTATTTTAATGCATGTATAGAAATGGAAAAGAAAATAATAGCTGGGAAAATGTATGTCTCAAAAATGGGGGATAGTTTACTTGGATGGCCACATCAACGTTTGTTGGGAGTTACATTAAATCCCAATGCAGAACCTCAAGTTCAGATTCAGAAGATTGAAGATAATACAAATAAGTTTGTATCTGAATTTCCGTGTTTGTTCAAAAATGAGTTAGGTTGCTTAAAGGGATATAAACATTGCATTAAACTTAAAAATGGAGCTATACCATCTGTGGCAAAAGTGAGAAGGATTCCCATTGCCTTACAAGAAAAGGTGGAACAGGAGTTAGACCAGTTACTCAAACAAGAAATTATTTCTCCTGTGGAAGCTTCTGAGTGGATTGCACCAATTGTTGTCGTGAACAAACCCAATGGTGACATAAGACTTTGTGTGGACTTGAGGTCGCTAAACAAGGAGGTGGTTGTTGACAAATTTCCCCTGCCTAACATTGATGAGATAATGTCCACGTTGAGTGGTGCAAAGTTTTTTTCAACTTTAGATCTCACACAGGCCTATCACCAAATAGAACTGACACAGGGTTCACAGGACTTAACGGCATTCATCACGCCCATGGGTGCTTTCAAATATAAAAGAATGCCGTTTGGTTTTGTGTCTGCTGCGTCAGTTTTTCAAAGGGTCATGTACTCTATTTTAAAAGGTGTGAAAAATGTAAAGTGTTATCAAGATGACTTATTAATATTTGGATTGACTCAACAGGAACATGACATGATTGTGAGACAGGTTCTTGGGAAGCTTGAAAAAGCTGGTCTCACATTAAAATTTGAGAAATGTAAGTTTGGTGTACAACAGGTTAACTATTTGGGTCATTGCATCACAGCCTCAGGTATTGTTCCAAAGAAGGAATTGGTTGATACCATTCTCAACTTAGCAATTCCTAAATCAAAAGAAGAAGTTGTCTCTTTCCTGGGAATGATTGAGTATTATGGGAAGTTTGTAAATAATTTAGCGAGTAAATCAAGTAACATGAGGCAGTTGCTTGGAAAGAACAAAGAGTTTAGTTGGTCTATTGATTGTCAGAAAGAATTTGTGGAACTAAAAGAAGATTTAAAAAATGCATCAAGTTTACAAGCATTTATTCCTGGTGGAGAAACCACTGTGGTGACTGATGCAAGCTCGAAAGGGTTAGGTGCCTTATTAAAACAAACTAGAGACGGAAAGGAACATTTAATAGCATGTGCATCAAGAAGTTTACATGGGCCAGAATTAAATTACTCAGTAATTGAAAAGGAGGCGTTGGCTATCTTCTGGGCGCTCAATAAGTTTCGAAACTTTGTTTGGGGAACGTATTTTAAGGTCTGTTCAGATCACAAACCGTTAAAAGAAATTTTTACGAAGAAGGGACTAGATTTCATTTCTTCACGCATAAGACGATGGGTTGTTGGTCTGCAGGATTTTAACTTTAGTGTAGAACATCTCCCTGGTGTTGAGAATGTTTCAGCTGATTGTCTATCTCGTCTGGTTTGTGATGTAGGAGAAGAACAGTTGGTAGATGAGTTCTGGGAAGAGGAAGTCAGTGTTTGCGAAATAACCTCAGGTGTTATAAAAGAGGATGAGTGGAAAGTTGAAGTTCAAAAAGATAGTGAGTTGGTGAAAGTTATGAACATGATTAAAATGGAAGTTGCACATGATGATTCCTTACCTAAAATTTGGCGAACAGTGGTAGATGAGTTATCTGTTGACAAGGAAATTTTGTTGAGAGGGACAAAATTGGTTCCCCTTCCTCTCTAAGGAAAAAATTAATGGAGGAGGCACATCAGGGTCACTTAGGGATTGTGAAAACAAAGGAAAGATTGAGAGCTTGTTTCTGGTGGCCGGCCATGGATATAGAAATTGAGCGAGAAGTTAGAGAGTGCTTGCAATGTAAAATCAGTGATAAGGTTCTTACCCCTCGCACTGTACCCATGGTTTGTCGTAGACTTCCAAGTAGTCCATGGGAAGATATTGCCATTGATATTGTTGGTCCCCTCAATGGTGAACATCGTACACCTTATTTAATTGTCTTGATTGATCTTTATTCAAAATGGGTTGAGATTTCGTGTGTATCAGATGTGACCTCTTATTGCGTTATCTCTTTCTTACAAGATGTTTTCATGAGAGAAGGATTTCCAAAAACTCTCTTATCTGACAATGGCCCTCAGTTCTGCTCTGGACAAATTAATGATTTTCTCCAATCATGTGGTATTATTCATAAAAAATGTTCGGTCTATCATCCGGAAAGCAATGGAGCAGTAGAAAGATTTAATAGGGTCATAAAAGAAAATATTCAACTATCCAGGATTAATTCTTTAAATTGGAAGGATGAGTTACAAAAGTGTATTCTGGCTCATCGTTTCACTCCTCACACCTCTACTCGGAAGTCGCCTTTTGAGTTATTTAAAGGCAGAGCTCCTAACACGAGTCTGTGTCCAGGTTGGATGACTTGGGGTAAAGGTGTGAAAGACAATAGTATTGGTGCTTGGAGAGAAAGAGAAGAAAATCTACAGCGCAAAAACAAAATTGATTTTGATGAAAGGAAAAAAGTAAAACAAGTTCTTGTAAATGTGGGAGATTTAGTACGTGTGAAGGCTCCTGTAGGAGCATTGGCTTGGTCGAAGTTTACAGCTCCCATGCGAGTTATGAAATGTTTTAGAAATGCTGTCAAATTGGAAAATGGGAAAATATGGAATTTGAGTCGAATTGTAATTGTCAAATCCAATCCTGAAATGTATAAGTCTTGTATTAATTTGCCTAATGTCTCGGACGAGTCATCCAAGTCATGCTTGAGACGTAGTGGTCGGAAGACATCGCTGCCTTCTTATATGAAAGATTATGTTAAGTAGAGTTGGTAGATTCATGATTTTCCTGTTAAAACATCACCTGTATTTCTTTGGCATCTTATGTTCAATTCATTATTGGAAGGGAGATGTGTGGTGTTCTCCTTCTACAGTATTCCAATGTCCAAGTTCTATAGAACATAGAACTTGGAATGCATGTGATGTCAGTGATGTCAGTTGCTCCTGCGTGGCTGATGGATGAGGTTGTTAAGAATAAACCTCCACTTTAAATAAGAAGGATTTGTGTATTATTTGTGGACGTTATACAGGGCTGTCCCTTTTCCCCACTCTTGTTCACACGAGCGATGGAGCCCTTGACGTGCCTCGTTCGAACGGATGACTCGATTCAGGGCTGGACCTGGGGGAGTCACCACACTGACAAAATTGCCTGGCCCTAAATGTCTTCGATCCTTACAAGCCTTTGAGAGTGTTTCCGGCCTCCGACTCAACCCGGCAAAATCGACTCTTGTACCCCTCCACCTTTCTAGGGAATGCTTTGATTGGCAGTCAAGCATTCCCATTGGAAGGCAGTTATTTAAATACCTGGGCATATGGGTCGCCCTGCTCCCCAAATTAGAATGGGCACTAAATGTTATTCTGCTTGTCAAGAAGGCCAAGGAAGACCTCCGGCGCTGGCAAACCCTGCCGCTTAACCCACTCTGGAGGGTGGCATTATTTAAGATGATGATCCTCCCCCGCTTCCTGTACGTCATTCAAAACACCCCCTTCCATTTCCCACGAAGCTGGTTTAAAGAGATAGACGCCATGACCACTAGGTTTCTGTGGGGAGGTGGGAGACCATGTATAGCTCTCGCCCGTTGCCGGATTCCGTCCTTCGATGGAGGTGATCCAGCGGTATACCAACAACAGATACTCCGCTACCATATACTCAACTGGGCCCATATACATTTTATTTCATACACACAAGTTGAGTAAAACCGCTGGAGTGGTTTAAAGTTTTATATTTCTCAGGATTAGTTATTTAACTTTTCTAACTAACCTTTCACTGATCAAAAAGTTCTTTCCTCTGGTCGACGGACCATTAGTTGAACTAGTTGATGGTGATAATTAACTTAACCCTTAACTATTCTTTTATTTTGAAGAAAATAATCACAGACTCAGTAAGTTTTAAAATCTTTATCTAAATTAAGTGCATGTGAACCATCTCAAAATTACAGTGCAGTCACCATCATTCTTAGGAGAGAAAATTCAATTGATTAACATTAAGCATATACTTCAGACTCATGCAATAACAAATGCACAGAAAGGGAGAGGACAGAGAGAAAAGAACATCTACAAAATACATGAAAATATATTTACCAAGTATGGTGTGAAAGACCAACCCCCTGGCCAAAGGGCTGGTGAGGGTCCCCCAGGATAGGTCAGGAGACAAAGGGGTCGATTCCGATTCGGGCCGGAAAAAGCACCGACCGACTCGGAGCCGGAAAAATTACCGACCGACACGTACCAGTGGCGCCCGACACGCCAAGTACGATGCAAGCCGCGATAAATCCGACCGACACGTCAGGAAACCAAGCCGACCGACCGAGCCGCTCGGAAAATAGCAATCCGGCCGGAAAAACACGCGAATCCAACCGACCGACACGCACCCGGAACAAATCCGACCGAATCGTACCCGCCAACTCCAACCCGCAAAGTACGATGCAAGGCGCGAAAAACCCGACCGAGTCGGACGGAGGACAAGCCGTACGACCGACACGCATACAAAACCGAGCCGAAGCAACACAATACACCGCGACCGACGCGTACGCAGCATACAAAACTGCACAAACACAGCGTGAACGAAACGGAGAACACCGTACGAGACCAATGCAGGGTCCGACTCGGTCACAAGAACGTTTCCAACATACACAAACAGCACAAAGGAAAAATCACCCAAAAAAAGGCCAAACAAGCAATTACCAAGCCAATAAATACTGGGGGGTGGGGACAGAGAACAAAGACACACCCACAACTCCACCTATATAAAGGACACAAATCACTACCATGAGCCTTTGCAAATGCCATTCCACTGCCAGCACCCAAGAGAAAGCAACCACACACCCACAGCTCACCCTCACACAAGCCACACACCATCAGCACACCAACAAATACCTACCTCACATACACCCAGCAAAACACACACTCACACACCCTCACCTGCACACCAACACACACATCACTCACCATCACCACCCATCACCATGCCCCCCAAGAAGAATCCCAAGTTCCTAGATTGTGAATTGGAAGTCCTGGTAGACGAGATCCTCAGGGTGGAGCCACAGCTGTTTGGCACTCTGGTCCAACAGACCCCCATGTCGCAGAAAACCAAGATGCGGGAGAGGATCATCAACAGGGTGAACGCCCAATCACCATGTCGGCGCACAAAGACGGACATCCAGAACAGGTGGTATGACGTGCGCAGGAGGGTACGGGACCTGCTGAAGATAGACTACATCAACAGCCAACATACCGGCAGTGGCCCTCCTGCCAAGCCAATATACCTCAGGCCCTGGGAGGAGAAGGTGCGGGCCATCCTTCCGCCAGTGAGCGTATATGGACTAGAGAACATCCCAGAGCCTGGTGAGTACACAACAAATGTACACAATAAACTGCCACAAAACACACACATCACTGTCAAGGGGAGAGTCAAACCATGCACACATAGCAATTACACAGCAACTAGAACAGAATCATCCCAAAATGTGTATGTCAGTCAGATAAACACAACACATGCCATCAAAAAAGTCACATCCAACTGTGCCAACACATGTACAAACACAACCACAACTACAGCTAGGCAGTGGCACAAATAGAACTAACACACACATCCACACATGTAGCCACCACAACAACACCAACACACAGTGAAGACCACTCAAAGGAAGGAATTCTGTGTATGCTGGCCAAGTCAGTGTAGCCAATAGCATCATGGGAGTCGCAGTCACACATATTGCCCCCCCACAACTGTCCCATCAACACCACCCTGAACCATGCTCACATCACAGGGAGTGGAGAAGGACTCACAAGATGGCTGACACTGGCTACTGCTGTGGGGAGCACAAGGCCCTGCTGCCAACTGTGCACCAACAAACAGCAGGACACCACTGACTGACATCCTGAGAGACAACTTACACTCCCTGCAATGCAAGCACGTTCCATGGTGGGCTATCTGGCTGGCTGGGTGGGAAGGGGGACTTGCAGCACTGACTATAGTCACCAGCACCTCCCCTCACACCCCCCCCACACAAACTCCACAGTACCCACCTGGTAGAATGCAATGCCCTCCATCCTAACACAAGATCCCACAAAGCACCACCACCCTGGGTTATGTTGTGTGAAGCACAGGGACACTCTTGGGACTCTTAGCCAAACAACTGCCAGGACAACACTCCCAGCCATCCTGTCAGCACAGCCAGCCCACCCCACAGGGAAGCAGAGTCAAAAGGAAGGAAGCATGGGCATGCTGGGAAGGGGGGTGGAGGCAATAGCATGATGGGAGTCGTAGTCACAGACATTGCTCAGCCTCACAACTGTCCCATCAACACCACCCTGAACCATGCTCACATCACAGGGAGTGGAGCAGGACTCACAAGATGGCTGACACTGGCTACTGCTGTGGGGAGCACAAGGCCCTGCTGGCAACTGTGCACCAACAAACAGCAGGACACCACTGACTGACATCCTGAGAGACAACTTACACTCCCTGCAATGCAAGCACGTTCCATGGTGGGATATCTGGCTGGCTGGCTGGGTGGGAAGGGGGACTTGCAGCACTGACCATAGTCACCAGCACCTCCCCTCACACCCCCCCAACACAAACTCCACAGTACCCACCTGGTAGAATGCAATGCCCTCCATCCTAACACAAGATCCCACAAAGCACCACCACCCTGGGTTATGTTGTGTGAAGCACAGGGACACTCTTGGGACTCTTAGCCAAACAACTGCCAGGACAACACTCCCAGCCATCCTGTCAGCACAGCCAGCCCACCCCACAGGGAAGCAGAGTCAAAAGGAAGGAAGCATGGACATGCTGGGAAGGGGGTGGAGGCAATAGCATGATGGGAGTCGTAGTCACAGACATTGCTCAGCCTCACAACTGGCCCATCAACACCACCCTGAACCATGCTCACATCACAGGGAGTGGAGAAGGACTCACAAGATGGCTGACACTGGCTACTGCTGTGGGGAGCACAAGGCCCTGCTGCCAACTGTGCACCAACAAACAGCAGGACACCACTGACTGACATCCTGAGAGACAACTTACACTCCCTGCAATGCAAGCACGTTCCATGGTGGGATAACTGACTGGGTGGGTGGGTGGGTGGGAAGGAGGTCTGGCTGTCAACCAAACACAATCAATGCAGACCATGTTCACACCCCAGAGAATACATAGAAATGCCCAAATAATGCAGGACAATGTGCCACACCAATATCAACCCCTGACTGTGACGACTTAGGACAATACAATGTACAGGCCCGCACCCCGAGGCACAGTCACAACTGTCAGGTGTGTCAACCACTGATGCCTGCAGAAACATGACATACATTGTTTGTGTCTCCCAAAAACAGGTGATGATAGGGACACAGCAGCAGACGCTGAGGAGTCCCAGTCCCAGGCTCAAGAGGATGCCGAGCTCACTGGCGTCGTACAGCCTCTGTCCTCCTTGGACGATGAACAACCTGGCACATCCGGTGCAAGTCAACATGCTGCACCAGCAGGACCACCAGCTGCAGCACCAGCAGGTCCACCAGCTGCACCCCCTGCACCCACCCCTCCAACGACTGTCACCACGAATACCATCCCTGCCGACATGGACAGAATAAGGAACAACACCAGCGCAGTGACCCTGGACCAACCTGGGGCCATGGACACCACCACCACCACCACCCCCAAGGTGGACCAGGGTTATCTGTGCGTGCAACTGCACACACTGCACATGTCAGCAGGGGTGGTGGGAGGGTGGGAGACAGAGGTCGCTGCTTGCAGACGTTGCTGGTGTGCATGAAGACCCACAACTGGTACGCATAGCTGATGCGTACCAGTCCAGCACCGGAGAGCTCAGCCAGGTAGTGGGGCTCCTCAGAGACATCAAACAGCAGCAGGCTGCCCATCATGCCCGCTTGGACTCCCACATGTCCCACGTGGAGTCACACATGTCACGTGTGGACTCCCACATGTCCCGCGTGGAGTCCAAGTGGGATGTACTACATGAGATGACGGCGGTGCACAGGGACATTTTACAATGCCTCCGCCAGATGAACAGCAACCAGTCCACACCTCCCTGTGTGCCAACAACATCTGGTACCGAACAAACTGCAACTGCCACAGGGAGGGAGGAGGACTCTGGCGGAGAGTCCCCTGCACCGCAGCAGCCTGCACTTGAGGGCCCCCCCCAAGAAGAGGGGTCGTCCGAGGAGGGGAAAGTGAGAGGCTGATGGCCAAGCGCAACTCCCAGGAAGCCTGAACCTGTTCTGGATTTTCGCCTTTGTGCACAGACTGTTCACCCTGTTGATGGCAACACTACTCCCACACATTGCATGGGGAGTACAAGTTGGAACAATGTGTCAGACAACTGTGGCCCCGATACTGGGGATCCTGTCTACCTGGACTTTCTATTCATCTAGGAACTTGGGATTGCAAGATTCATGTACAGCACAATCCATCCTATGCACTATTATCACAGATGTATCACAATAAACACACTAATACACCATACTTGCCTCTGTCGTGATTCCAACGTGGGTGCTGTTATGGGGATGATGAACTGCAAAATTACACTGTGTATGCGAACTGCAACAGCAAGGACAACACAGGCATGTGAGTACAGGCAACGTGACACATATGAGGGAGACACACCACCAGGGCTACACAACACATACACACCTAGGCCATCTGACTCATTGCCTACACTGATGTTGCCAGGGAAGACGGTGCAATGCACAGACACCACACCCATTCCCAGTTGTAGTCAAGTAGCCCACAGGTGCAGTAAGCAAATGGCAGTCAAATGTGTGACCACAGACAACGCACATCACTAAGTGAAGCACAGGTTTATTACACAGTAGCAACATGCCGTAACCACTACAGATGCAAGGTAACCCCACCTGGTAGCGGGCACACAGTCAACAACTGTAGACAGAAGGAAGTCCATGGGTGTGGCGCACATCACCTGTAGGGACACAACAGCTACCAGCCTGGATGTGCAATCACGTCGTCGGTGGACACAGTTGACCAAACGAATCTGAAAGTACCCTGTGAAGGACAGAAATGACACACAGTCAAAAGCAATGCAGTACAGGACAGAACAGCAAAACTCATGCACAATACATGTTACAAGATACCCACCCAGAACCAAGTTAGCATGTCAACACTGTTGGGGAGTACAGCCCACCTGTCACCACACATCGCAACACACATCCTGTCAAGTAGCCCATGGACACACTCCAACAGCACCAGAGCACCACCCACACATCATGCCAACTCACATCATTCACATGACACCTCAGGATACTCACATTCAGCTAAAGAAGTTGGTGATGAGCTGTGTGCGGACATCACCATCACCATCATCATCATCATCGTCACTGGCATCGTGGTCCAGGCCAGGATCCTCCACAGGTGGCGGATGTTGGTCATCGTCATCCTGGATGAGAGGCAACTCCTTCCGCACTGCCAGGTTGTGGAGCATGCAGCAGACGATGATAATCTTGCACACTTTCGCAGGGGCATATGGGAGGGACCCTCCGGTCTTGTCCAGGCAGCGGAAGCGGCTCTTCAGGAGACCAAAGGTCCGCTCAATCACTCTCCTGGTCCGACCATGTGCCTCATTGTAGCGCATCTGGGCAGGTGTCACAGGGTTCCTGAGGGGTGTCAGCAACCACGGCATGTTGGGGTATCCCGAGTCACCTACGGACAGACAAGTGCACATCAGCTGACTTGGAAAAGTGGGCGGAATACTACAGATCAGATCACACACAATGGCACAAAGTCAGTACACACCGACAAGCCAGGCACGCTGGTTCTGCATCTGTGCCATCAACCTGGGGATGCGACTACTCCTCATCACAAAGGCATCGTGTGCTGAACCAGGGAAACGGGCACACACGTGTGTGATGGTCATGTCTGCAAGACACACCACCAGTGCATTGACCGAGTGGTAGTGCTTGCGGTTCCTGTAGGCCTGCTCCTGGGCCTGTGGTGGTACCAAAGCCACATGTGTCCCATCAATGGAGCCAATGACATGCGGCATCCTCCCCAGGGCATAAAAGTCACTCTTCACGTCAGTGAGTCGTCGCAGTCTAGGGAAATAGATGTACCGGTTCAGGAAGAGCAACATTGCCGCCAAGAAATCGCGGAGCACACGGCTGAACATGGTCTGTGACATCCCACCAGCAGACGCCACAGTATGTTGGAAGGTACCGGTGGCAAAGAAGTGTAGGGCTGCCATCACCTTCACCTTGGGGGTCAGCGCTGTAGGATACGGCCGGCCAGGCTGCAAATGTGGGGACAACTGCACTGCAAAATCCTCAATCAGCTGCCTGGTGAAGCGGTACCGTCGGATGCTGTCCCGTTCCACCATCGTTGCCAGGTCTGGGAATGGCCGATGGACAGCAGGAGCCCTGCAGTGCAGAGGAGAAGTAAGCAAGATCGTCAGTCACCCCACATATGCGGCATTGAACACACTCAAGATCCCAACATACATCATCATGAGGCACAACTACATGAAGTGTGCAGTACCGGAACGACATGTATGGTACATACATGGCCAACATCTGTCAACACGGTCCTACAGGTGGCATCAATTTGTCCCAGGTTGGCCCATTGGATATCATGATGCTGTGTCACAGTCACCCCCCAGTGACATGTGAGGACAGATGTGCCCCAGGCACCACAGCTCAACGACAGGCACATTCCCAGGGACCCTGTAATGCCACATGGACACTGGCATCACCTGGAGTATCATGTGTACACCACAACAAAACAAACATGACCCCCACAGGTAGTGGCCACACTTGCCATGGCAGGAGAGCCATGGACGTCTGTGACACACACGCACAACATCAGAGTCCATGCACACACAACGTGGATGTGGAGACTGTCTCCCATTGTGCACATGAAATCAGAGACATTGTAAACACTACATGCACAAAGACTGTGGAGGGCCATCACTATTGTGCCACTGGGACACCCTGGCTCAAACATACCGTCCCACATGGGACTCACGGGGTATGTGACATGACATACACAAACACCACTGTGAAATGTGACCATGACACATGCACAGATATGAACAGTTGCACATCACAGTGGTCACGTACACGTAACACCCAGGATCCTGTCCCCATTAACACGTGCACAGCCTGGGGGTGGCTGCCCACAGGTGACACCCACAGGACAACATGTACACCAACATACACACAATAGGAAATGCAGCCTTACATGCCTTATGATAAGGTTTGGACAGGCTGTCGTGATGTAGGTGTGCCCCTCACTCCCTGGGAGCTATCTGTGGCTGGCACATGTCCATCTGAGACAGGCATGCTGACCTATGCCAGTCACATATACAGTGATGCGTTGAACAGCAATGGACCGATCGGTGCCTCCGGCCGGCCCATTGCATTCAATGTGTGCGGGTACGCGTTGTACCCCTGTGCGCGTTGAACAGCAATGGACCGATCGGTGCCTCCGGCCGGCCCATTGCTTTCAATGTGTGCGGGTACGCGTTGTACCCCTGTGCGCGTTGAACAGCAATGGACCGATCGGTGCCTCCGGCCGGCCCATTGCTTTCAATGTGTGCGGGTACGCGTTGTACCCCTGTGCGCGTTGAACAGCAATGGACCGATCGGTGCCTCCGGCCGGCCCATTGCATTCAATGTGTGCGGGTACGCGTTGTACCCCTGTGCGCGTTGAACAGCAATGGACCGATCGGTGCCTCCGGCCGGCCCATTGCTTTCAATGTGTGCGGGTACGCGTTGTACCCCTGTGCGCGTTGAACAGCAATGGACCGATCGGTGCCTCCGGCCGGCCCATTGCTTTCAATGTGTGCGGGTACGCGTTGTACCCCTGTGCGCGTTGAACAGCAATGGACCGATCGGTGCCTCCGGCCGGCCCATTGCTTTCAATGTGTGCGGGTACGCGTTGTACCCCTGTGCGCGTTGTACCTCAATGGACCGATCGGTGCGCACCCATTGACAATGGGCTTGCCTGGCAACGGACGCGTTTTCGAATTTCGAACGAGTCGGTTGCTGGAAAATCAGTTGGTCACCCACAACAATGTTGCAAAATCATGTATGTCATGAAGTTGAAATTTTGAAGGATGCTGTGGGCGTGTTTTGGTGCTGCTATTCCATGGATTGGCCAGATTCAGAAGATGCAAACGACTTGGACCTATCACTTTGGACACAAGGGACAGTATCTGCCTCTCCAGCACATATATATTGCTGCCTGTTCCCCTGAGAGCCCACTTGCCTGCACTACATGCTCCAGGACGACATCTGCCACTGCACTGCTGCTGTCTCTGCCCCTCTGGACCCTGCAATGGCACGTACTGTGGAGAGAGCCCCAGCCTTCAGCCTTGAGGAGAACCAGGCCCTGCTGGACAGCCTACTTCCACAGTACAGCAAGCTGTATGGGACACCAGGGGAGCAGGTGAGTGTTCTGTGCACTGCCTTTCTGAATGTGCATTTTGTCTGACTAGCAAGGCTGAGAGTCAGCACACCACTGGCTAGCAGGCTCACTGAGTAGTTGTCACCCCCCATAGTGTGTAGTGACTTGCACTGGACAGGTATGGTGCAGTGACAGTGCTTCTGAACAGGGTTTTACTCCCCATGCAATGATACCATGTAGTGACTTCTGGAAAACTGTCCATGGGCAGCCGTGCACTGCCTGGGTACACCATGTGCCCCTGTGATTGCGACATGTATATGCAACTGTGTCATGCACGGATATGTTGCATGTGTAGTAATGGCCTTATCACTTTGTCATCCTGACAGGCTTCTGCCCATCGGAAGCATGAGATATGGAAGGACATCGTCCGGGCTGTCCGGTCCGTGGGGGTCTACAAGCGCCGGATCCGCAACTGCCAAAAGAGGTGGCAGGACCTTCGGGGCTGGACCCGGAGGATTGCACGGGTCCAGCTGAAGCTGTCGCCTCCTCGCAGGAGGGGCGGAACACGGACCCTGACCCCCCACATGCTCAGGATCCTGGCGGTGGTCTTTCCAGACCTGGATGGGCAGCTGAAGGCCAGAGAGCAGCAAGGAGGGGGTGAGTCAAAGACTGCACTGTGTACTCTGTCTAACATGCTATGTGCCCTCCTCGGGCCAGGTTGAACTGCCACAGTACAGCAGTCATGTTGTCCAGGAGCCATGTCCCTCTATTGTGCACTGCCCACTCCTCATCTGATACCCAGGTGTGGCCCTTACATGCAGGGAATTCTGTCACTTAGGACTGTGTCCTTGCAGTTTGCTTGACTCAAGGTGGGAGACAGCATCTGTTTCCCTGACTCTGTGGTGGGCATCATGGGTGGGTCCATTGCTTACACAATGCCTGTATTCTGACATGTATTCAGCGTGTTACTTTGATCTGTGGTCCAATTGCTGAGCTGATCCACCACATGTGGCTGGGGTACCTGGCACACACCCATGCTGCGGGTGGGAACAATGTTTGGGCCCCAGGAGTATGTATATGACGTGTGTCACACATACTTAGCCAGCTGCCTACAGTCCAGGGCTCATCCCTCATTCATGTGGGGCTGGACAGTCATGCCTACTCCAGGCCATACAATACACTCTGTACTCCCACTCCCGTGTATCAGCGGACACATTGTGCACAGTGATTTGACCCCTCAGGTGTCTGCCTCTGTGTCAGTGTGCTGTGGATTAGTCGCCAGGACTGCTGTGGAGTTTCTTGGTAGGGGCTCAGCATGCCACTGGAGATGTGACCATAGGAGACGATACTTGTGTGACACATAGGTGTCTGATCAGCTGCCCATGCAGAATGGGGCATGTAAATGTGAAGTTCAGGCAGCTGTTCCCCATGCACAGCAGAGTGTGAGGGGCTCAGGTTCAGAGGGTAGTGTCACAGGTCTCCCATATGTCCAATAGGTATGACCTGGACAGATGAGGGTTAAGAGGATGTGTTGTGGGGGGATGTACATGTGCACTTGTGCAGCTCCAGGACTTGCATTCCCCATGACCTACTATTGTGACACAGTGCAGAGTGTTGTTGTCTGGCTGCAAAGTCATACATCACTGAGACAGTGATGTATGACTTTGCAGTCATGCCTCCGCCATGGCATGTGTCTACTGATTGGTGATCCTGCAGGGGAGTGACATGTGCTACATGCACACCATAGTGGCGCTGGCTATCAGGACATGGGTGCATCATGGTGTCTGTCGCTGGTATGCATCACATGCATTTCCTATTTGACTCTGGGCATCCCTTACATCCGTAAACCTGTACTGACTCAGTGGCAAGAGCTGTGATGTGTCCACACCGTGTCCTCTGCACTGTCCAACTACTGTGTACTTGGTGCATGTGTCAACACTGGGGTGTTGCAATCCAACAGACACCAGACAGATGGGTGCAAGGCCATGTGGGATGTGAGTGCCATGCTTGGCATCAGACTGACAATTGACTTCTCCTGTTCAATTAGTGCACTTTTAGCAATGTACAACTAATGATGCCAGGGCTTGCTCTGTGATGTGCTGTGCTCACAGTGGTGTGTGCGTTATGTGCAGGTGACTGATGTCTGTCTGTTTCCCCATTGTTTGCAGATACATCCACGGCCACGGAAGGGGACAGCTCCACGGACCAGGAGGAGCCGGAGAGCCAGACTGGGTCAGCAGCCGAGGAGTGGTCGGAGGGACCCAGTGGCACGGAGGGCGAGGGGAGCCACACCGAGGAGTCCTCAGCAGCATCCACCTCAGCTGAGGACCAGAGCAACTCGGAGGATGACTCCCTTGTGGAGGCGGGTGTCAGCAGCCACCACACCCCAGCTAGTGTTGCTGTCCCCGCCACCACCAGCACCACCACCGCCCTCCCATCGGCTCCCATTCCCCAGGTCCGTGGAGGCTCCCATGTCCGGGAGCGTGTCTCCTTTGGGCCAGGCACCGCACCCCCTGCCCCTGTGTCCCCTGCTGCCCTGAGTGAGGAGTCTGTGTACCTCCTTCGCCAGCTCCATGTAGGGCAGACAGCCATGCTGAGTGTCCTCCATGCGCACACCGCGCTGTTGACTCAGCTGGTGTCGTTCATGGAGGGCATCTCATCGGGCATGTCTGACCTACAGAGGGGCAATAGGTCCATGGACTCCTCCCTGACGGCAGCAGTGTCCCTCCTCAAACGGTCCCTCACCCCTCCTGCCTCTGCTCCATCCACACTCCCCAGCACCTTACCCATCCCAGGCACACACACACTGGCACAGGCACACACCAGCACACACACATCCAGCACACTGACACACACGCCAATGACAAAACGCACACGCACGCACATTCAGGGGACTGAAGCCAGACTCACAGGGGATGGGGCCCTGGAACACACACACGCATCCACATGCACTGCGCAGTCCTCAGTTCCCTCTCCCTCCAAAGCACCCTCCCTTGCCTCACCTGCAACCCCAAAGTCACAGCAGCTCTTCCTCTGTGACCTCGGCCTCTTCCCCACCGATGAAGCTGCCCCAGCATCCCGGGGGAAGAGGAAGCCCACCCACACGGAGCAGAGTGCCCCTCGCCCCCGGACACCCTCCCCCAGGCGCAGACGGACTGAGGCCCCCACCCGCAAGTCCCCCCGGAGTGGTAAGAGCAAGACCCCGCCACCGCCCTGCAGCTCAGGCACAAGGTCTCCGTCCTCCATCCCTCAGGCCCCCACTGCACAGGTGCCCCCACCACACCCTGCCCCAGGTTCCCCCACCCACAGATATACCATCCCCAAGATGCTCCGGCCTTCTCCCCCTGCCACTTGCTCTCCCAGCACCACACCCCCGCTGCGCTTGTCTGTGCCACTGATGTGGTGAGGGTGTCCTCCCCCTCTGTCCAACCCACCTTGCCTGTTCCCCATTCTCCTCCCCTGGAGGTAGGCACTGCAGTGGAGTCCACTACCGCCCTGTCTGACTTGGGCACTGCAGTGGCGGACCTGTCCACCCCATCTGCAGGGTCCACTGCAGTTGTGCCGGCACCCACGACATCTGAGTCATGCCCCCCAGTTGTGCCGGCACACACCATGTCAGACACCTCCACTGCAGTTGTCAGTGGCTCTCCAGCACCCACCACCCCTTCCCTGACTCCCCCTGGTGAGCCCTGATCCTGTCCCTGCGGTGCCTGGCCTGCCCCCCGGTTGCCCCTCCTAGTGGATTGTCCCTGGTATTGTGCAGGCATGCGTAGGGTGACATCTGCCAGTGTCACCCTGTTTGAACTTTGACAATGGACTGGCCATTGGCCTTTGCTCTAATTTCTTCTGGACGTCGTTATCAAACAACACATATGCTGAATAAAGCAACTTTCTTTTCTCTAGTGCTCATGCTTCAGATGTACATGTTGTTGGTGCAGCTAACCATGCCCTTGCTGCAGTGATGGTGATATCTGGTCTCATGATTATGAAGTGTTACTGTGCAGGAACCCATGTGGTCCAGGGGGAATGTGTCCTATCATGTGGTGTATCCATGTCATCAATAGCAGCATCTGAGGGTGTCATGTGTTCAGTATTTGGCAATGGGTTTCCTACTTACATTGGCAATTTCATATCTGTGGCTTCCACCCCTGCACATCTGTTGTGCCTGCCATCGTTGCATTTGTCTACTTCCCTGACCGTGTTGCCATCTCCAGTGGACATGCAGGTTTGGGCATCAATGGGGAGGGACTCATCCGTGTAGTCAGTGCAACATTGCTATACAAGTGTGTTGGATCTGTGCTGATGATTCCGTTGGCACATCCATGACCAGGCTGATGTGATGGGAGCCCTCATTTGGTGCTAATTGTTGATTGTGTGACCAAGTGCTCAGCTGACATGATGGGGCCCTACTGAGGCAACATATGGCACAGCTTTCCTCACACAGGAGTGGAGTCCCCTCATGGCAGTGTGTACACGTGTGACATTGCCTGCGCCCAAGGTGTGTGTTGTATGTGCATGTCTGTGTGTTCACTTCCATTCATCTGCGCATGCTGTGATCCCTAGTGTTGTACCTGTTTGTGATGCTTGCTGACTTGAGCTATGTTCCCCCAAAGTCTTCTCCCTGTGTTCTCTGTGATGTGGGTGCATGGCACATTACTGGTCATCAGGGTGTCACCCATAGGTGTGTTTGCTGTCAGGGCAGAGTTTGTGTGCAGACGCAGATGGGTCACAGTCAGGTTTCCCTTTGGCACTTGTTGTTTGCCCCTGTCATGTGATTTCCAGTTTGTGTTATCTTTCAGTGATTGTGACACGTTGTGTGTGTGACTGCTGGCACTCCTTAGGGTCCGGGCTGCAATGTTGGTTGTTGTCTATGTGTGTTCTTTGTGGGTGACCTTGGCTTCTTCATTGGTGTGTGACTGTGGCTGGGATCCCATTGGTCGGTGTGGTATTGCCGTCATGTCCATGTACAGCGTAGTGTGCAGTGTGTCAGACATTCAGGAGTCTTGTTGAGTGTCCATGTGTGATGTGTTTCTACACCTTGGTTCCCACCCACCACCCTGGAATAGTCATGGGTGCATGTGCAATGTCACCAGTGCATGTGTACTTCACTGCTGCACATTGTTGGAGGTCAAGGGGTGTGGTCTTGAGTGTGTGCAGATGAGAGTTGTTGCCCGGCTAGGCCCCTGCCTCCATGTTGGCCTTGGCTTACTGGCCATGCTGATTGATTTGTGCTTGTGTAGGTGTGATGGTAGTTTGTTGCTCAGGACACCTGACTGTGGTTCACAGTGTGAACGACATTTAGCTTTGTCATCACAGTGGTATTTTTATTCAGCCCAGGGTCACCACATTGTGGGGGCCCTGGGGGTGGTGCTGTGGTGTGTCTGTGACTTGCTGTGTCAGTTGTTGTTCCTACGTGCCTGTGTGACATGTGTGTTTTGTGCTCCCTCTCACCTGTCAATGCCTGCTTGCCCACATAGGGGATTTGGATCCATGAGTTACCTTAGTGTGGCAGTGTATGCACATCTGTATGATTGGTATTCAGCTCTCCTCATGTGTTGTGTTGTTGCCTGGGGACACTGGCACCCCCACCCCTCACCTGCTGTGTATGATGACAGTGTTGGTCTGCCTGTTTGTGTTTGTGCATCTGCACCACTGCATTGGCATATCTTGGGTGTGCCATTGGCTGTATGTTGTTTGGTGTGTTTCCCCTGCTGTCCCTGGGACTCCTAGGTCATCGGTCAGCACAGTGATCATGGTTTGTGTGTCCCATTGCTGCCATGGTATGGTATCTGTTCACCTCACATCTGCTGTCTCCACAGGGTATCTGCATTTGTGTGCCCATTGGTGCAAATATGTGGTTCTGCATTCTGATGGTCACTTCTGTCATTGTGTCATTGATGACTGTTGACGGTCTCAGCCCCCATGGGTGTTGTTTGTCTGCACATGGCCAAAGGAATGTTTCATTTGCACTGCAGTATTTGGCTCCCCCAATTTATGTTGCAATGGGACACATACACTACTTTGCCACAGATGAGTTTTTGGTTCTGTGACCAGGAATGATCCATGCAGTTTGGCAGTTGCAGCTCTTTCTTTGTCAACAATTACCTTTTGGTCACTGTGATGATGAGGGTGTAGACCCCATTGCCACAATGGTCAAAATGTGCTTCAGCTATGGACCCCACACTTGCCTTTTGGTCACTGTGATGATGGGGGTTTAGTCCCCATTGCCACAATGGTCAAAATGTGCTTCAGCTATGGACCCCACACTTGCCTTTTGGTCACTGTGATGATGGGGGTTTAGACCCCATTGCCACAATGGTCAAAATGTGCTTCAGCTATGGACCCCACACTTACCTTGTGGTCACTGTGATGATGGGGGTTTAGGCCCCATTGCCACAATGGTCATGGGCTGCTTGCATTGTGGGTGCCACACACATATATGTGTGGCACATGTGCTAGGGGGTCACATTGTATGTTCAAAGTCATGTTCGGTGTTGTAGGCATTTGACACAGCCTGCTCACACGCTTGTCATGGTGGTGGGGGATGTCTTAATCTTGCATTCCCTAGGTTGTGGTGTGCTTGTTGTGTCATGCATTGTCCATCCTATGAGTGGGGGTGGTAGTAGTGGTAGGCATCCAGCCCCCTGGCTAAGGGTGGTAGTAGTGGTGGGCATCCTGCCCCCTGGCTAAGGGTGGTAGTAGTGGTAGGCATCCTGCCCCCCTGGGTGAGGGTGGTAGTAGTGGTGGGCATCCTGCCCCCCTGGGTGAGGGTGGTAGTAGTGGTGGGCATCCTGCCCCCTGGCTAAGGGTGGTAGTAGTGGTGGGCATCCTGCCCCCCTGGGTGAGGGTGGTAGTAGTGGTGGGCATCCTGCCCCCTGGCTAAGGGTGGTAGTAGTGGTAGGCATCCTGCCCCCTGGCTAAGGGTGGTAGTAGTGGTAGGCATCCTGCCACCCTGGCTAAGGGTGGTAGTAGTGGTAGGCATCCTGCCCCCTGGCTAAGGGTGGTAGTAGTGGTGGGCATCCTGCCCCCCTGGGTGAGGGTGGTAGTAGTGGTGGGCATCCTGCCCCCTGGCTAAGGGTGGTAGTAGTGGTAGGCATCCTGCCCCCTGGCTAAGGGTGGTAGTAGTGGTAGGCATCCTGCCCCCTGGCTAAGGGTGGTAGTAGTGGTAGGCTTCCTGCCCCCTGGCTAAGGGTGGTAGTAGTGGTAGGCATCCTGCCCCCCTGGCTAAGGGTGGTAGTAGTGGTAGGCATCCTGCCCCCTGGCTAAGGGTGGTAGTAGTGGTAGGCTTCCTGCCCCCCTGGCTAAGGGTGGTAGTAGTGGTAGGCTTCCTGCCCCCTGGCTAAGGGTGGTAGTAGTGGTGGGCATCCTGCCCCCTGGCTAAGGGTGGTAGTAGTGGTAGGCATCCTGCCACCCTGGCTAAGGGTGGTAGTAGTGGTAGGCATCCTGCCCCCTGGCTAAGGGTGGTAGTAGTGGTAGGCATCCAGCCCCCCTGGGTTGGGGTGGTGGCGCGCATTCAGGCCCCTGTGTGCATATGTGGCATTGGTGATGGGCATCCCGCCCCTATGGTGCTGCTGTTGCTGGTGTAAGTATATTCAGATTCCCAGTGTATGTGTGTGATGTGTCGTGTACGTGTTGTATGTGTTTTGTGGTTGGTGTCTGACTTACCTTCTGCGCCGTACGCGTCCGTGCCTGTTCCGGTAGTAGATGTAGAATATTGGTATGATCGGGACGAAGGGATTCATGGTTGGTTCGTGTCGTTCGTCCTTCTCGTTGCTTCGCGTCGTCCTCGTCGCTTGGCTTCGTCCTCGTCGCTTCGCTTCGTCCTCGTCGCTTCGCGTCGTCCTCGTCGGTGCCGTGTTTGTCTCGTAGCCGTGGATCGTGTTGTGGCGCGATTCGGAGCTTATGTGCGCCTCTCCCGGATGCTTTGACGTGCCGTGCGTAGCGACGGGTTCGGCGCGTACGGAAAGCGCATCGTACTTGTTCGGCCGGACGGGGCTGCATTTTCCCTTCCGTGCGACTCGATTCGGCGTTTCCGGATTCGCCTCGGTCGGAGAACAGGACCTGGTTTGGGTGAGTACGGCTCGGCCGGAATTTTTGCTGTTGTGCGCATCGTACTTGCTCGTTCGGTGTGCTGTACGGATCGGTCGGGAAACTGGCTTTCGCATGGCTTTTTTCCCGACCGAATAGTATTGGGTGCGCCTCCGACCGAGATCGGAATCGGCCCCAAAGACTTCAGGACAGGATTCAGGACAGGATAGTTGACCTCTCTAGAATACCGACGATTGCGCCGCACCCTTCTCTGACACTCTCTTCCTCCTCGAGATTCTTCCGCGATCTTCTGATCTAATCCAATTAATTAGGATAGTAAGTTCTGCTTCAGATTCTGCATTCAATTCTTCATCAGCATCTCACAGCATCTCTCCAGCAACAGCATCCCCGACTCTGCCAGACAGCATCCCGAGCTCTGCTCTGCTTCCGCGCTAAATAACTAACTAAAGCTACCTTAGTTATACCTTCGTTTCCTCATGTTCCACCCACTAAAGTTTCAATATCGTAAATATACGAAATCTAATTGGTCAGGCAAGGGGGATGATCCTCGCACCATGCTTACATGTCACTTTATTCTGTTAAACCATTATTTGCAAACCCATCCCCTTAATTTTTATTCAAAACTTTATTCCCATCCACTGCATGTATCCAATTTGAAACATTAATGACACTATAAAGAATAGGACATCTCATTGCTGAACTTTTCACCATCCGTTCCTAGGGTATGGCACTCCAATTTGGCTTCCGTTCAAGTGTTCTGTCATTGACCTTCATGGCTCCACTCAGTGAGCATGCGCAGGCAATGCGTCATTTCATCTAGTCTGGTTATACAAGAGAGGCCCAAATGCGCACTAATAATAAAGTCAAAAGACAAATATTACTTTCACAAAATAAATGGTCTCGCTGTATACCACCCACCTCTACTCTATTTCTCTTTTCTTATTAATACTTTCCCCGCATTAGCATTAGTAAAATAGCCTGTTTTAGTTTCAGCTAAGCGGATGCCATGCACGCGAGTCTTCAAGACTCCATTTTAGTATCTTCTGCTCATGCGCTAGAATTTCCCTCCAAGCATTGTCTCATCATACTGCGTAGATGCAGTTGACGCATGCGCACAACAGTTTTTCCCGTTTAAAGCGGTATTAGTCCGTTTTCATTGTTATTCGCATTAGTACACACATAAGCAAGCTTCGCTAACCCGCGTGTTCATGTGGTGCGTATTAATTATTCACAAAACATGGTTAGTAACTTTGTTAATGAGTTAAACGAGAGGACTGCCTCCGAGCAAGTCTTTTTCTTACGGGACCTTGCTCCATCAATCCCCTCTCTGATGGCATTTTGAGCCATCACAAAATTACCCATCCCTTCCCAGATGCCAACTTTAGCACATCTCAGTTTTATCTTTTCTCTTTCATCAATTCGTCAGTTACTTCTTTTCCTTCTAAATCTTTCATCTTTTTGTATAGCATTCCTTTCATCTCTTCTAGCTGAATTTCTTCATATTCTCTCTTTCGTTTCTTTCCTCTCCCTTCTCTTTCTAAATGTATTCTTCTCTTTCCCTTGCTTCTGCAATATTTACATGTGATCATTACTATCATAACTATTGTCATTATCACAACTACTGGTAAGATTATTTGACCTAGAAAACTTTTTCCAAAATCAGTAAACCAATTCCCTATCGATGTTATACTCTTTGTTAGTTTTCCCATACACTGTCAACCTCCAGTTGGGTCAAGTCATTAAGCATTCTTGTAATATTTCTAATATACCCTTTAATTTCCTTGCTTTTGTCCGGAATATAAGTGCAGCAATGTTGAATTTTCAACATACCACAGACTCCGCCCTCTTTTGCCAATAAAATATCAAGAGCAAGACGATTTTGTAAAACCATAGACCTTATTGCAACCATCTCTGTGTTAATCATTAAGAATCCTCCTACAGTATCTGTAGAAAGACGATCAACTATGGTTGATAATTTGCAAATTTTACGCGAATTTAGAATGACTCCAACTGAAGGTATCAATGCACTAAATATATCACCTACTATTTCAGAAAAACTAGCTCTTCTTCTCCGTGTTAGTCCATTAGATTTTCCATTGATTCTGTCCACATGGTAGAATTTTGGAAAAACGATTCCAAAATAACTACTCCCGTACCATCTTGCAGGTAACCTATAATAGAAGGAACAAGCTGGCTCAGCACACATGTATTGTTATACACAGTTTTTCAAAGTACACAGTAATAAACAGTAGTCAGTAATTTAACTTTAGCACGGCGTCTCCCAAATGAGTCACATAAGTCATCATGTTGTGAAAAATATATACATCTTTTATTCCTTTATTCTTTTGTTCAAAAATTTCCTGTTAAAACACGACACAGAATTCATAGCCGACGCGACGCGTTTCGTCCCAATGGGACTTCTTCAAGGCTGTAATGTGTTTAAATAGTCCACATGAACATTGCCCAACACTCTTGTGGGCTGTACGGATTGTTTTAGCAGTGAAAATCTTCGTGTTTAAAGACGTAAAAAGGCGCACAGCCGGTGTATGTCAAGAGTTCAAAGATGCATCCGGAAATTGTATGGCAAGACAGTGTGTAGCGTATAGGTCAGCAGCATGGAATGAGGCTCAAATTCAAAGAACGGTCTGTCCACATGGTAGAATTTTGGAAAAACTATTCCAAAATAACAGCTCCCGTACCATCTTGCAGGTAACCTATAATAGGCATTATTCCCGCATACATAATAAATTCCTGGAAATACAGGATCATTTCCCCCTTTTAGTCCCCACCCTCCTAGAATTAGGAAGTTGTGTTCACACTCACTGGAACCAATGAAATTGCTATTATAATCTGTCTTTAACCTATGGAGGCAGAATTTTCCCCTTTTCACAAAGTCTAGGGACATCGCAGCATGAGCTTCGCCCTTTGCATAAATTCCCTCTTTCTCAGCCCATGGAGGTACATGGGATTTCTGTTCAGCAGCTTTCTTTGTTAAATCCTGTCTTTCTTCTACTAAATTCAAAAACTCTTTTTCTTCTTCATGTAATATACATGTTAGGTTATCATTGTGGACTTGAGCTATATCTATTGAACTCATTGTTAAAAAGAATTCACCCATGAACTGTGCATTTTTACTACTAACTACTGGATTCATATTCTTTCTAATAGACAATTCTGAAAATACTACATCTAAATTTGAATAAAAATACTGAAGTTTCCCAGTTGTATAAAATAAACTTGATAAAACACTACATGATACACCATATGTTAAAGGTATATGGTGATACGTCACCCTTCTGACACTGATGAGGGTAACTTCATACAAACATAACAATTACTAATCTCCATTGTATTAACATACTGAAATAACAATTTAGTAAACACATTTAAAGACGAATCATTGTCTGATTCATTATGATAATTTATCTCACCTTCTACTCCTATTTCTATTTGTTTCTTTTATTCTGTCTACTTGTCCATTAGTAATTGTATTATTCTTGTTACTTGTTTCCATCAACAAAGGTACTCCTATTGTTAGAAATAACCATACTAATACCACTAATATAATACTACATAAACAAAATCTTAAACATTTTCTTTTTAGATTTCGTTTCGGTCTTTCAGTGTCTTCAATTTCTGCCATCTTAATCAGAGAAAATTTCTTCTCTCTTTCTTTGTCTAAATTTTCTTAAAATCCAGTCTTTTATTTTAAGGAGGTCTTAATTTGCTTTCATCAATCTGTGCAACATGTACTCTTTCTGATTCTTCACATAAATCTAAGTTTTCAAATTCTTCAAGAATAACATAGGTCCACTCAGGGGCCTTGTATTTTCTGTTCAGATTTCTCAATCTTGGGCTTCTTCGTGTAAGTTTTACTAAGGTTTGTTTCGGTTGTGTCTGACTTGTAACCTCATTTACTTGCTCTGGTTTCTTTTCTGATTTTCTTAGATAATATCTTAGTTTCTTCACTCCTGCAGGCCAATTGTCTCCTTTTCTAACTCTTTTGACCTGAACTGCCCTTTCACCTTCTCTGTCTCCTCGTAAAGTTCTTTTATTTTCACTTAATCTAGGCACAATCCGTCCTTGTTCCTCTTCCCTTTCTAATTGTCTTTGTTCTGTATTTTCTGTATTTGGACCTTCCTCTACTTGCACCTGTTCAGGTCTTATTATAGTTTGTTCTTCTTCTGCCTGAACTTGTTCTTCTAGATCTACCTGTTCAGGTCTTATTTCAATTTGTTCCTCTTCTTCTGCCTGAACTTGTTCTTCTAGATCTATCTTTCCCTGCTCAGGTCTCTGAATTGCTTTGTTTATTTCTACCTGAGTGTGTTCTTCTTTCCCTGTCTTTTCCTCTCTACCTTCCTGTCTTCTTAATTCAGTTCTTCTTCTTGTTTCAACAACAGCATCAGGTATTTCAATCACTGGTATCCACTCTTCCTGACTTGTACTTGGCTGTTCGTCATCAGAATCTATCACTCTAGATTCTTCAGCTTCACAGCTTTCAACTTCTGACGTCCCAGCTTGTCTAGTCAGTGGCTGCTCTTGTTGTTCAGATGGGCTCGGAACTCTTCTGGTATGACTAGCATGAATCCAATTGGGTAAACCTGCACACTTCACTGCTGTGGTAGTGACTAGTATGACTAGACGTGGTTTATCCCACCTGGGTGCTAGACACGACTTCCTTGCGTGTTTCTTCACTAACACGCAATCTCCAGGATTCAAATCATGCGCTTGGTCTGGCTGTCTTTCAACCGCGTCTTCTCCAACCTGGTGAGATACAGAACGCACCATTTCAGCCAATCCTTTGCAATAGTCCAATACCAGATCATCATTTATATTCATTAATTTATTTCCAGGAATAAATGCTTGTCTCATTGCCCTTCCCATGAGCACCTCATGTGGACTCAATCCTGTTTTTCTGTCAGGAATACTTCTGAGACCCATCAGTACAAGAGGCAATGCATCTGGCCATTTCAGCATTGTGGATGCACACACCTTCCCTAATCTTGATTTGATTGTGCCATTTAGCTGTTCAACTATTCCAGAAGCCTCTGGACGATAAGCACAGTGCAGTTTTTGTTCAATATTAAATGCAGCACAGATTAATCGAATTATTTCATTGTTAAAATGAGGTCCTCTATCTGATTCCAAAGTGACTGGAAAACCGAAGCGAGGTATCAACTCCCTCAATAGTAGTTTAGCAACTGTAAGACTGTCATTTCTTCTAGTGGGGTATGCCTCTACCCATCTCGAGAACAGGCATACTATGACAAGTACATATTTCATTCCATTGCAAGGAGGCAACTCATTGAAATCTTACTGCAATCTGGTGAAGGGTCCTTCTGCCTTTCCAATCTTTCCCCAACTGACCACTGTCTTCCTGCCTGGGTTTTGCTGCTGACAGATTAAGCATCTTTGGCAAAGGCTTTCTGCGACTACCCTAAACTTCGGATTGTACCAACTCTGTCTGAATAATCTGATCATCGAATCCCTACCAATGTGAGTTGTCCCATGGTATATTCTTGCCATTTGTGAGAGCAGACAATCTGGCATGACTGGTCTGCCATCTAAGTACACCCACACTTCATCGTATGTTCTTTTTGTACAACTTGATTTTATCCAAATTTCCTTTTCTTTTTCCTCAACTTCTTCCTGTAACTGTCTGACTTCATCCCATGTTTCTGGAACTGAGAAAAACATAAGTTGGCAGCTGGTTTCACCCGTTTAAATTTTTCTGTTAAGTGACATTGTATTTCTTGCACAGTATTGAGCAATTTGGTCTGCATATCTATTTCCAGCCGTCACGTAGTCATTTCCTGACTGATGTGCAGCGCATTTAACAACTGCTACTTCTTTTGGCAATTGTAATGCTTCCAACAAATCTTTTACATTTTTACTGTTTCTAATAGGAGATCCTGAAGAAGTCAGAAATCCCCTCTGCATCCAGAGTTGGCCAAAATCATGCACAACCCCGAAACCATATTGACTGTCCGTAAATATGGTTATTCTCCAATTTTTCCCACTTTTGCATGCCTTTGTTAAGGCCACCAATTCGGCTACTTGTGCAGACTTGACTCCCGGTAAACAGGATGCTTCAACCACCCCCGTTATTTTACATACAGCATATGCAGAACTTAATCCTCCTCCTTCAGTTCTCAGACAAGACCCATCCACAAACAGTTCATGATCAGCTTCCTTCAATGGTGTTTCTTTTATGTCTGGGCGGGGCTTAGTACACAATTCAGTCACATCCAGACAATCATGATCAATCTCATCTTTCACTTCTTCACAACATGGATCTGGCAATAATGTGGCAGGATTCATTATTGTGCATCTTATCACTGTCACATTTTCTGCTCCTAGAACCACCCTTTCGTACTTAGTCAGCCGACTAGGAGTGAGATGTTGTGTTCTCGTTCTCGTCATAAGAATTTCAACTGAGTGTGGAACGTAAACCTTTACAGAATGTCCCATCACTATTGACTCACTCTGCTCCAGACTCATACAAGTAGCAGCTACTGCTTTTAAGCAGCCAGGTAAGGCTGAAGCCACTGGATCCAAGGTGGCAGAGAAATACGCCACTGGACGTCGACTCAGACCATGTCTCTGTGTTAAAACTGAAAGTGCACAATTTTCTCTCTCACAACAAAACAGCGCCAAATTCTTTTGAATAATCAGGCATGCCCAAGGCTGGGGCCTCACATAAACAATTTCGTAATTTCACAAAGGCTTCCAAACATTCATCATTCCAATCGATGGGATCTTTCGCTCTTTTCCGAGTTAATTGTATCAATGGCTTTGCTAACATGGAGAAGCTATTGATCCACTGCCCCTACAGTACCCAACCACTCCCAGAAACATTCTCATCTCCTTTTGTGTCTGAGGTAGCTGCATTTCTTTGATTATTTTTATTCTTTCCGGTGTCACTTTTCTAACTCCTCTTTCTATTTTATGCTCTAAATATATCTAACTTCTTGTTGACAGAACTGCAATTTTTCTGGAGACACTTTGTGTCCTCCTTCGGCCAAATGGTTCAGTAATGCAATTGTGTCGGTGACACAATCTTCTCGTGTTTTTGATGCCACCAATAGGTCATCAATGTACTGAACCAGAACTGATTTCCCGGGCATAATTAATGACTCCAGACACTTTTCAGGATCTGATTGAAAATTGAGGGACTCTCTGTGTACCCTTGAGGAACTCGGCACCATGCCAAAATACGATCTTCAAACCGGAAGGCGAAAAGATACTGGCTGTCTGGGTGCAAAGGAATAGAAAAGAATGCTTGGCACAAATCAATTACTGTAAACCAACCTGCATTCCAGGGTATCTGATAAAGGATCACCGCTGGGTTTGGCACTATTGGGCAACAAGGCACTACAATTTTGTTTATCTTTCTCAAATCCTGCACTATCCTGTATTTTCCGCTAGGCTTTTTGAGTCCCATTATTGGCGAATTACAAGGACTACCCATTATTTCTTTTAAAATGCCTTGTTTAATAATTCGGTCAATTTCTGGGGCAATTCCTGCTTTCACTTCTGGACTCATTTTGTACTGTTGTGTGTTTGGATAAACTGCACCTTCTTTCACCGTCACTTTAACTGGATCTACATCTGACATTAGCCCAATGTCCTTTCCTGTAAAATCCCACACTTCTGGATTCACTGTGGTTCTTAACTCTTCTGGCAATTCACTTTCAGTCATTAATGAAAACATCTCATCTACTTCTGTACCTTGCTTAGCTAGCATCATTTTATATATTACATCTTCATCAGGGGTTTGGAAAGCGATACCATCTGGTGTACAATAGATCGTGCAATTCATTTTGCACAGTAGATCTCTTCCCAACAGATTTACTGGACTAGAATCACAAACTACAAACCAATGCATTTCTGTAAAATTTCCGATATGTACCTCCATTGGTTTTGTAATTGGGGTTCTAATATGTTGATTTGACACTCCTACAACTTGGATAGATTCTCCCGAGAGGGGTAGGTTTGGGATGTCTGCTGTTCTCACAGTAGACCGGGTAGCACCAGTATCCAATAGAAAAGTGATGTCATTACCTTCAACTTTCCCATCAACAAATGGACCTGACTGATCTGATGGCAGGGATGCGCCAAGCACGCACTCCTCTTCCACCCCCCTCAGGCACCGTCATTGCACATAGTCCAAATTTTCTTCATCATTCTGCAAAAAATATTGTGTAACCACTCTGTTATTCTTACCACTTTCTCCGTGAAATCCGGTGTTCGCACTGTATTTTTGAGGGCTCACAAAGTTTGGCATAGGAGCTGGTGGCACCTGATACTGTGGAGTAACTACCTGCTGCGGCTGACTCATAAGTACTTCATTCTGCATCTGTGGAATTAAATTTTGATTTGGCCCTTTATTATTCTGAATACTCTTACACTCGTTCTTCCAATGTCCAAGCTTTCCGCACGCATGACAAGGAAACTTCTTCTTTGCTTCCTCTCTATTCATTCGTCCTCTTATTTTACTTCCATTCGCCACTTGATCATTCTGACTCTGCTCTTTCACCTGATTATCAGTCTGAATATTTGATTTATTCTCCTGTTATTCTGCTAATTTTACTTGTGCCCACATCATCTTCTCTTTTAGCTTTCTACGCCTTGCTTCTATTTCGTCTCCACAATACTTAGCATATTTCAAAATCTCATCAACTGTTTTGCTCTGCCAGCACAACATGTGCTGCTGAATCATCTGACTAATCTCCAGTTTCAGACCATACACAAACCGATATATAAAATGTCCCATATCCTTGTCACAAATGTTCTCAAAACCACTATACTGTTTAAACACCTGTAACAACCGCTCATAATATGCATGTACGGACTCATTTGGCTCTTGAGTTGTTCTGTCTATCTGTACCCAATCTGTCTCTTTAGGAGGGATTTTCCCTTTCAGGAAAGTTATTACTTGATGATATTTCTTCATCACCTCCTCTGAGGGTGCTCCTGTCTTTGAGTCTCTGGCATACTCCTCACTTGGCCAATCAATTGTGATCTTACACTCTGTCCATAAATCAGCAGGTACCACAATGTCAAATAAACCATCCAGATCTTTCAATAAAACCTTTGAAACCTTCACAAATCTTTCCACCTGTTTATACCATTCAACTAGTTTTTCTCTCAATCTGGGGAATTCATTCGTAAATGACAAAATATCCTGTCTACTCCAAGGGACATGAACATATCCACCACCAGGAACTTCTCTCATTGGACACATTTTCTCAACCTTATCTGATTCTCTCACTGGAAATGCAGCTGATGCTTCTCTTGCTTGTACTTCTTCTTTCTTTCTTACCCACCTAATTCTCCATTTGTCAATGTCTCCCCATTTTCGCAAAATATTCATCAACTCTTTTATCTGTAGTCTCTTACCAGAAGCATTTACACTTTCTAAATCTTTGTCAGTAAAATCCACTCGATATGGTTTCTGCAATAATTTTGATTTCCCTATATCTATTCCAATTTCTGAAGCAACTTCTGTTAATCTCTCATGAAATACTCTTGCTCTTCTGGTTATACTCTTACATAAGAATAATAACTCCTCATCATTATAAACGCTCAGTCTATCTATGCTTACATTACCAGTTATCATTTCTTCCAACTCTACTTTCAATCTGCTAATATCTAGAATCTTTGGTTGTGGGTTTCGATTGTCGATTTCCTGTGCCCATCTCTCTATATCTTCAGGGGTAACTACTGTTAAACCTCCAGTTCCTATAGGAACCAAAGATCTCTTTTCTCTCAAATTTGTAGGTGTCATTCTTTTCGGAGTTTCAGTTAAAGGTTCTACATTCGGGAGATCCATTAATGAAATAATTGATTCACTTTCACTGGCTTGATCATCCATAATTATTACTTCTTTCTGGGACTAGTTAACGGAACTGTCACAGTTTGAAGTTTCTGACAAGTCTTTTTATCTCCATATAATGGGATTACAGGACCAATAGTCACTGGTACTGTCAAAGCTTCAGCATTTAAATTCAATTGGTTTACTTTCTGAACTAATTCTTCTCTAGTTTTATTTAAAGCTTCTCTCTCATTGTCCTGCAATACCCTATTAAGTGACGCATCATGCAAAATTTGTGGGGTTAAAGCCATTCCTATCACTGGTGCACTCGGGGTAACCTTACTAGGTGCTTCTTGATACGGTGGAGGGTTTTTAATCAAAATATCCTCTAATAATTCATCATCTTATTCACCATATCCTGTCGTATTCATGTGTTTCGTTTTTTCCTTACACTTTCCTCCTAACTGTTCTTCAGCCATTATTACTGGATATAAACCCTCGGTCACCACAGCCCTTCTCCAACGCTTCATTTGATCTCCACTTGACTCATACGGATATCTAGGTAAAAATCCTCTAAATCTCCGACCACTTCTGTATTTTTCACGATCAAATGCCTCAATTTCCCATTCTTCCAAAGCTTCATACTGTGTCATTCTAGGATTCGGTTCTAGCATATTCATTCGATCTCTCAAATTCTGAAGTATTTTTAAATTAAAAGTACCATGCTCCGGAAAAGCCAAAACTCCATCACCTTTAGTATACTCTATCCAATTTTCCAACCATACACATGTGTGATATCCTTGCTCCATCATCATAAAGGAAGCTGGTGTTTTGGGTGGTGGAATAGGAATTCCCTCTCTAGTCATTACAGGCTTGTCTTTCTTAAAGAAATTTTTAATTTTCTTCATTAATGTCATTTTCTTTGGCCTTCCGAACATTTCAGACGGTCGATATAGGAAAGAGTCTTCCGTGTATCTTCTAGCTCTATTACCTACGTCGCGTCCTATGTCAGCACAACTCACACCCGTAGTCAAATCAGGACTCAACATTCAATTCTTTTCCGACAAATCCTAGCGCGACTTCTATCTATCAACCAATCAGACGCAGGCTCACGCTCGTGGTCTGACCAATGCCAACGCGGCCTTTTGTGACGTCAGTATTGCTCCTTACTACTGACCCCTCCTTTACAATCTGCTTCTGTCACACGCCCGCTGTTTCAACCAATCCCAGCGCGGCTCTCGGTGACGTCAGTACAACTCCTGCGACTGACCCTCCCTTCACAAGGTAATACGAAAACTTATTTCTTAATACTTTTCATTAAATTCTTCGTTAATAACAACATAAAAACATTCGCTACTCTGTCTGTTCTACTAAACAAAAGGATAGATTTCAATTTATTCTTGCGTTTCAGAAATTACTCTTCTTCTACTGTGAGTAAAACCCCTGTTTACTCTTCATTCAAGCTCAGAAGAACCTGCTACTTCTCCAGTGTCACCCGTATTGGGAAATGAGACCAAAGTTTCACCAGCGAACCCCTGTTGCTATCATCCGCACTCTACTTTTATACGAAATAGTCCCTAGTTTAATACTGCCAGCCCTATGTAGCTTCTCAGTATTATTCCAACAGACGAGTAACCTCACGGCAGTGTGGCTTCTGTCACCACCCGCTATTCATTTTCCCGGGATTCTGGACAACATAAAACAAGACACTAACTCTTTTTGTTAAACATAAATCAATAATCAATATTTATCACCAAACTAATCAATAATAACCATAACTCTGCTACCAGGAAACTGATCCAGCGGTATACCAACAACAGATACTCCGCTACCATATACTCACCTGGGCCCATATAAATTTTATTTCATACACACAAGTTGAGTAAAACCGCTGGAGTGGTTTAAAGTTTTATATTTCTCAGGATTAGTTATTTAACTTTCCTAACTAACCTTTCACTGATCAAAAAGTTCTTTCCTCTGGTCGACGGACCATTAGTTGAACTAGTTGATGGTGATAATTAACTTAACCCTTAACTATTCTTTTATTTTGAAGAAAATAATCACAGACTCGGGAAGTTTTAAAATCTTTATCTAAATTAAGTGCATGTGAACCATCTCAAAATTACAGTGCAGTCACCATCATTCTTAGGAGAGAAAATTTAATCGATTTAACATTAAGCATATACTTCAGACTCATGCAATAACAAATGCTCAGAAAGGGAGAGGACAGAGATAAAGGAGGTCTACAAAATACATGAAAATATATTTACCAAGAATGGTGTGAAAGACCAACCCCCTGGCCAAAGGGCTGGTGAGGGTCCCCCAGGATAGGTCAGGAGACAAAGACTTCAGGACAGGATTCAGGACAGGATAGTTGACCTCTCTAGAATACCGACGATTGCGCCGCACCCCTCTCTGACACTCTCTTCCTCCTCGAGATTCTTCCGCGATCTTCTGATCTAACCCAATTAATTAGGATAGTAAGTTCTGCTTCAGATTCTGCATTCAATTCTTAATCAGCATCTCACAGCATCTCTCCAGCAACAGCATCCCCAACTCTGCCAGACAGCATCCCGAGCTCTGCTCTGCTTCCGCGCTAAATAACTAACTAAAGCTACCTTAGTTATACCTTTGTTTCCTCATGTTCCACCCACTAAAGTTTCAATATCGTAAATATACGAAATCTAATTGGTCAGGCAAGGGGGGATGATCCTCACACCATGCTTACATGTCACTTTATTCTGTTAAACCCTTGTTCGCAAACCCATCCCCTTAATTTTTATTCAAAACTTTATTCCCATCCACTGCATGTATCCAATTTGAAACATTAATGACACTATAAAGAATAGGAAACAAGATAAAACTGTGAAGTGGTGAGGCACACTGGTGAGTAAATAATGTTAATCAACGAAATTTTCAGTTCTCTTGTTTGGGTGCACGTGGGTATCGCCCTCTGACCTGGGGGAGTAGAACTAGATACTGGATAAGAAGCACAAGGTAGATCCTACTTAGTGTCCCCGCATTGCACTCCTGGGAGTTGAAACAACCCTTGCTCTAAAGTTCAAATTAAATTCAAATCGATCTTGTTCGCTTTATCCAAAGAAATTCCTTTCTTCCTTTTATTTTGTGCTTATGGAATCACAATGTAATTTTTCTTTTTTTTAATTTTATTTATTTTATTGATTTTCTTAGAACAGTCAACAGTGAGACTCAAGAGCACATGTGTACATCGTACATATTACACATTATTCAAAATGAAGACAACAGGATACCATTATGTTCTGATTAACCGCTATACTCCATGACTCAGAATTAAACATCTACTAAGGCACATCTATAACACGTATATTCCTGTCTATTAAGTCGACTTGATGTAGTGGGAACTATCAGGGGTGTGGGTAATTGCGTAGGCAACGTTGTCATCGTCTGTTGCAAGTAACTGAATGCTCTTGTTCTGTGTTCAGTCATGTGTCGCAGTATCTTCACTAGCTGTGGTGTATAGATGAGTTTTATAGATTTCCCAGAAGTTTTTAGGTCTGTTGCGTGGGGGGAGTAAGTCACAAAAAAATTCCGTCTGCGTACTACAATATGTCATGTCACGTGTCCACTGTGTGATCGTCGGGACTGGACCTCGTGACCAGTTGATAGCTACCCTTCGTTTGGCCATCAACAGTCCCATATCTACCAAATGACAGACTCCCTTAGATATTGATTTAGAGTAGCCCAATAAGGCCAACGCTGGGTCAGGGTTTAAGGATAACTTAGTAATTCGTCCAAGTTCTTTGAAGACAGAAACCCAAAAAGCAGAGATACCAGGGCAGGCCCAGGCTAAATGGAGGAAATCGGCTAAATGTGCTGGGCAGCGGTCACAGGTTGAGTCCTCCCGTAATCCGTATCTATGCAGTCTCTCTGGGGTGTAATATACCCTATTAAGGTATTTAAAGTGTACCAGCCTGTGTCGCCCATTAAGTGAGATACGTTTGGTGCTGGTCCAGCAATAGGTCCACATAGCGTCAACTATTTCTATGTTCAGGTCTCGCTGCAATGCCAAGCGGGCTTTGGTGTAATGGTTTGCTCTGTATGCCATTGATGTGTTATAAATTGTAGATAGAATTCGTTTTGGGGATTTTGCCTGTATGGTGTGTGTTACGGCCAGAAGTTCTGGTGGTTCGAGGTATTCGTCCCCCAGAGTAAACCGCAATGCGTGTCGTATTCTATGGAATTGAAATTTGGTCAGCGTGGTGGGTACTGGTTCAAGAAGGTGAAATCCTCCCATGTTTTAGCCACACAGTCTTCGAACAAGTCACCAATAGTCTGTATGCCTAGAGTGTTAAGTGCCTGTGTAACCCCTTTTTCCTTACATGGAGGTAGCCACAAGCACCAATCAAGTGGGGCAGTCGGCGAATACAGGATCGCGCCGGCTTGTTGTTGTAATAGGTGATGCCAGGCGTGTGCCGTTGTGTTGATCGAGTCCAGTATGCCCGTCCTCCTGTCCACGTCTTTAAACAGTAGAGCAGGAAGTGGGAGCGGTGACGCAACCTCAGTTTCTATTCGAAGGTGTGGGATGTCTGGGGAGCCGTGCATCCAATGGTATGCATGCGCACTCTGCGCAGCCCTGTAATATAAATCGAAATCCGGTGCTCCCAGTCCTCCCAAATGATAGGGTAATACCAGTATCTGCCACTTAACGTGCGGCTGCTTACCTGCCCAGGCTAACTTAATCATCAGTGTGGTGAGACGGCTAAAAAAGGCTTGTGGAAGTACCATAGGGATGTTGGAAAACAGAAACAGCAGACGCGGCAACACCACCATTTTCATGATTGAAATTCTACCTAGGAGGGACAGCGGGAGTTTTATCCACCTTTCTACCTCGTCTTCTAGTTTGCTGAAAGTCACTCCGTAGTTTTCCCTGAACAGTATTTCGGAGTCTGTGTGAACCCTTATACCCAAATATCTCACCGCGTCAGTGGTCCAATGTAAAGGATAATCCAGGTCAATTTGGGGTGTGAGTGGGAAGATAATGGATTTCGGCCAGTTGACATGGAGACCTGACAGGACGCCGAAGCGCACCACCTCACGTAAAACTGTAGATAGATTGGTTTCTGGGTTTCTAATATATAAAAGTGTGTCGTCAGCGTATGTGGAAACTATGATTTTATAGTGCGGATAGCATATACCCCGATGCTGATGATACTCCCTAAGCGCACATGCAAGAGGCTCTGCCACTAATGCGTATAGCAGTGGAGATAAGGGGCAGCCTTGTCGCGTACCCCTCGTAATGTGTATGGGCTCAGTCACTATATTACCTATCTTTATTCTAGCCGTGGGTTTATTGTAGAGTGTGCCTATTAATTGAAGGAAGATTGGGCCCACGCCCATTCTAGTCAGTACTTGCGTCATGAAAGGCCACTCAACAGAGTCGAAGGCCTTCTCTATGTCTAGGAAGACAGCTACTGCTGGCGTCTCTGGTTTGGTGTGCTGTAGAGCCCCGAAAACCGTACGTAAATTATATGTCAAATTTCTGCCTGGGACAAACCCCGCTTGCTCCGGCGCAACTAGCAGTGGGACCAAAGAGACCAAACGGTTCGCGAGGATTTTTGCGAATATTTTCGTGTCAACGTTTAACAATGACAGTGGGCGATAAGAGGCACAGTCCTCTGGGGGTTTACCTGGTTTAAGGAGGGCGACTATCACTGCTTCTGTCATGGAGGGTGGCATAGTTCCCGTGACACACATGTCATCAAATAGAGTAGCCAGCTGTGGAAGTAGCTGATCCATGAAGGCCCTATAAAAGGCAACTGTCAGTCCATCCGACCCGGGAGCGCTCCCCGCTCTCATGCTTGACAGAGCCAGTAGAATTTTGTCTCGTTCAATTGGTCTCATGAGGAACTCCCTGTGTGTGTTAGTGAGCCTTGGAAGTTGTGTGTGTGCTAAATAATCTATAATTTTGTCTACGGAGGCTGCACTTCGAGTTGCATATAGATCCGTATAGTATTGGCGGAATCTGTCTGCCACTTCGGTAACCTCAGTTAAGCTCTCGCCGTCTGCTGTTTTGATTTCAGCCACCTGAACTTTTTCCCTACGTTTCTTAATCAATTGGGCTAGTACTGACCCCGGTCTTTCACACTCACCATACGCCCGAGCTGTGGCATATTTACCCAGGTGTTTTATTTCGTCGTCAGCTGCCGTATGATATGCCTCTAGCAAGTCTGAGAGTTCACTCCTGACAGTATCGTCCGTATCCGTCAATTGGCGTCTTTCTAAGGTCCTAATTTTCCCTTCTAGGTCCATCAGGCGTTTCCGTATAGAGCGAAGGACACCCGACTGTTTTGATATTGTGACCCCCCTGATATAAACTTTGAAAGCCTCCCAGACTACTTGGTAGTCGTCCACTGAGCCCACATTCTTATCAAAAAACGTTTCTATTGCCTCTGTCAGTTCGTCCTTGAACACCGCGTCTAATAGTGAGTAGGGTGGAAACCGCCACGTAAATGGGGGAATATGTCTAAGAGGAGTGTCTATCACCAGAAGAATCGGCGAATGGTCTGAGAATGTACGGGGTAACACCTGGCACGAGTGGACCCGAGCGTCCTGGCTGCAAGCCAATAATCAATGCGGGTATGTAGGTTATGATATGCTGAGTAGTGTGTAAAGCCTCCTTGGTGTGGGAATTTCATGCGCCAAACATCTTTGAGATCAAACCTGACCATCGCGGACTCCACCGCCCTGGCCACTGCTGTGGTGTGCCTTTCTGGTCAACCCGATCTATCTAGTTTTGGGTTCAGAACTAAATTAAAATCACCCCCCCAGAGCTGCTCCCCCTCGCTGAAGCTACCTAATCTGTCTGACAGTGTAGAGAAAAATTCCGGGTTGTCAAAGTTAGGTCCATATATATTTACTATGAGTATATCCATGTTCTTCCCAGTGCACCGCGAGATCACATATCTGCCTGCTGTGTCAGTGATCACTGGGTTGAGGGTGAGGGAAGATTTAGGGTTGACCCAAGTAAGTACACCTTGTGCATGTGTGGTAAAGCCTGCTTCATGTATGTTGCCATGCAATCCTCTGCAGCGTAACATAGGGGAGTTGGGAGGAAGGTGCGTTTCTTGCAGTAGGGCTACATCTATTGCGTGTCTCGTCAAATATGAAAGGACTTTACGAACTTTTCTATAATCGTTCAGTCCTCTAACATTCCATGTAAGTGTTCTAAGGGTGTCCACCTTCGTCTCCCGACTGTTTTCAGTCGTGTGCGTCATGGAATCGGTAAATGTAGCCATGTTGTGAGCTTATATGATACAGATATGTAGTAGAGCAGGTGTGAATGTCTGTCTTCTGGTACCTTACGTCGTCTGAGTCTCATTGACCCTCCACCCCCCACCCACATCAGGACCCCCCCAACCTTGGCCTGACGAAAAATTCCCCAAGAGCCCCCAATATAAAACTTATGCAATACTGTCTAAAACAACCATAGCCCATCCCACCCCCACAAACATAAACAATTCCAATACCCCAGTGGTGTGTTTCACTCGTAGGCGGAGGTTGCCAACAGTAATCCGCCAAACAACGATGTTCAGTTATCTAACCCCTCCGCACACCATCAGACTAATAGAACGCAGTAGCAGGAAGGAGTACATTACCCGCCTCCGATGAACATGAGTATCCTAGGAACCGACCATATCTACACCCCAGCCTAGCTCAGGGCATCTATCAAGGGGAGTGAGAAGTCACAGCAGGCCTTCTGTATCGCAGCCAGGCACCATGCAACTGACTATAATTCTCCGAGATCAGTGAAACACCCCCCCCAAACAGTGTTGTTTTACTCCATCCCCCACCCATGCACAATTCTTATCTGTATTGCAGTCATGCAAGAGATCATTCCCGTTCTTCCGTGGAAACACCATCTGCTCCGGCCGAGACGCTTCTATCCGGACTGCGTCACTGTTCCCTGGTCCAGTCTTTCATGGCTTTCTGTAGGATCTTGGGATCAGTGAAAATGCGCGATTGGCCTTGACGATTAACGCGTAGGCGAGCAGGGTACAACATGGCATAGTCAATGTTATGTTCTTTTAACTGCCTCTTGAGTGGAGCAAACTGACGGCGCGCCTCCTGAACCTTCATCGTGTAGTCCGGAAACAGTGAGAGGGTGGAACCTTCGTAGTGGAGGGTCTGTTTCTCTCTAGCTACCCTCAGCACTGCGTCCCTGTCACGGTAGTTGAGCAGCTTTGCAATTATTGGCCTCGGGGGGGGGCACTTGGCGGTGGGCGAGGGCCCAGAGAGAGATGTGCTCTCTCAACCACAAACATGGGCGAGAAGATGTCACTACCGAGGAGCGTGACCAGCAATTTCTCTATAAATTGCTCCATGTTGCCAGTCTGCGTCGTTTCCGGCAGGCCTGTAATTCTTAGGTTGCTCCTTCGTGATCTCGCTTCTAAGTCTTCGGCTTTATCTTGCAGCGCCTGGAGCGTCTTATCAAGTTGCCTGTGGCCAGTGACCAATTCAGTCTGCGACTCCTCGACCTCCGTGATGCGCCGTTCGGCCATATCAATGCGTTCCGCATGCTTGTCAAGCCTCTCAGACATCATGTCCATGCGATAGGATAGAGAATCCATCTTCGTGCCCAAGACAGCAAATTAGTTTTGTAGGCCCTTCTCCATCGAGGCGAGCATGGACTTTATGTCGCTGTCCTGTGTCTCTCGTTCTTGTTCTACTCCATTTTCCCCTTCCTCGGTAAATGGTGCACGCTCTCTAGGTTTGCGTTGCTCAAATGTTAATTTCGGTTGTGTTCTGTCTGTTCTGCCCATACTTGCCAGGTTTGGTAGTTATCCCCAAGACAGGAAGCTCCAGCACAGTCGCAACCAGCACTCTCCTGGCATGCGGCAGGTTAAGGCACGTATGGGGCTAGCAGACCAGTCGCGGCCCGCTTCGTGCAACTCCAAGTCAACTGTTCGCCAAGACCAGTCACTTCAATGTCTGTGTCCCCACTTCCTCAGAATCTATTGTGTCCCAGCGCACCCCAGTGTTCTCGATTGGCAGCGGCGTATTACTGCGCACGTCCCACGTGCGCTCAGGCAGACTCTATGCCACCATTGATCACGTCCAGCAGTTGGAGCAGGTAGGGGGGGTGCACCTCGTGTCAATTAGATTTTAAAAGGAGAAACTGTAGGATGAGGGGGGGAGGGGGCCCCCTGAGCAGCAGTATCACTCGGCCACAGAAGTAGTACAGCAGAGGATATTGACTAGAAAGTGTCCCCGCCAATTCCAATCGAATGCCTGCAATCTAACCCAGCCTCGCTGTGCTGCCCAGTATAAAATGGCGTCCTTGCTGATTGGAGTGCACTGAATGGCGTGCCTTGCCTCACCCCTTCATTCACGTGTTGCCTCCGTCTCCTTTGTTTACCGTGGCAGTCTGATCAATAGTACCTCTAGGCAGGGGGGGGGGGAGAAACACTGTAAGATAGCCGATTGTCCGCTCTGTCAGCTCTCCCGATCAACCTCCGTCGCAGAGCTCCGATACCTGAGTGTCCGCCAGTCGCGGTTCTGGCCCGGGTGGGCGAGCTGTCCTTTCCCCTCGCGCTGTTGTTCAGGAGGGTGTCGATCGCGCTCCTTGCCCCAAGGTTGATCGCGGGGCTCCGAGAGTGCTTAACGTCGTGCCGCAGTTTTGGCCGGCACTCCAAAGCACAGCACCCCAGTGAAGTCCGTAGCCGGCGGGCGTGCGCTTCCACCAAAGGCCGGGGCTCTGAGGCCTGAGCGGCGCTCCGCTTCACCGATGACGTCCGTTCGGCCACACTTTTCCCCCAGGCACCGGGAGCGGCTCAAACTGCAGCGGAGCTCCGCGGCAGTTGCCAATACTGCGTGGATGAATTGGTGCCTTCTGCTAAAGCCGGATTCCTTCAGGATAGTATGATGGTTGTGCGGAGCTACTCTCTTAGGCGGCCATCTTCGGCGCCGGCAAGCTCCGCCCCCGCCACAATGTTATTTTTCACATGTGAATATAGATCATATAATTCATTTAAAGCGGCTTCATAGTATAAACTTTATCATGCGTAACATTTCAATCATCCCAATGTATTTCGGGTCGAAACCCTTCATCAGGGGAATATTTTTCTAAGAAATGCCACGGGTATACGAGATAACTGGCTGTCTCCGCAGCTCGTTTTTTAAAAAATTCTAGCCCATTGTTATATGGGTTCTGTTCGGTGAAACCGTCTTTCGTCACAATGGGCTAGAATTTTTTAAAAAATGAGCTGCGGAGACAGCCAGTTATCTTGTATACCAGTGGCATTTCTTAGAAAAATATTCCCCTGATGAAGGGTTTCGACCCGAAATGCATTGGGATGATTGAAATGTTACGCATGAGAAAGTCTATACTATGAAGCCGCTTTAAATGAATTATATGATCTATATTCACATGTGAAAAATAACATTGTGATTCCATAAGCACAAAATAAAAGGAAGAAAGTAATTTCTTTGGATAAAGCGAACGAGATCGATTTGAATTTAATTTGAACTTTAGAGCAAGGGTTGTTTCAACTCCCAGGAGTGCAATGCGGGGACACTAAGTAGGATCTACCTAGTGCTTCTTATCCACTATAAAGAACAGGACATCTCATTGCTGAACTTTTCACCATCCGTTCCCAGGGTATGGCACTCCAATTTGGCTTCCGTTCAAGTGTTCTGTCATTGACCTTCATGGCTCCACTCAGTGAGCATGCGCCGGCATTGCGTCATTTCATCTAGTCCGGTTATACAAGAGGGGCCCAAATGCGCACTAATAATAAAGTCAAAAGACAAATATTACTTTCACAAAATGAATGGTCTCACTGTATACCACCCACCTCTACTCTATTTCCCTTTTCTTATTAATACTTTCCCCGCATTAGCATTAGTAAAATAGCCTGTTTTAGTTTCAGCTAAGCAGATGCCATGCACGCAAGTCTTCAAGACTCCATTTTAGTATCTTCTGCTCATGCGCTAGAATTTCCCTCCAAGCATTGTCTCGTCATACTGCGTAGATGCAGTTGACGCATGCACACAACAGTTTTTCCCGTTTAAAGCGGTATTAGTCCGTTTTCATTGTTATCCGCATTAGTACACACATAAGCAAACTTCGCTAACCCGCGTGTTCATGTGGTGCGTATTAATTATTCACAAAACATGGTTAGTAACTTTGTTAATGAGTTAAACGAGAGGATTGCCTCCGAGCAAGTCTTTTTCTTACGAGACCTTGCTCCATCAGAGGCATGGGCATGACTGACCTTTACCTATACTACCTAGCCACCCGGCTGCTTGTCCTTCACGATTGGTTCACCAGAGGATGGTCCGACCCGGCCTACGAAACCGAACTAAGAGACATGGACTTTGCACAAATCCAAGCCATCATATATGGGTGCCCTATCCCTAGAGCAGTGCCGTCAGTAACTCGGGCAGTTCTCCTAGCCTGGCGCTCGGCCCTGCGACACACACAGTGGGACAACAAATTGAGTCAACAAACACCGCTCTGGCAGGGTGCATGGTTGGATGAGGTGGTAGCACTAGAGGGCTTCAAACGCTGGGACCACATTTGCATATCACAACTGGGCGACGTGTGGGTGGGAGATCACATAAGGACCTTCTAGGACCTGCAGGGGCGCTTTACCCTCCACGCCTCGCAATTTTACAAATACCTACATCTGCGACACGCCCTCAATGCCCACATATCAACAGGCACCACACTCCCCGAGTTCAGACCACTAGAGGCGCAAGTCATGATGGGAAACTTGGGGAAGGGGGGAATATCACGAATATACTGCACTCTTGCGAATAACGGCCCTATAACGCTTGACCCGCTCAGACACAGGTGGGAGGGATGGCTGGGCCCTCTGGAGGACGAGGACCGGCGAGATGCCCTTATGGCCCCCAAGACCATTATCGCTTCCGCCAGATTTCGCCTCATCCAAATATACTACCTCCATACCGCCTATCTCACCCCGGAGCGCCTGCATAGGGCAGGATTGCGCACCTCGTCTGAATGCGCGCGCTGCGGACAACAATCAGTGGATTTTTACCACATGGTCTGGTCTTGTCCCCGACTTATAAAATACTGGGATAAGATAGAATCTGAACTCACACACGTCCTGGGCTGGCAGGTACCCCACAACCCCCTACACCTCCACCTGGGAGTCATGGACGGCCTAGACGGGTCCTGAGCGGACAAATTACTCTTGGGGACGGCAACTATGGTGGCCAAACGCGATATCGCTATGGCGTGGACACAACCCGGCCCTCCCAAAATAGCTAAGTGGCATAGAGGGGTAGACTGGTGCACCGCCCAGGAGAAACCCTTGTTTGAGGCCAGGGGATGCCCAGCCAAACACCAAAAGATATGGGGCAAATGGATGAACCAATTGGGATAATGGGGTCTGTACGCTTGTCTCTTCACCTTTTGATTGCTTGTTTTGCGATGTACCCTGATCGTTGTGCATGTTTGTACTTTGCTGCCACCAGCATACTTGACATACCATTGAATACTGATTTAAGTGCTGTACTGTTATTACTATTTTTTGTTTTTTCAAAAATCAATAAATGTAGCATACTAGTGATGCAACTTTGCATGTAATTAGAAAGATTTATTGTTCTCATAGGTCGCATGACTTTGGTACAACCCAAGTGAGTCATTGAGTAATACAGCCGTCAATTCAGCAGCAGGTTATGAGACCCCTCAATCAATCAATCAATCAATCAGGGAATTGTAAGCGCGCTACTCACCCATGAGGGTCTCAAGGCGCTGAGGGGGGGGCCCGCAGATCTGTTTAGCCGAAGAGCCAGGTCTTGAGGGTCTTCCTGAAGGTGTTCAGGGAGGGGGCACGTCTGATGTCTGCCGGTAGCTCGTTCCAGGTCTTGGCTGCAATGTGAGAGAAGGATCTTCCGCCTGCTCTGGCTCTGTGGATGCGCGGGGTTTCGGCCAGTGCGAGGTTGGAAGATCGGAGGTTTCTTTTGGGTACGAGGAAGTTGATTCTGTCGTTGAGGAATTTGGGTCCGTTGTCGTGTAGGCATTTGTAGGCGTGAGTGAGGATTTTGAAAGTGACTCTTTTCTCCACGGGGAGCCAGTGGAGACTTCGTAGGTGTTGGCTGATGTGTTCGTGCCGGGGGATGCCGAGGACGAGTCTGGCGGCGGTGTTCTGTACTGTCTGGAGTTTGCGGAGTAGGGACTTGTTGATGCCGGCGTAGAGTGCGTTTCCATAGTCCAGTCTGCTGGTGATGAGTGCGTGGGTGACTGTCTTCCTTGACTCAGGGGGATCCACTTGAAGGTCTTGCGGAGGGTGTTGAAGCAGCTGGAGGTGACGGCGTTGACCTGTCGGTTCATGGAGAGTGATGAGTCGAGTACGATGCCGAGGTTCTTGGCGTGGTCTGAGGGGGTAGGTGGGCTTCCGAGGGCGGTCGGCCACCAGGTGCTGTCCCATGCAGAAGGGGTGGTACCGAGGACGAGGATTTCTGTCTTCTCGGCGTTGAGCTTCAGGCAGCTGTTGGTCATCCAGACTGCGACGTCTTGCATTCCTTTCTGGAAGTTGAGTTTGGCAGTGGTGGGGTCTTTGGTGAGGGAGAGGATGAGCTGGGTGTCGTCGGCATAGGATACGATGTTGAGGCCGTGTTGTCGGACGATGGCTGCGAGGGGGGCCATGTAAATGTTGAAGAGGGTGGGGCTCAGTGATGAACCCTGTGGGACTCCGCAGGTGATTTTCGTGGGGTCGGAGAGGAAGGGTGGGAGTCTGATCCTTTGGCTTCTTCCGGCGAGGAATGATTGGATCCAGTCCAGGGCTGTTCCTTGTATGCCTGCGTCATGTAGTCTGACGACTAGTGTGCGATGGGAGACGGTGTCGAAGGCCGCTGATAGGTCGAGTAGGATGAGGGCTGCGGAGTGGCCTTGGTCCAGGAGGGTGCGGATATCGTCTGTGGCGGCGAGTAGGGCAGTCTCTGTGCTGTGGTTGCTTCGGAATCCGGATTGGGACGGGTGGAGGACGGCGTTCTCTTCAATGAACCGTGTCAGTTTCCTGTTGACTGTTTTCTCTGCAACTTTGGCTGCGAAGGGGAGGAGCGAGATGGGCCGATAGTTCTTGAGGTCGGTGGGGTCAGCTGTGGGCTTCTTGAGCAGGGGTCTGACTTCTGCGCGCTTCCAGTCGTCTGGGAAGGTGCCTGTTTTGAAGGTGGTGTTGATGGTGCGTTGTAGTTCGGGTGCGATGGCGGCCACGGCTCTGTGGTAGATGTGAGGGGGCAGGGGTCGGTGGGGGCCCCCGAGTGGATGCTTTTCATGGTCGAGGCGGTGTCTTCGGCCGTGATCGGTGTCCAGTTGGAGATGGTGGGCTGGCTGGTGTTTCTGGGGGGCGGGGGGCCGTCTGTGGCACCTGGTGGATGATCGATGAAGTTGTCGTAGAGGTTTTTGATCTTGAGGTGGAAATAGGTTCCAAGCTTTTCGCAGAGGTCTTGGGATGGGGGTGATGTCTGTGGCTTCGCTGCGTGGGCTGGTGAATTCTTGAATGACACTGAAAAGTTCCTTGGAGTTGGTGGAGTTGGCCAGGATTTTGTTGTGGATGAAGTTCCTTTTGGTGGCTCTGATCTGGTTGTGGTAGTCCGTCATGGCGTCCTTGTAGGTGGTGTGGTTTTCGGTTGTCTTGGTGTTTCTCCAGTTCTTCTCCAGGCGTCTGCAGGTGCGTCTGGCTTCTTGGAGAGCGGTTGTGAACCAGGCGGCTTTCCTGGGGCGTTGTCTGTCGGGGTTGCGTAGCGGGGCGAGCTCATCTGCGCAGTTGGAGATCCAGGTGTGGAGTTCTCTGGCTGCGTCGTTTGCGCTGTTTGCGTCGGGTGCCCAGGTGTGGTTGTCTCGGTTGAGGGTGGAGTTAAGTTGCTCGTCGGTAACCTTGCTCCAGTTCCTTCGTGGTGGGCGTGGGGCTGGTTTGGGTGCCTTGGGTTTGTTGATGGCGAAGTGTACGCAGTGGTGGTCGGTCCATGGCGGCTGCGTTGTGTGGCTGAAATGGACGCTGTTTCCTGCCGCGAAGATGGGGTCGAGGGTGTGTCCTGCTCTGTGGGTCGGTGTGTTGACGAGTTGTTTAAGTCCGATGCTGGTGAGGTTGTCACGAAGGATAGTGGAGTTGGGGTCGCTGGGGTTGTCGAGGTGGAAGTTCAGGTCTCCAATGAGTATGTAGTTTGTTGAGGCGATCGCGTGGGGTGCGATGAAGTCGGTGATGGTGGCGGCGAAGGGTGTTCGGGGGCCGGGGGTCTGTAGACGAGGGTTCCTCGGAGTGTGGCTTTGGGGGTGGTCTGGATCTTGAAGTGCAGGTGTTCGGCGGAGGGGAAGGTTTCGCTGGAGGTGGTGAGGCGGAGGGTGCTCTTGTGGGCGATGGCGAGGCCCCCTCCTGGGTGGTTGGGGCGGTCTTTCCTCTGGATCTTGAATCCGTCTGGGATGGCGGTGCTGATGTCGGGGGCGGAGGATGCGTTGGTCCAGGTCTCTGTGAAGAAGGCGATGTCGGGCGAAAGAGAGTCGAGTAGGTTCCAGATTTCCATGGCGTGTTTGTGTACGGAGCGTACGTTGAGGAGGATGCATTTTAGAGTGTCGCCGGTGCTGGCGTCGGCGGTGTTGGAGGCCGGGGTGGCGGTGAGGGTCTGGCTGCAGTGGAGGCAGGAGAACTGGCCGTGGGTCGTGTTCGGCGAGGCCTGTTGGCATTCTCTAAGTCTTCCAGGGTTGAGTGCGAGGAGGGTGGTGGTGTCGTAGCGATGGGTAGTGGAAGGTCCAGGGTTCCTGGCGCTGGCCGCGGTCGGGTCGCGGACGGGCGCAGAAGGGCTTGCCTTTGGCGCGCCGGCAGCGCGACCGCACAGCGGCCACCATTAAGTAGGGGAGGTGGGAAGGAGGAGAGGCTGGGAGGCGGGAGCAGGGGAATTCCGGGGGGAAATTCCGGAGGGGAAATTCCGGGGGGGAGGGGCCGCAGGGGCAGCAGCGGCGAAAGACAAAAGGAACAGGCAGGCACGAGAAAATAAAAACAGTGGTGGAATTAGAGCAAGACACAGATGGGCACAATAACAGTGGCACAACAGGGAAAAAATTAAGAAAAAAAGCGGCTGAGAAAGGTTACGGTGGTTGGAGGCAGTCTGGTTCCAGTTGGAGCGGGCAGCAGGAGCGGGCAGCAGCCTCGAACCTCCCAAGGAGGAGGTCCGGGTCTGGAGGCAAGAGACGGCACAGCGGAGCAGTGGGGAGAGAGTGGACCTAGACCGAGGGTCGGAGGTCTACACAGATCTCACAGATTTTGAAAAACGGATACAGTTGAACGGTGATGATAACGGTCTTACATAAGATCTATACTATTTGTTGGGAGTCCAGTGTGCTGTACAGAAAGCCCTGTTCCAGAAAGAAAGAGAAAAGGAACTTCATAAGGAGTTGAAAAATAAGCATTCAAGCGACATACTGGCTAGAGTTACAAAGATTAATAAAGGGATAAAGAAGCCCAGTATAAGTTACTTTACAGCTGCTACTATAACCCAGCTAGACTCAGGAGGTAGCAACTAAACGCCTCTGATAGCCATGTTCGTAGAGGTGAGGGGGTGAGAGTATGCTCTTCAGTGTTTTTTTTGGAGTTGTTCCAAATTGGCTAAATGCTGGAAAGATATGTTAGGCATGATATATGTAACATATGGCATCTCCCTCCCTATAGACATTTTGGTGATGTTACTGAACAAACTGGTGGGTGGGATGTTCCCACTTTATCCTAAGTGCGTACAGCAGATCGCACAGGCCCTGTTGGGAATAGTAGCTAAATGGAAAAAGCTGGTGCAAAGAGACACGGATTGGCTGTATAGTATATGGCACCTACTATTCATGGAAAGATTTATAATGGTTATTTCCGATCACCTTGAGCGTTTTGAGGTGGACTGTACCCTATGTTACGATACTAATGATCAGAGTTCCATCACTCACATCTAAAATACCTAAAAGGAAAATGCATTATTCCCTCTAAATATAGTCACATACTGAGCATGGAGCTCTAACAACTTGTTATGCAGCCTTAGCAGGGTAAAGAACTGGCTGTGGAAACCCTGGGATGAGATCGCTGTACTTTTTTAGCTTGCCAATGTTATGACCCTGGGCAGATGTGAGGTGAGGTGGAAGTGGGATTTGCTCAGTTTGATGATGTTTACTGATTTGAGATTGAAAGGGGGTAGAGTTAAATATAATATGTAATTTTTCTTTGAAAATCCTCAATAAAGCAATTAAAGCAAAATGTCCTTACAGGATCTTTACAAATATATCATAAATGTAAATGTCTCTGGGTTCGTCATTGCTATTCCCCGCCACAGTTTCTTTAATACTTCTGTAGATATTCCTCCGACTAAAGGACAAATTGTGAAACAGCACACCTGCTGCTTTGTTCTTTGTGTTTATCTCTTTACCATTGAAACTCTACTGAATAGTACTGCTGTCATGATCTATGTTATTTGTAGGTGGACGAGACACAACAAAAGCCTACCTGTGTGTTGTTCCGACAGGCTGAATTCCAAAAGTACTCCCAGAACAGAGCAATTCTCTCGGGGCTGTCATCTCAGCTAACAGTCCTTTCCTGCAAGAAGAATACCATTGGAAGAATCATCATTCACAGTTCAGATGCCAAAACTTTGGAAATCACAGGAAACATGCTAAACCATAAGAGATTCAGGAAGGAAGTAAAGATCTAATTTCTCTCAAATTAAGGATGCAGAACCAAAAACCCTTGGGTTGGCACTACAAAATTTAACAATTCATGAAGGCAGGACAGTAAACTCTACTCTACTCAATAGTTGTCCAAGAGCATAGGAATGAGACCAACTAAAAGAAGAGTCACCGGAACGACTCAACAAGCTACTAAAAAAGACTGACTGTATTTAGTGCATCCCATATGCTACAGCTGCCATGAACTTCTCTTGGTTGTCTTGTTACAACATCTGTCCCAGCAGCCTATAACCAGTGCAAACTGGGGGTTGCTTTTCTGCACTTCATGGTGCGCACTTAGTACATCTGTATAGGTAAAACCCCTAGGGCACACCTATAATTTCATGTAGCTACCATCAACCCTCATAAACCTATCATGTATTACTAAAAGGCAGGCACCAAAATGCACAGAGATCTGCCACCATTCATTGCGAGTGCATACCTTAAACCATTCTTCATTACGACCGAATACTATAAACTCTGGGCCTGATTTAGTTTTTGGCCGATGGGATACACCATAACAAATGTGACACATATCCTGTGCACTGTTTTACAAGTACATTATATCCAATGGCACTTGTAATCCCATTTGCCAAACTCTAACTCTGTCTTTAGTAATGAATATAGTCCGTCCCTTCCGGTCCCTCCTTTGTCCCTCATCAGCCTATCTGCAGGCTCTTTAGCACCATAAACCCTCTTGTTACATTAATGGCTTGCGTCATGGGTGACCTTAATACAGTCCATCTCTGAGGAAATCTCAGGATATCAATAGGTGCTCTAAGGTTAAACAGAACTTCTGTATTGACTGTTGTATTTAGCAAAATGCACAGGATGTGGCTCGATGGCTTGGTTGTCATACAAGAGTTTTATAAGAGACCTACAAAATAACTCCATGCAATTAAGGTAAAGTGCATCCTCTCTATCGCTGTCTCTTCCCACCATCATTCTATTGAGCGCTCCGATCTAAGTAAGACAAGATAAGAGCAGCACTCTCGTGCCTTATATATACTTGTCAACTCACCTGCATTCGGTGGGGGTCAACCCCTTTTTTTCTTTTTTTTTTTTTTACTCCTATTCACCCACCTGACAAACAAAATGCTGCCATAGACTTTAATAGTCACCCTATTTCAGTGCTTCATTTGAGCCGGTGGTTCCTGGTGCTGGGCACCGGCACTTAATTGTCAGCACTGGCTCTAGTGACAGTCCACCACGTGGTGGTGCTGTCTAATTTTGAGATGGGCACAACAACAGTGTTTAATAAGTGAATATACATTAAAAAAAAGAACAATACCTGACACTTACACCATTAATATAGCTTTGGGTGGACTAGAATAGTCTGAATTGTCACACATGTAGAAGTGCGATGGTTAGTAGTTGCATTGATACGGTCTTTGGCAGCGGTAACAGGGGCAATGAGTGGTGCAGGCTGCAGAGGCCTCCAGAGAAGAGCCCTGGCACTTACGTTTTCACAAACTAAGCACTGCCCTATTTTCAAATGTATATCATCCTCTAAAAGAGTGTTTATACATTACCCGTTGACATTAATGTTGTCACCGTCTTAAATTCCTGACGTCACCCGAATTTTTAAAGCAAAAGGTTTATATGAGTCAGGCTTGTTACCCAAGCGCTAAATAAATACAAACCTTTTTTCCTCTTCTATCCTTCCGCTATCCTTCCGAATCCAAATAACTGACTAAGCTATCCACCACTTAAATTACTTTCATATTTCACTATACTAATTCAGCACTAATCCTTTATGGGTCCCGGAGTGCTACTCGCGGAAAAAGCGCTTCGACGCCTCGTCAGGGGGTAGTAAGCGCTATATAAATGCAATTACAATACAATACAATATGTACGCTCATGCTCTATATCAAAACGCCTCCCACGTGGAGAACATTCTTCCAACGAAGCACTCCTTCACGGTGTGGCGCCCGATATAGCGCTTCGGCGCCTCATCACAGCCCGGGAGTAAAGCGATATACAAATGCTTTAGCAATTGAATGACCTCGCCCTTGAGTGATTTCGAGACTTTCTAGCTTCTTCCAGGATGACGTGCTCCTTGTCTCGTGGAACACAATAAATGTGCTATTCCGTCAGAGGCCACGCGTTGGCAGCATACATTAATAGGTGCACTCCTGGTAAAACCAGTTAGTTCAAAACATTTCTGAATTAAGTTTTGACTTCAATAACTGAAATGCTTCTGTAAAGCATACATCTCAGAATCCGTGATAAACTCTCACCCCTTTAACATGACAGGAAGCCTAGAAGAGTAAAAGTTTAAAAAACAAAAAACGCCGCTATACCCCCATGGCAGTTCGTGCCGGAAAGTGTTTTAAGAATTACAAATGTTAACGTTTTGCACAGTTGTCAAAAAAGTTGAATACACTTCAAGGGAGAGTTGTAAACTGGGGGTGAGGATGTGGTCTGACGGCTAGATTGCCGACTTTGGAGCTGGGAAACCAAGGTTTGAGCCTCGGGGTCGCGTCCACATCCTGTGATTCTGGGCAAATCACTTACTCTCCCCGTGCCTACCAAAACAAATGAATGTGTCCTTGTGTAACGTAACCGGTGCTCATGTAAAGCGCTCCAATACCTTCGGGTCGAGTTCGCGCTATATAAATATGCAAAAAAAAATCCCTGGAATTACCCGTCAGTATTTAGCATCAGCCAAAGAGAGGTCTGGCGTCTAATCTCAAATTCCAGACCATCTGCAGTAGTTTGAGCTACCGGTCTAGCTAAAACGTCCAACAGTTTGGGGCATCGTATGCCCCAGCCCACTTAATTGGAAAGCCAGCAGTGGTGAAAAACTCTATACATATGTAAAGCAGTCCATTCAATTTACGCTTAGGGCCATTTCTGCAGGCCGATAGCATTTTAAACAATTTATCACATTTGAGGGGCAGTATGCATTACTTCCCCTTGACTGCTCATTTTGCTTTGAAGATTCTTGGGGAAAGTGGGAAGGGAGAGGTTCCACAAAAACACCCTCCATGTTCCAGCCATTTTGTTTTGAGGCCAGTGTGTTTAATTTTAATTGCAGATTTATATAGCGCGAACTCGACCGAAGGTATTGGAGCGCTTTACATGAGCACCGGTTACGTTACACAAGGACACATTCATTTATTTTGTTAGGCACTGGGAGATTGAGTGATTTGCTCAGAATCACAGGATGTGGACGCGACCCCGAGGATCGAACCTTGGTTTCCCAGTACCAAAGCCGGCAATACTAGCAGTCAGACCACATCCTCATCCTGGTTGGATTATGTCTGTAAACGTTGGTGGGTGGGGGTTATTAAGCAGTGAATTATAGGGGGAAACTGTTCAAGGCGCTTTCTTTGTACCAATTGAAAGTAAAGTATAAATTTTGCTCTAGTGTCAGGTTATCCATACCGTTTAAAATGTAAACAGAAAAAACATCGACCCTTTGAAAAGTCAAACATTTTATATTTGGCATGGCTATGGTATATTTATTTTTTAATCGTCAGCTCAATTTCCATGTAAAATAAGTCTCTTTTTGCTTGACACTTTCGCGGCGATTTAAAACTTAAATTTGAAGTTAGTCGGTGAAAACGTATTGTTGATAATGTTGCGACGCATGCGGACGAGAGCACTAAACGATAGGAGCGAGGCTCTTTACAGCGCTCAAACAAACTCAGACCTTTGCACTGTTAGTGTTTGCATTGTCAGTGTTAACAAGTATAAAATGGCACACGGCACTTTCGCAGGCTGCAGAAAGGGGGCGAGAAGGGAGATAGTGCAGACAGTAAAGACGCTGTCCTTCCATCCAATCAGAAGACGCGTGTTTGCCATTGCAAAGTTGCTAACCCCAAGAGTCGTGTGGCTGGCTGCCTCTGCTTTTAATCTTTGGATATTTCGACGTGTTTTTTTTCTTTTTTTTAACAAAGGTTGGCGGATCTTAAACACCGTTTTCTCAGACCACGGACCATTGGGGAAAGTATGTTTTTTTATTTCCCAGATGGTATTTTTAAGACGTTCGAAACCCCTGCTTCTTCTGCCCAAGTATACAGCAGATCTTCTCGGTATTTTGCCAGTTGCAGATCTCATTCAAGCCTACTTGAAAGGTAAGTTTTTATACAATGCATTACGTTATTGTGTGTTATAGCCGAAAAATAAGCCCTCGAATGCGGACTGGATATTATTTCTCCAGCCCTTTTTAATCTCATATCGACTGGCTGTCCGTTCTTTAACAACGCATGTTGTGGATTTTCTTACCGTCTGTATTTTATAGGGTGTTAAGAAAGATTATCTAACAAAATATTAACGCTCGCCGTTAAAATACTGTTATGTAGGATTGCTTTTTTGGAAAGAAAAAAAAAAAAACGTCTGAAATCATAAAAGCGATTGATGATGCACCAATGCCCTCCAGTTTTTCCATAAATGTCAATGTTAACGTTGTTTGTAAAGAAAAAAACCGTTTTCGATCCGTTTCTGCTGGTGGCAGAGTTTTCTGATGATGTCTGGTAGATTACAGTGTTTGTAACTGTGAGGAACTGCCCTTGGAACAATGAAGGCGTGGATTGACATAACATGGCTTTTATTAAGTTATGGCTGGTACTAAATGGTGGCTTTTTCTGGATCAGTGCGCGTTAAGGCATTGCACACCCATGTTGTAGTAATCCGGGTGCATTTAGCCAGGGTAGCACTAGCTTCCTTGCTGTACTGCAGAACTCCGAAAATAGAAAAATAACGAGGCATCTTGTGGTATTTAACAATTGTCTTTTTCGCTTTTTTTTCTTCTTTGCACACGGTGGGAGTTTTTTTTGTTGCATTGATCTACGTTGGTGGCGCTGTGGTGCTCCCAAACAATTTAATGTGTCAGTTTCACTAAGATAAAGGGAGGGAAAGAGGTGGGGCTTGATTTAATCTGTTATCCATTTCGTGGTTTTCTCTTTAAGTTAAAGAATAATTTTCGCTATATTTACGTTTTTCTTAGGAAACATATGCAACAGTCCAGGTTTGTTCAAACCAGCAGATTGATCAGAGGTGTGGTTCCATCTCTTCTAAATGACCTATTGTGACAGAGCTGCAGCTTTGCAGTTGCACATTAGCACATAGATTGGCCCCCTTTTCATTGTTAAAGGGTCACTATCTAAGATAAAATGATACATATATCTTCATATAATGTGCTAAAACAAGCATTGAGGTTAGGGGGTTCTTTTTGTGATACCCTGTGTTAAATATTTTGATTTGAAAAAGGGGTAGAAGCTCATGCACAGCCAATTCTCGAGTGTTAATCAGTTCAATTCTTTCAAATCAATGTGTGCGGTGCACCCGGGGCATCACTCTCCGGACTGGAGAATTACTGTCGTTATTCCCAAAGGGATCAGAAAAGAATTTGAAGTCCTTTTTTAAGGATTGCCTTGGTGCCCAGGGGGACATTCCCCTAGTTAGGGGGTGCTACATATTGGTTAAATATTTTGATTTGGACATGTTATACTGTGCACATCATACATTATGATGGGGTCAATTAAGCAGTATTGATGTCTGGGAAGACTAATTGTTGGCAAAAATGCGTTTAAAATTGTAAGCTTATTGTTGAAAATGTCCAAATCCATTGTTGTCCTCTTTCGGTATGAAAAGTGTGAATTTATGGTACCTGACACCCACTCATTTTTGTGGCATTCCAACCTGTTGATATTGTAAAATAATTTCTCTAGATCCTAGGGAGGGCTATTTCCAATTGTGGGGTATGTACAAGCTTGCCTTTATTGGAATTATCTGGGCAGCCCTAGGTTATTATGAGTTTATTGATAAAAGCCATTTATTCCAAGAATAAGGGCAACCCTTTTTATTGTGCCTGACTGCGTCTCCCAAGTAACACTGAACCCTCTTTGCTTTGCTTGTCACACAAAGTAACTAGATGATATGCTAACCCATTGCTAGCATTACCTGATTTTCCAGGATCCTGAAGAAGATAGTAGTAACTCAGAACTATCCTTTCTAAGAAATCTACTTGCCCTCAAGTGATGCCGGTCAGGCTTCCACCTATGATATGGTATCAAGACAATTTGTATTACTGCGTAGATAGATAGCCCTATCACCAACTTGTTGACTTAGTGATCTTCGTACAACCCTTTCTGAGCCCCAAGACCAACACCCACCACACCCTCAGCAAAAGGATTTAAGATGCTAACAGCATTTCAGCACCCACAACAACGTACGACCTGCTGTCACTCACATTTCCAAGGCTTTCACGTGAAGTAGTTAACACTTCAGTATGTCTTAGGATCCACATCTCTCAAAAGGCATTCTCCCACACTTTCAGATCCTATGACATCATCAAGGAATGTATGTATTGAAGCGAACTGAAGATCTACAATGTTAATACTAAAGTCATCCTGGTACACAGCTAAAGGTTTGAAGTAATACAAATGTGTGAATTGAAAATGCACATGCAAGCTACAATCACCCGTATTGAATCACAGTAGTGGACTCAAACGTCCACCATTTCATAGTGCACTATGATCTACCTAAATTCATAGAAAAGAGTGATTTGCTGCAAATTGTTTTTGAAAATGAGCAAAAATGCAGAGGTGGGAGGTCTAGAACAGTTAACTGGGGCGGTGATGTGGCTGTGCAGATATTTTTGCAGCATAGGTGTGTGTCAAAGAAACTCCCAAGTTCATATTTCGTTTAAGTCTGAAAATGTATTTATTATAAAGCTCTTTGAACTGTAGAAAAATAGAACAAAGGGATCCTCAAGCATGGGAGTCAAGCTCCCAGAGGTGAGATGAAGCATATTATACCTTAATACAGGCGCTTTCTAGAATCAGTCATGTGTCTGAAGAGGTTTGGTAGTATAACAAGCAGGTGCCCGGAGTAAGGTTATGAGAATGAAAACAGGTGACCGTCACAATTATCTACATATAAGCTACGTTTCAATAGTTGCAGTATTGTTTGAAAAATCATGTCTTAGGGTCAAAGGGGTGTCCACATCTTTGATTGGAGACGAGGACCTCTGGTTGACAAGTGTTTAGCATTTTCAAGCAAACATGGCAGGTGTGGGTTGCAGCAAACAAGTATTGCACAAGGCAATTTGCATATAATGCACAATACCCAGAACCAGCAAAGACGGGAGGACAAATGAGGTTGGCACTTCCATAAGGCACAAATTAAATACTTGCGACAGGTTAATCCAAGCTGAAGGTCGACGGAAAGAAAAGCATAGCAAATAGGACAGAGCTGCTGCATAGTGGCAAATGATGGGAAACGGAGGCAGCAGAGGTATCGTAAAGAAGTTGTTATAGGAATGGTGGGGTTCTCTTGTGTTAAACACCATTGTTTAATTTTTTTTTTTTAATTCAGTTTAATGATCCAAACAAATACTTTTTTTTCTATTAAACATATCTGATGAAAATGCTTCTAAAAAGCTTTGAAGAGCTGTACTCCCCAACGTATGTCTATTTTTCTGTTGACTATTGTTTTCCCTTGGTAAACTTGACAAACATGCAAGCCTGCAGCGTATTCTCACGTTTTACTGACCTGAGACCCCAGAGCTGTACTTGGGCTTGAGGAGGCACCCAAAGTTTATCTTTGAGACAGTGGATTCTGTCCTCTCCAGCCTGTCTGTGAGAGGAGCTCACAGTGGTAGTGATACAGCGCGAAGAGGCCAGGGTTGGATATTTTTACACCAAAAACTGAATTTTTCAAAGGGCCCATATACATTTATCCAAATACGATCATTTTTGCATCCCCTGGCCAACTCCCGCTGGAAAGGTCAAGTTTTTATAATTCACTTAAGTTCGGATTAGTTATTTACCTGTAACCACAAATCAATTACAGTATCATGTCTAACTAATCTTCACGAATCAACACTCTTCCTCTGGTCGATGGACCATTAGTTGAGTTAGTTGATGGTGATATTAACAACTTCTTAACTAAAATTCTTAGTAAATAACCACAGACCCCGAATAATAATAAGTTTATCTAAAATTTCAGTCATTAAGTTGAACGCTCATCAATTACAAATACACAGTGCAAACTCCATCTTTCTTTAAGTGGGAGAGAGAACAATCATATAGCACAATACATTCAATTACACAAGCTCATTTAACAAAATCAAATGCATAAGAGTGGATAGATGTAGAGACAAAAGGCACATTTATAATACATTCGCAAAGAAATATGCAAATCTTGGATAGAATGACATTTACCTAATGAAGATAACTGGAAAACCACCCCTCTGGCCAAAGGACTGTAGACTAGTCAATTTGTTGCGGAACCTAGAACTAATTGCATTACAATTTCTGTGAGTGGATTGTTATTGAAATTTTTCCGTAGAAAACGATGGTGAAAAGTCTACCACTCTATCATGACGCGTTAATCCAATATGGCGGATTTTTCAAAATGGCTGCCCATTATTTGAGATATAGGGTATAACTGTTTATATGCCCATGTGTGGTATCATTTTATATGTTTTTAGGGACGGGAAAGTCAAAAATAACATCAAAAATTGTTTCTGATGACCATAATATCAAATAATTATGGAATATGTCAGATAGACAAAGTTTGTATAATTTTTTCGTTGACTTGTATGACAAAGTGTGAAGGAACGTAAATATTACAATTAACTTTTGAAATAAAAAGTTTGCTATTGTTTGTGTTTTGTTTTGTAACTTTGTTGTTATTGTTTGTTTTTTTGTTAATCAAAAATGTTTCATTTATGTGTTACAGGTTCTTGCGAGTTGCTGTGAGATACAGTGAAAATGGACGTAGAAAAGTGTTTCATTTGTGATGTGGTGTTTCAAGAAGATGACGATGTATCTGTACTCACTGAAAGAGGAGTGACTGGAATTCAAAAACATGCAAGGAGAGAAAAATATCTAAGTTTCACGTTTGTGTTGGGCAGAAAGTTCACAAGAAATGTAGAGCGCGTTTTGTTAACTTGAAAACTCCGTTCCAGGAGAAAGAATCAGATCCCACAACTTCTCGTGTTCTACGGTCGTGTGAAACCCCGTTTGATTTTAGAAAAAATTGTTTTTTCTGTGGTACTGAGTTAAGTTTATACTTTAGGGAGAGGAAAAAAATGCGTGGTTTAATGCACGAACAGTTGAATTCAAATCATCAGTTTTACAAAAATGCAACGAACGCAATGATGAATGGGCTGACAAAGTTAAGAGACGTATCCACAATGTGTCTGATTTACATGCTGTAGATGCATGCTACCACAAACAGTGTTACGTCAATTTTTATACTGGAAAATTCATTCCCGGGCAGTTCACTGATAACCCTCCAATATCTTCAGGTCGACCAGAGGACTCAGTTCGCCAGGAAACTTTTCTTCAAGTAGTTAAATACATGGAGGAAAATGATGAAGAACAAACTACTGTTAAAGAACTTGTTAATAAAATGCGAGAATTACTGCCAGAAGATAGCGAACCATACAGTTCGAAGTATATGAAACAAAAACTCAAAGAGCATTTTGAAGATGAAATCTTCATAGGAACAGTTGCAGGGACTGCTGATGTCGTTACTTTTAAAAGTACAGCTGCTCATGTATTGCAAGAGTACCACAGTCATATCCATGAAGATGTTGAAGAGGATCGCAACAATCTCCTTATGGCAGCTGCTGAAATAATAAGAAATGATATTAAAGATATCCCTGTAGAACCAGAAACATATCCACCCATTGAAAACATGAGTAGTGTTGACTATAATGTGAGCTATATTCCTGATTCGTTAAGGCTCTTATTATCAGTTTTTGTTACTGATAAAACCAACAGAGAGAGAAAAGTAGCTTCTATAGGACAGGCAATTATGCAAGCTGTGCGCCCACGAGTCTTAGTTGCACCGTTGCAGTTAGGGCTGGCAGTTCAATTACATGACAACACAAGCTCGAGATTTGTAGTTGAAGCAGTAAATCATATGGGATTCTGCAGCTCCTATTCAGAAGTTCTTCGCTTTGAACGTTCAGCTGCAGCAGAAAGAGGAACTACTATACCTGTCCTTGTGGAACCTTCTGAAAGTCCTCCGAAATTCGTTCAATATGCAGCTGATAATATTGATCACAATATTATTACAATAGATGGCCATGGTACTTTTCATGGGATGGGCATTATCGCCACTGTGACTCCAACTGGAAAATTTTCAACGGTCATTAAGAAACGTCAAGTTTCATTTGAAGAACTGAGGAGGTTGGGGCAAATCCCAAAAACATATCATTCACAGGCCAGTGGGATGCGTTTCTTAAAGTATAATACCATTAAGGAAATCGCGTACAGTGACCCATCTGCAAACCTGGATATTTTATTGAACATCTCACATCTACTCAGCAACAGTGTTCCAGGATGGCAAGGAGTATGCCAACTACTACATAAAGGTAACCATCCCGGTGTATCATCTGTCATCTTTCTGCCAATGATTAACATGGATCCAACAAATGAGACGTGTATTCTCTCAACACTGTTTTTTGTTTCTGACCATGCCAAGAGATACAGCCAGACCCCTATTATAACATTCGACCAGCCTCTTTTCCACAAAGCACTTAGCATCATAGCCAATGAATCACAGGATAGTCCTTTGAAGAAGGTCATTCTGAGACTAGGAGGCCTGCACACAATCATGAGTTTTCTTGGATGCATCGGTTTTTTGATGAGTGGAGCAGGCTTGGTTGATATACTTGAGATCATATATGCAGGAAATGCTGTAAAGCACATGCTTTCTGGTAAAGCTATTGCAAGAGCGATTCGTGGTCATCTTATTGTTTCATCAGTTTTCAACACGATTTTAGCAACGCAAGCCCTAGATGATAACGAAGATTTACAGGCAGCTAGATCATTGTTTAATAATCTTCTTAATGGGGAGCTTTCTGTTGAGGATGTTACACATAATGCTGTTGTCGAAATTGCAACCAAACTGCTGAAGGCCAAAGATGAACTTAAATTTTACAGGACTCCTCGACTTTGGTTGCAATATTTGGAAATGGTCAACATCCTGAAACAATTCTTAAAAGCTGAAAGAACAGGAAATTGGCATCTACATCTTGCAATGGTAAAGGAGATGCTACCTTTTTGCAGCATGTGGCCATAATTTATATGCCAGTTCTGCACGACTGTATTATGAGAGAATGGTTGAGCTTGAATTTGAAGCTCCTGATGTATACACAGCATTTACAAATGGTCTGCATGTTGTCCGAAGAAGTGATAGGTTTTGGGGTGGCCTTTCCACTGATTTGGTAATTGAACAAGTTCTAATGAAGAATATAAAAGGATTCGGCGGAATGACCCATGGAAAAGGTATGACAGCACCGCAGCAGCTTGTCTGGGTTATGTCACGCCCTATTTGCGCCCATTTGAATGAATGCATGCAGGACTTTGCTTCAGTGAAGCATGCAGCAAGTGAGCAGCATGTTACTATGACCAGTTCAAGAATTGAACGCGATAAAGGAGATACACAGAAAGTACTGGTATATGTAGAACAGCTCAATGTTTTTGAGCGAGACAGCAACCTGCGTAACATTGTCACGGGTGTTACTTATGGCAGTGATGTTAATCCTGAACTTGCAGAAGAAAGTGGAAATAGAATTCTTAATGACATGACGGACAAAAGAGTCTCTGAGTTCTCTTTCAGAAAAAGCAACCAGGTGAAGGTAATGAAATCAGTTCAATCTGTTAAATTGAAAGAAGAAACCTTTGTTATGGATCCTGAACTATTGTTTCAGCGCTTGTTGCTTTGTGCTCAGACTAGTGGCGTGGATTTGCAGGAGGTGTTTTGTTATGAGCTTTGCTCATACCCAGCTAGTTTATTCAATAAGCATGGACTTATGAGGGAATCTGGGAAGTCGCAGCTTGCCAATTATATTAAAGAGCAAGTACCAGCCGTTGCTAACATGCCAGAAAATATGCAGTTCGTCATTGATGGTGGGTGGTTACTACATCGCCTTCCTTGGAGTCCGAATCAGACATTCCATGAGCTGCTTTGTGCCTATGAGAGATATGTGCTAACAAAGTATGGCCAGGCAATAATAGTATTCGACGGATATGGAGATACGTTTTCTACAAAATCAGAAGCCCATCTAAAAAGAAACAGAGGTATTGTAGGACCTAAAGTAAATTTCATAACTTCTACCTCCATCGCCATCCAGAAACAATTATTTCTGAGTAATAATGAAAATAAACAAGCCTTCATTGATCAATTATCGCAAAAGTTACAAGAAGCTGGGTGTAAAACAAAGCAAGCTCATAGTGATGCAGACTTCATGGTCGTTTTGGAGGCTATTGAGTCGGCCAAAACTCATCCTACAGCCATTGTTGGCGAGGACACCGATCTTCTCATACTACTCCTTCATCATTTTCAAGAAAACCAATTTGATATTTTCCTTTGCCCAGAACCTAAGAAATCTTCCAAAAACATAACTGTGTATGATATTAGGAAATTAGCAAAAGCTTTAGGTAATGACGTCTGCTCTCACATCTTATTTGCTCACGCCGTATTAGGATGTGATACCACCTCCAAACCATTTGGATTAGGAAAACGTGACTCCATAAAGTTGCTAAGAAAATCAGGCAGCTTCAAAGAAAGTGCTGCCGTATTCCAAACTTCACAAAAATCAACAGAAGAAATTGAAAATGCTGGTCTTAATGCTATTATAGAGTTGTATGGAGGAATAACAGGAGACAGCACACTACATGATATGAGACTTCGAACTTTCACTTCAAAGGCAACAAAATCAACAATTCATGTGAAACCGGAAGTCTTGCCTCCTACAGAGGATGCCTGCAAATTTCATTCGCTCAGAGTATATCATCAGGTGCAGCAGTGGATGGGTATTCATATGGATCCATTACAGTGGGGATTTGAAGTGAAAGATGGAAGATTGGCTCCCATTAGAATGAGTCAAGCACCAGCACCAGATCATTTATTAAAATTTGTGAAATGTGGCTGTATCAAGAGTCAATGTGCGACTCTGCAATGTATATGCAAAAGACAGGGAATAGTGTGCACAGATGCGTGCACGGATTGTCGAGGAATAAGCTGTTGCAATTCCATGGAAGTGGACATGGACGATGATTGAAATCATACTATTCTTATACTGAGGAGTGCTGTTTAAATTTATCTCTTTAACAATTTTCATTTGTCAGTGTCATATTGAGAAGTGCTATATTATCTAGTTGAAATTTGTTTATCCTTTTCAAATGATGTTAAAAAAATGTAAATAAAAAATAATGTCAAAACTATGTTTGGCATATTAACATATAATTATCGTTGTTTATTGTATTAATCCCAATTTGATGTTATAGTCATCAGAAACAATTTTTGATGTTATTTTTGACTTTCCCGTCCCTAAAAACATATAAAATGATACCACACATGGGCATATAAACAGTTATACCCTATATCTCAAATAATGGGCAGCCTTTTTGAAAAATCCGCCATATTGAATTAACGCGTCATGATAGAGTGGTAGACTTTTCACCATCGTTTTCTACGGAAAATTTCAATAACAATCCACTCACAGAAATTGTATTGCAATGAGTTCTAGGTTAGCCCATTTTTTGAACTAATTTGACTAGACTACTGGTGGGGGTCTCCTGACTTAGGATCAGGAGACAAAGATTATAGGATCAGGACAGGTGTAATACTTACTAGACTTCTCTACAACCCGACCCACCAGGGCGATTCCCTCTCTTACACTCTCTCCCTCCTCGATATTCTTCCGCAATCTTCAAATCTAATCAGGCAGTAGTCTGAATCTTGTAAGTCTGCTCTCGTCTTCTCTCTCTGCTCTCTCAGCTCCCAGCAGCAATAGTTCTCTCACAGCTCCATCGAATCATCTCTCCATCAGCAGCATGATAACATACCTAATTCAAGTCACTCTAGTTATAGTCTTTATTTCTTCATGTCCCACCCTCAAATGTTGCAAATTTACTAAACTACGGAATATGATTGGACGGGGTTAGGGGAGTCTTCATCATACCAGACTGACTTATTCATTTTTATTAGTAAAACCTATTGTTTGCTAACCCTGCCCCTTCGACTCATTCATATATTATGTTCTCACATGCATATTTTGTTGCAAATGCCGTAATTTATTTAATACAGGCTTCATAGATGAGCGATACATCTTCTTTTCCCATCCTTTCTGTCCTTGGATCTTGGCAGTCATTCAGCTCTCTCTCGGTCACCGGGTCATTTCATGGACTCATTGAGCATGCGCATCTTTCGCCATTTTCTTTTTCAGTCATGGATTAACAGGCCCAAATGCGCACTATTAACAAAAGAATCATAAACAGATGTTATTTTCTTAAACATGTAATTCTCACTGTTTACCACCCACTTCTACTCTATCCCATGTAATTATTATTACTCTTGGGCATAAGCGTTAATAGCAGCAGCTTTCTTTTAAATCAAGTGAGCATATGCCGGGCATGCGGTACCTCAAGACCGCGTTTTAGTCTTTCTTGTGCATGCGTGAGGTTTTCCCTCTCAAAGCGAGTTAGTCACGTTACTTATGCGTAATTCAGGTTTGCACATGCGCAAAGCGTTTTTGCAAGTTAAAGCGGGTTTTAATCGTGCTGCATTTTATTTCTCATTAATTCAAGCATGCGTGAGCTTTTTCTCCCGTGTATCTGTGTCTGGTGTATATTAGTTTCATCTCATCTACAAATTTAATGATTAGTAAAGGTTAATAGAGGATTCATACGAGCAAGTTTCATTTTCTCGAATCCTTGCTCCATCAGTAGTACCATAATTATAAAAGCAGGGACTGGCTATGTTAACTTTATTTTGCTGGAGGAGATGGTTACTGGCCTCTGCTGTGTAAAAGGTTCTAGTCAATCCTCCTTCACCAGTGTTTTACCTCTATCATTTGTCGGACGTACATGAAGAGTGATTGTGGTGTGGGTATACAGTGGTGGTTGAGCATGAGGCTTTTTGATCTGCCTGGTCCAGTAGAAGGTGGAGTCCATTGGACTCCAGGTGCGGTTATCAAAATGGTGGCTGGCTTTGTGCCAGGCTGGACCTGAGACCTTGCACACATTAATTTCTCAGTCCCCTCGCTGAGCCAGGGAGTCTCTATGGGTGGTAGCCCTGTTATCCTTTCGAAGTAGCATCAGTTCCTGTGTCAGAGTAATACCAGCCCCTTCCTTCTTTCTCCCTCAGTCTGCATCTCTGAAGATTTGGCTGGGAGCCAGTATATATTCCTAGTGGTCCAGCTCTTAGTGGTCCAAATGGGAGGACCAAGTGTTTTGACCCCTGCATGCACCGATCATACCGTGCCCATGCCCTGTCAGGATGGGACGACTCCTCCCCAAATTTGAAAGATGAAATTGAGTTTAAATTTCAATATTTTCTGATGTCCAAGGTGGAGCTGCACCGAAGTGTAGTTGATAATATCGAGTTTCAGAGATGGCACTTTGCTAGTTGCAGCTTGCCTGGGCCCAGCACTCAAAAGAAAACACTTTGTTGGTAGTAATGTGTGAGGATATACTGTTGCCTGTGGAGAAGAGAGTGGACTGATCCTTTTCAGGTAGAGTGCCCACTTGCCAATGATGTCCAGAGGCCATCTCCTTGAAAATAAAATATAGGATCTGTTGTGGAACCATACCAGCTCTGGGGATGAAGGTCTCCCACCCTGCCAGTTGTTTAGTTGTTGTCAACACCATAAACTGCATTTCTTGGGGTTCAGTGGAAACGCTGTCACCTTCTTCTATGGAAAATTGTGAGTCTCCGTCATCCCTGATCCTTTCTGTGCTGCAGTGAAGTCTGTGCGCACCTCCTAGCTGCTTCCAAATCACTTGAGAAATACCTCAAATTCATCCCTTGGCATGGGAATTCATAGAGGTCACTGGAGGAGGTCTCTCTTAGTCTTGAACTTTGGGCATCATCTTTCTATCTCAAGTGGCTCCAGCGTTATATGCGTCAGAACCACTAGTCCCGACCCCAGGAAGGAATCTGTCTCAAGCGTGGTCTTTGCTGTTTGTGATGGCCATAGTTAGTGACCAGGATCTGTGGGCACCCATGACACCGGAATTTGTAGGCAGAGGCTGGGGTTCTCAAGCTATAAATTGCTCTGACCACCTAGTGCCCCAACATCGATATTCTGGTTTACAGATATATGACCCAGCAGTTAGCACTGACGACTAGCCAGCAGGTTCAGTAGGACTCCAGTTAAAAGTGCCAATTCACTGGGCACTGGATATCGCCCCTGCAACTGTGAAAGTTACCGTTTGGGATGACCAAGCCTGGGTAGGCACTTCATTTATTTGGGATGGGGTAGTCAATCGGCAGTTGTTCCGTCTGGAGGGTTTTATGGTAGATGCTGAAACCAGAATCAAAGCAGAGCAGAGCGAATAAATAAACGTTTCCCCTTTAAACAATAACATGAGAAACCTTGCCTCCGTAGAAGACGTGTTTCAGGACTGACGTTTGAGATACTATTTGTGATTTTTGTGGAAGGAATGATGTAGACTTTGAAGTTCTTACGTTATGAGTGCCCTTGTGAATTCATCGCCATCGAAAAATAGAGTATATTTATTTTGGAAAGTAAAGTTTTTAATGCAGAATAAGTTAACAGTTGGTATCAAAGTTGTGATTAATTTGTTTTGAATTAATTTTTAAACTATTTGTTTTGAATTGTTAACATAGATTCTTCATCCTGCTGATCCTCAGACATATAATCCACTATTCTTCCACCATGGCCATTTTCGTCAGCCACACAACAGCATTTACCCCTCTGTCTAAAACAAAAGTGTCCACCTCAGCAGTGACTGAAGAATGTTGAGAAAAATGTTTGCAGTACTTTGAGGTGTCTTAGGCCACCAAAGATAAATCCAACAAAATTGTCCATATGGACTCATCCGAAATCCACGCAGACAGTACTCTGTACCATGATTAATGCCAAATACCATCTGAATGACCTTGGGTTACAATCTGAAAAATTCTATATGCCTGTGCCAGGCAGGCAACCTGCCTGAAAAAGAGAGCACATGTGCCCTGCTATTCAGTCAACAGTTACCATCCAGGTTAAATTTAGATTAACTGCCGGACCATCATACACTTAGCCAATACAGATTTGTCCTGCCCTTACAACAAGACAACCTGCTATACCCCCAAAATACCCCTCTCCTCAGTTAAACCACCAGCTCCAAGTGCAAATACAGAGTTGAAAAACTCTCGCTATTCAAGACAGACCCTGCAAAATTCACACGGCATTAGATGATTTCATAGTCTTATCACCTTCAAAAAAGACTTGAACATTCCCTATTCACCAGTGCAGAAATCTTATCCTGCTGGATCCAGTTCAGAGAGCTTAAACTCTATATATAGCTCAGACTGCCCTTGATCACAGACTCTTGATGTGTTCTTACACAGCAATACATTTAACTGTACCACAGTTGACCATCTCCAGGCAGTGTGAATTGACACTTGCTCTCTAACTTCCTGATGCCTCCTCTATCATTAATGAGCTGAGTTCCCTTTCCTGTGTTCTTTCCTGGCAGACACCCCAGCCCCCCTGTTGACAAGTTCATAGTATGAATGATAAATCAGTCTTTAACCAGTGAATATGTAAGGAAAACTAGAATGATAATGACAAGCTATGTGGCTCGTGATGGTGGATGCAGATGTCACTTCTCTGCTGCTGATCCCTTCAGAGGAAGAGTTCAACTGCCCCCACCTTCCACTTATTAGCCTGCACAAGTTTGCTCTATAATCACTCAGCCTGATAAATTTGTTTAGATTCTTGTTCTTGATGTAGCAGCAGGTCAAGATGCTGGAGATAGGCTGGCTGAGTGTTTTATAGAGACAATACATAGAATAACAGTGACGCAAGCAAAGAAGATGTCAGAAAAAAGGAAATCTCAGTCCTCATAAATATGGTGTTTTAGTGCAGGATTTTAGAAGACCACGTTGAGTAGATGATATAGATTATAAAAGCTGTTTTAGGACTTGCTGCTTAAGGTCCCTTTTAAAGTTGGAAATTGATGTGTCCTGTTTTATGTGTATTGGTATAGCATTAAAGACCATTGGAGCATTTCTAGAGTATTAGTGTTCCATGGTGGATGACTTTTTGAATTTGGGGTGTGTGGACATTAAGCACAACTTGGCTGCTTAAAAACTTCAGCTCTCTGGAAGAAACAGAACTTGGAGATAAGTATTCAGACTTAATCAAATGAATTAACTTCTATGTGATGCACGCTGTTTGTCTTCCATCCTAAAATACTGATACTATGGACATGCACTTGATTATTCTTGTTCCGCCTCACCTGTCAGCCCCACAGACAGTTGCTACAGTAAGTAAAGGCTAAGAGACACATAATCACACTTAGTGTGGCATATCCCAACCTGCCATTCTCTTTCTCCAGCTTTATATAAGTCTGCCTTTATGCATGCCTGAAGCCTCAAAGCCCACCACATTATAATATGTGAAAATTAAATGAAGGCTTTATTAGTACTAATAAAAAGATCAATGAACATTAAAATGTTTTAATATGAATGATTTCATGATTGTAGGCTGAGCCCTTGTGGTCAGGGATAACAATATGATTACATTTCGAATTGTTTTGTTGTTCAGGTTATGTTCAAGTTTAGTGTTAGGGTTGAGGTTTGGGGTGTAGTTAGATTTAGAGGTGATATACAGGTTAGGGTAAGAGGTCAAAGTAAAGTTTAGTGCCCTAGCTTGTGATAGGGTTATAGCTCTCTTTATTGTTAGAGTTCACTTATGGGCAGAGTTGGGGATTTTTCCTAATGGTTCCTTCATGGCTGCGATTTAAATTTCGTTTTGCATCATAAAGGGATCTTGAAACTCTCTTTTTTTAAAATAAATTGTTTATATCACGTTAATTTCTATGCAGTTTTCTTAAATGGCCTCTGCAATGGAATGGATCACAATAGCGGAATTGAAGAGGCAAAGAATCATCTATACCTACAAAGTTCTCCCAACGAAGCAGAAGTTTGCATTATCTACTACCTCCTCTATGAAGATCATTGGCACACACGATTTCCTCTACTTCCATATTGTTGAGACATTTGAGTATGCTTCACTTACAAAAAAATGCTTTACCAGTCACTAGAATTCCGTCTAACCGATTCCAATTATTGGATTGTATGGAGCTTCCTGAAAGCTAAAAGAAACTAAATGGAACTGCTGTTCCTCAGTGGCAAACACACCACTGTCCACCCATCCATCCAAAACACCTCTCAGGAATAGTTATTCAATCCCCATCTGTGAAAAAAGCCTAGGCATATTCCTTGATGTTAAATAAGTCTTGACTTTAAACTGATGTTCTGTAATCTCCTCATCTCACCACCACCTTCTGTGTCTACTGTGAAGTATGTTTCACCCAAACAGGTATCATCCCACTAGTAGTAAGAACAGACAGCTAACTCCGTTTAGACTGAACCAATTCACTCTATATTGACATGAGAAAACATCAAATCTTCCTTCTTTAGTTAATCCAGAAACTGGCAGAAATAAACCCTGCAAGGCTCGTCCCAACCCTGAAGCTACTACACCTTCTAACTTGAATGCCCAGGTCACTTGTAGGACCTTCTGCCACACACACAAATTCATTTACAGAAAAAAACTAGAGAAATGTCAGTGGTGAAAAAAAGCACTAATGCTATGCATACTCGTCTACCCGAAACCTGATTCAGGTCCCCCCAACATGCTGCATTTCGACAGAAACCAGGCAGGTGCTTAAAAATCGAAGGAACTTGGCTGTAGATTGCTCTCCCTCTGTCCATCTACACAGACACAAAACAACATTGCCTGGTGCGATTCTAGTAATATACTTAAGTTTTGGGGTGAGTGAAACTGGGCGGTTGTATGTACTGACATGGTACAATGGTGTTACACATTCGAAAGCACCTGAAACATATGACTTAAGCAGTTTGGGGCATTTTGTGATTTACAACAGTGTGGTTTAGTTTATGACATTTCGGGCAATTCATAACATTGAGGGCATTTCTTGGTGTTTATGGGATATGCTGCATGCTGCTTTAGTATTATTTATGTGGCTGATAATACAAGTCAGATGGCAAGAACAAACTAAAGCTGGGAAGCTCTCAAGTTTCATGGACAGCATTTTATGCTATTATGGGAGTATGAGATAATTTCAAAATATGTTACAGCTTTGCTTTCTTCTAACGTATCAAGTCATATGGGGTCCACAAGTGTACTATTTTTTAGGTCTAGGCCTAGGCAGCCCATGCGCTGTCTCTTCGAGACATATTGTATTCATTCTGTGGGCTTACAGCCTTCCCATCGCTTTTGATTTGTTAGTTAGATTGTCGTTCGCAAAGGCTTGCTTCCAGGTGGCTAATCTTTGTTATATGTCCCTCCTTCTCGTGTCTTGCTCCTTCCCATGGACCATTGGCCTTTTACTTGTATCATTTCACTTTAGTGTATTTAGGTTATTTTATGCACACTATTTGTTTAATTGCAGAGTACCCGTGTTTTAGTAAGGTTCTTTTTTCTTATGTCTGCTTAAGCATGTGGGAGATGCGTTCTAAGAGTTTTTTTATTAAGTGTGCTTTATTTGTTTAGAAAGGCTTTCCTGTGTTGACTGTGTTTTTGTAATCTATGTGCTTTTTTGCTATTTTAGATAGCACAAACTCCACTCGAAGGTATTGGAGCTCTTTACAAGAGCACCAGTTGCATTATTCACAGTGACACATTCACAAGCATGAAGAATTAACAGGCACAGAGAGATTACGTGATTTACCCAGAAACACAGGATGTTGAGCCTCCTGCTGAGACTCAAACCGCTCTAGCCCTAGCGGCAAGATAAGCCGCTCTAGCCCTTGCGCCATATCCTCTCCCCTCGAAACCAGCATATAAGATGTCTAGCACTCCTTTGGAACACACAATTATAATGCATTCCTATTCTGTGTTCCAAAGCAGCGCCGGCCATCTTGTTTTCTACTGCTGCGGCCGAGTTCAATAGTGTGTGTGTGTGTTTGTTCTGGGCAGAAACCTGTGCACTCCAAAGGGGGAACAGCTTGCAATGGGATTGGTAAAGAAAAAAAACTGTAACAATGCCAAGATTTTCATTCTGATTTCTAGATGAGACAACTCATGCATCCCACTAGCTCCACACCCTAGTGATGATTCGTCAAGTGCAATCTTAATTAAGCAATGGTCTTCACAGACCAGAGATTACTGGGATAACGGTTGATCTTTCCACATGACAAGCTTTTTAAAGCTATGCACGTAGATAAATGAGTCTAGTTATGGGCTAACGTTCAACCAGAGCCTAGAACCGGAGACTGCCTGTGCCACAAACTGCACTGTAAACTAAAAACAGACCTGCGCCCTGACTGTTGCACTAGTCTCTCACGTATCCTGATTCTATGCACGCTGCCGTAACCATAGCAACTAGTAAAAGTTTGAAAACAACACTTTTCGACTGAAATGGATCTCCTGTCATTTACTTGTTTTGTCATACCCACTATCATCACCCTGTTAATTGGACAGCCTTGAACGCTTTCTTAAATATTGCTGAAGAGTGTTTTCTAGCTTTAGCTAACACCTCTGTGCTGAAATCCAATAAAATGTTATGTTTTTATTTTTTTCACAGGCAGAAACATTCCATGCATTTTTTGTTCTCACTCAACACCTCTTGAAAACTCTCAGTTTATTCAGTGGGGCCATAGTAATCTGCCATTGCTTTGACCGCTCTTGCAATCCGTGTGCTATCTCAGATGACCTTTATTAATTGTCCGTGTGCTGGGCACACAAATCTCTTAAATGACTAAGTTTGTAAACTGAATCAAAACTTAAGTGAAAGTTGAGGCAGGACTGCTTTAAAATGTTTTAACCAGTTTCATCTGTAGTGGTACAACAGGCAGCTCATTTTCCAGTTCTTTGTATACAATTCTAAAAATAAGTCAAAATAGAAATAAAGAAGACAGTCAAAGGCTAGTGGGGATATGAGTGTATACTTTAAAATGTGTTTGTGAGATTGTCTGAAAATTATTCAGGAATGCGTATAGCAGTGGATCCCAGAAATCCTTTCTGAGTTCTACAAATATCTTGAATTTGGAGATGATAAATAAAAAGTATATTTTAGGCTCTATGATGAATGTTTGGCATTCAGCAAATGCTGACGAAACAGATATTGCAAATTTGCTTGCCATGTACAAAGTATTTGCAAGGAATACATACCTGATTCAGCATCTTCGGCCCCACAGTGACAGCCCAACTTCTTATCTTTGTCAAAACGTGAAAGAAAAACAAAGTAAAGGCATTTAGACTCTAAAATCAATGAAAAAGAAAGAGGACAAGGAAGGAACATGCAAGGGATACAAAAAAAAGACATTTTACGTATGTATGTGTATTTCAAAAACCAGACCTTGGAACTTGGGAGGTGTGTCCCAGACAAATCATGCGATGAGGGAAAACGACCCACTTGTTTACAGGAGGAGACGATGGAAGACTCCAAGGAGGAGATGATGGCAGTCGCCAAGGAGGACGGGGAGTTGCGCTGCAGCAAAACTGCCGCCCTGAGCCAACAGATGGCCCCACCCTCACCGTACAATCAATATGAGGAGGCTGGTTAGGGGGACCCAAACCCCGAGTCTGAGACCCATTGCAGCCCACAGGAGGATCATGGTTTCCTAGCGTCCAATGTGAATGGTCTTCTGGCACCAGCCCTTCCATAACCTGAAAAAGGATTAGAGGAAATTGCAGAGACATGGGGGTTCAAGAAACGGAGATCCAACTGAAGCTTATAGAAAACCTAAAATGAACTCATTGAACCTTTTCTTTTACAAGCTGGTTGTAAGACTTACCTGAAAAAACCAGTCTCTCGACACCCTCTAATCTCAGTCTAGCTTTTATTTCTCACTTCACAGGGTTTGATTAGTAATCAGTGCAAGGCTGAATTAACCACAAGCAAGTACGGATCTGTTGATTCTTCCAAACAGTTATAATTTCCATGTGATCCATCCATGAGGAAAAGTCCAGAGAAGAAATCAAAATAATATTTAGGAATTCTTTGAAACTGCTTCCAAAAGCAGTGTATTAAAAGCAGTGAATTAATCCTTTGAAGTTATTCAGGTCTCCCTCAGCAACACCTCCCAACAAAGATCTATTTTGATATGCTATATCATACACCAGTAAACCTCCCACTCTTTTATGCAGTCCATGGAGTTGATCTCAGAAAGCTTAATGGTTTCCCTGATTCTTTCCTACTTTCTCACATACAGCAACTGTGCACAGTCTTGTCCAGTGCCTCCACACATACTTGAGGCAGCATGTTTACCTACCTATTTAAGCCGTTTCCCTGTTGAACACTGGTGGTCCAATTTGTTTGGACTGGTTGGATAATTTTTTAACCCTGTTTTCAGTGACCTGTAAGCAAGTAATGACACTAAACCAAGAAAAATAAGAGTAAGGGTTACTGAAATTGCTTGCTCATGACATGCTCACAGCTGACATCCGCGTGGCTGTAAACAGTATACCAATGAGTGATGAAGTTAATAGTGAACTCTTGCAGTATATTGAAATTATGCAAACCATGGTGAACAGTTTGCCCTTAACAATTGAAAAGAAGTGAGTAAAATGCAGTAACTTCTAGGTAATCGAAACGTGTAATGAATGACCTGAAAACTGTTTGTTATAACAGATGAAACAAACCCCACTGAATTACAAATTACCCAAACTGTAAAGTTGAATACTTTAATTTGTAAACATTATGTAAACATTTTATGGTGGTAACACATTTTTTTAAACCCAAATTGGCAAACTTTAAAAGCTGCCATATGGCTTAGGTTCATGGCTTAGAGTCCTGGCAAAGGGTGAGGGATACAGTTAAGCAGCATTTTGAGTGGGCCATGGCCTGCCAAGGCTGAGCCCTGGTCAAACTAGAAAACAGCTCTACACACAGGGGGAGACAGAGGGATTGTAACCAAAGCACATCCTCCCTGATCTACACAATCAACACAATACTTGCTTAGGTTTCATAAGCAGAGGTGCTACCTATTGGTACCTATTTTCACCAAACGAATATCAAAAGATATTTGGAGAAATCACCTCACCCACTGTAAGTTGTGGCATGCTTCATCATTGGTGAAATTACCACATCAGGGTAGGTAGATCACACCCTGATTAAATCAACCAATTGTGGAAGTTCTTTATTAATGTTAACTGGATATGAGCAGGAATCCAAATGTTTTTAAAGACTAAAAATATCTTGAGGTAAATCCAAAGGAGTATCCCTTTATGAAGTTGGTACCCCGGATATGATAAAAAAAAAAGCAACTAAGTTGATCTTACTTCAATTACAAATCATTCAAACATCCTTATTGTTCTTCCAACATGCTTCGATCTTTCCCAGTGCCCTCACATGTCAAAGACCTTCATCAGGGGTCCTAGGATTCCCTGCAAAGTACACACTCATGCCATGCTATTATATGAGGCATACAGCTTTCATACCAAATCTTTAATTTGTTGACCTGCAGGGAAATATGATTCCAAGACAAATATAAATAACAGACTTTAGTTTTCTTGTGCTTTGCTTGATGTGAATCTCAATAATACACCAACACATTATGGACCCTGCAATTCACTTTTAGGTTGTGTGCCCTTTGGAAAGGGGACTATGTTTCACTGCAACACATCAAACATGGGCATGCAAGTATAAAACCCTCCTCATTCTTCTCCTACTTACTGTTACATTAAGGGTAAGTGAGCATTCTGGTAATGACAAAGGGGCACTTCCCTGTAGTTGCACACTTAAGAAAGCAAAGTAATAATAAAGGTATTCCTAGATTTCAGGCTGCTGGAAAATATTTGGACGAGACACAACTACACAAATATAGCGGCATGCACCATGGTTGACAACACATAGTGGTGACAAACATTACCAACAGGTGGCTTCCCGATATCAAAACCAGTATATGAAATGCAGAACAATAACCTTCAGGTTGGTGGATGCCTGCCATTATGTGCTTTCGGAAGTATTTAGAAATGGGGCACTCTTGGGTTTTTTTCTCATAGGAAGTCGGCCTCATGTCTGGTTACCCAGTAATGTTCTTCAGCTGTTCTTACCTTGCTTGAATGTCTTCCATGATGTCCCTTGTTTGGTCTCTTTCCAGCATCTTACAGTTCCGGGTATTGTTGAGTAGTTACAGGCATTCCTCTTGATACATTTCCTTTGGCACAACCACAATTGTCCCTGCCAAAAGAACATCTGCTAATGAAAACTAGGCACTTGTGTTGACTGTAACCCAAAAAACAGGTGTTCAACTAGGACTCTATGGGGGGCCTCTATTTTTGTTTTTCGTTCTAATTGAATAACCAAGTTACGGCTCCTTACTTTTAAATGGACCCTTTGAAGTATTTTATTGATCACGACCAAGGATAGTTGTTCTCTTTAAAATGCTAGACAAATATGTTGCCTACTTATTTTGGCTTTTCTTTGTCCACTAAGAATGCATTTATGATTTTGTCTAGCAGATGATTCTATTTTGCATTCATTGGACATCACGCTCAGTTAAATAGGCCACAGTTCTTGTGGAGGTTTCTTAGTTTTTTTTTTTTTTATTTTTTTTTATTGAATATTTCAATGTTATACATTCAGCACACAATGCCATTTTACAATATACAACATTTGTAATGTATGAAATAATCAATCAACAGCAACTAAAAAGAAAACAATAAGCCGTACTTGTCCTACAATTTTCTGTGGTCAGTTTGCAACGGATATATACCCCATCCTAGCAGCTCTTACCGCTCATACATCATGACAGGTTATCAGCAGACCCAAAACAATTACCCATCGAGCAGTCACTCACTCAGAGCTCACTTCTTGGCATGATAATAAGTATTCCCGTAGGGGAGCCCAAATATCCTTGGGTTTTGAGGAAACCGGAAGTTCCTCAGCATATAGTTCGAGCTGTTCACGGCAGTATACCATGTCCTTCAGCCACAACTCCATCTTAGGTCGCAAGCGACTATCCCATGTGAAGAGCAGTCTCCTCTTGGCCAGCAGCAGAGCCACTCTCACAAACCTACCCAGCACTGCGCGTATATGAGGGACATAACCCAGGAGGCATTCCAACGGTGCGCACTGTAATTCTACCCCCGTCATGGTACCTAGAAGAGCGACAACTGCTTTCCAATATTGGTGCACCTGTGCACACTGCCAGGACAAATGCAAAAAATCAGCTCCAGCCTGCCCACACCGTTTACAACAGTCCGTGTCTCGTAATCCTATTCTATGAAGTTTTTTAGGAGTATGATAGACTTGGTGCATGAACTTCAGATGGATAATTCTCAAATTATTATTGGATGTCAGTCGCCCCGTCATCTCACCTATGTTGCCCCAGACTCTGTCTGTAATGGGGGGGACACTATAGTGTTCCAGCGTTCCAAGCTGCAGTTGCTCCCGGAGGGAGTTTCGTCCTGTATTGTCCTATACAGTTTGGTGATCAGTTTTTTCCTATGCGGAAGTTCTATCACCAGTTGTAGTGCCTTTAGTGACAGTGGTTCCACAGGGAAAGAGGCATAATGATCCTGTATTGCCCTACGTAGCCTGTAACAAGTATATTGGAACAGTGGGGTGGGGTTTTGTACATAGTCCAACTCGTTCCGCGTGACGTAGTTCCCGCCTGGGTACAAGTCCCCCATCGCTGCAATGCCCACCTCCCGTAGAGCTGCGAGCGGGCCTCGCTCCTGCGCCACAGACAGGGCGGCATGCCCCGCAATGGGCATCGCAGGCGCGTATAACGGTAGTTTCTGTGTTCGCCTCCCAATCTCCTGCCACGCTGCAATTGTAACATCCAAGGTGTTAATCTCAATCTTGGGCGTCTGTCTCTTAGCGTGGGTTATGATTCCACACAGTGGCACAGGGTGGGCGTCTCCCTCTTCGACAGCCACATGCGGGATGAAATAATGTGGTTTGAACCAAAAATAGGCATATTGCGCCTGCCCGCATAGATAGTACGTGTAAAAATCTGGGGCTCCGAATCCCCCTCTCTCAAAGGGCAATGTCAAAGTGCTCCAGGCAATTCTCGGTTGTTTATTCCCCCATACCAAACGCAGCAATTGTGTCTGAACTGTTTTAAAAAAATGTTTGGTCAGTGCAATGGGGATATTGCTAAACAAGTACAGAAACTTTGGCAAGACGATCATCTTGATTATGGCGATGCGATCTGCTAGAGAGAACGGCAAGCAGGCCCAGTGATCAACCTGCTTCACTAGTGTTGCGTAAGCGCGGCCATAGTTTTCCCTGATCACTACCTCTGGGTCGCGATGTATCCACACTCCCAAATACTTAACAGGGTCCTCGGACCACACCAGTGGGTATTCAACCTGTGGCGACGTGGTAATGCTCGTAATGGGGATGATGACAGATTTCTCCCAATTTATTTGAAGGCCTGAGAAGAGACCAAATTTAATATATTCCCGCAGCACCCGGGATAAGTACGTCTGCGGTTCGCGGATATAAAGGACCATATCGTCCGCGTATAATGAGATTCCAACCGGGCGATTGTTAAAATTCAGAGCAGCCTCCCTGTGCCCCTGACGAATCCTGCACGCCAGAGGCTCAAGAGCGATGGCAAATAGCAGGGGGGACAAGGGGCAACCCTGCCTCGTGCCACGGTCTATGGGGAAGGACTCCGAGGTGAGCCCCCCACCCTCACCCTCGCCGATGCGTCAGTATAAAGAACCTGGATCCAGCGAAGGAAAACAGGGGGGAACCCCATTCTGCGAAGTATGTTCCACATATATTCCCGTTCTATAGAATCAAATGCTTTTGCAGCGTCTAGGAGCACCGCCACAGCCGATAGATCCGGGTTTAGCACATGAAACATAGCGAATATAGTTCTGAGGTTGAGGGAGGTGGAGCGGTCCGGGATGAATCCGGATTGATCCGGGAGCACCAGCAGGGGCATTAGGGGCAGTAACTTGGAGGCCAAAATCTTCGCCAGAATTTTTGCATCTAGATTAATCAATGATAGGGGGCGGTAGGACTCGCACCGTGTGGGTGACTTATCCTTTTTCAGCAAAGTAATGATAAGAGCCTGTCTCAGGGACGGAGGGAGAATGCCAGTCTCATGGGCCTCATCGTACATCTCCAGCAGATGTGGCACAACCAGGTCGGCATATGCTTTGTAGAATTCCACCGTTAGGCCATCCGGCCCTGGTGCCTTGTTATTGGGCAGCGACCTGATCGCGTCTTTGACATCGTCCTCCCCAATAGGCATGCCCAGGTATTCTCTATGTATATCAGACAGCCATGCACATGCCGTATCATCTAGATAAGCATCCAATGCAGCATCGTCTATCCCCCCACTGGACGTATATGTGGAAGCATAGAATGTCCGGAATTGATCCACAATTGCCTGCGGAGAATAATGCATTTCCCCCTCCGTGTCAGTAATGTGGTCTATGGGAGGGTTAACAGATCTGTCCCGCAGCCTATTGGCTAGAATCCTACCTGATCTCCCGCCCTCCCCATATGCCCTAGCAACATGGCGCTTGGATAAATATTTTATTTCTACTTCTGCTAATAAGTTGTATTCCTCTACTTGCTCATGAATTTGGGCTAGTGTATCCCTAGAGGGTGCAAGGTTATATTGGTTTTCAAGGGCCGCCAGCTTTTTTTCAATGGCTTGCAGTTGTCTTCTGAGGTCTTTTAGGATACCTGCGGAAGTGCTAATACATACCCCTCTGATGGTCACCTTAAAGGCTTCCCATAAAACCGCCTGACTGTCAACTGACCCCGCATTATGCTCGAAATATTGTATTATAGCAGTCCTGATAGTGTCTGCATAGGTCGGGTCCGTGAGCGCCTCCGCCCTAAAACGCCAAGTGAACGGTCTGTGTATATTATCAGGTATAACCAGCTCCATGAGGACAGGGTTGTGGTCAGACAGGGTTCGCGGAAGAGTGTACACCCCCTCCACCCAAGTGTTAGCTTCTTCGCTGAGCAACCAATAATCCAGCCTGGACCAGCTGTTGAATGCAGGGGTGATGTGCGTACCTTCTAGCCTACCCTCATTCCGCAAGCGCCAGGCATCCACCAGGCCCATTTCCAGCATCAAGTCTTTTATGCATTTTGCAATTTTAATCGTACGTGCTCCTTCTGGGTTGGATTTGTCCACCAATGGATGGAGGTGAGTGTTAAGGTCCCCTCCCAATAGGATTGCCGCCTCCGGCCAATCGCGCAACACATTCAGCATCTTTAAAAAAGGCGAAACATCATCCACAACAGGGCCATATATATTTACAATCGTCACAAGGACCATTCCCAGTTTGCCCTGTACCATCGCCCACCGGCCCTCCGTATCTACACATGACCGTATTGCTGTGAATTCCACCCCTCTCTTAACTAGGATGAGCACCCCTCTGGCATAGGTAGAGTACGACGAAGCTAGCCTGTAGGCCGCCCATCTGCACGCTATCTTATCTTCAGTGTGTTTACTCAAGTGAGTTTCCTGTAGGAGGGCAACCTTCACGCTGTGTCTGTCCAGCTGTGCCAGCACCTGTCTAGTCTTCTTGGGCGTGTTTAACCCCCGTACATTCCACGTTATACAGTTGAGCTTATCTCCTGTCATCTGTACTCATATTCAAATCTGCAGCCATAATATCTCAGAACTGCATATTCCGATGCATGTTTGCACTGACCTCCCCACATCTGACAATCACATCTCACGGACTTTCGGCTTAGAACAATTAAACAGTTCCACCCTCCCCCACCCACTTCAGCTTCCCCAACATGCCAAAGGTGCATCCCACATTAAACTCCCACCCCATCAAACACAAAAAAAAACAGTGCATCAGTTGGGGAATACCCATGGGGGATCGTAGTGGCGAATCCACTCCCCGATCTAATAGGGAGGGGGCCGCCTATATATCATTAAGTCCCTCAACCCAGACGCCATCTCACTATACCTATAAACAACAGGCTCAGCGGGGCACATTTGAAAATTGTCCCCATTATCTCTAGAGCTGGCAGAATAGGACCCAGAACAGTAAATCGGTACCCTGTCTTTTCAAACCTGGAATATAATATGGCATGATTAGGTTCCAGCCCTTTCTCTTGCTGATTGGGGCCCGACCGAGACAGCCAAGGCCAAGCGCAACAAGCGCCTAACATCGATCATTGCATTTCGGAGTGCTCATAATTCACACAACACCTGTGGATTGAATGTCCCCACCCCTCTCAAGAGTGAGTACAAGCATGCGATACTTAAGTACCAGTCCTTGGGTTCGCCAGCCCTCAATCGTCCACATCTGAAGTGTGAGCCGGTGGGTTGTTCCGACGGCGTAAGGCCTTAGCATGTTCCATCGCCTGTTTAGGGCTGGTGAAGATCTTCGAGCTTGCTGCCTCGCCGATGCGCAGCCTCGCTGGGTAAAACATGGCGTATGGAATCTGTTCCTTCAAGAGCACCTTTTTCACGCCCTGGAACTCTTTACGTGCTGCCTGTACTGTAGCCGTGAAGTCCGGGTAGAACGCAAGCACATCGCCCCTGTAGTTAATGGTGCCCTTGTTGCGTGCGGTCTGCAAGACAGTGTCGCGATCCCTGAAATTTAGGAGCCTGGCGATTATCGGCCGCGCCGGTGCTCCTGGAGGGGCGCGCCGCCAGGGATCTGTGCGCCCGCTCCACCGCAAACATGGGCGACAGGGCATCCGCACCACATATGTCCCGCAAGAGAGTCTCCACAAAGTCCTCCAGTCGCCCCACGTTGGTGGACTCCGGCAAACCTAAAATGCGCACATTATTGCGCCTCGAGCGCGCTTCAATGTCCTCGTTCTTGGCCTGGATGACCGCTAGGAGTTTCGTGATGTCCGCCTGTTTCGAGGTCACCTGCTGAAGGCCATCCTCAGCGTCAGAAATGCGCTGCTCCGCCTCTCCAAGTCTCGCCGCCTGCTTGTCCAGCTTAGAGGAGAAGTGGTCCATTCTACCATTGAGGGCCTCTATTTTCCCATCTATAGCCTGCAGGCTAGCCTGGATGGCCGCCAGCGACTTCTCCAGCGCCGTGGGCGCCGCTGCTGCCGAGTCCAGCTCCGAATCCGAGGCCGCATTTTGTGAGGACTTGCCCCCTCTGCGCAGATCAAATGTGAGACGCGGTTGGTTTTTGTCTGGCTTGCCCATGTTTACCGCTCTTGTATATATTGCGCAGTTCAGCTGGTGATGGCAATTCCCTGTCTCGGTCAATCTCTGTGTTGAGTGCGCGATGTCCCCCGCACCTCTGGTATAATTTGAGTGTCCCCACACCGCTCCCAGCACTGATCAGCCTCACAGCCCACCGCAGACGCAGTCCAGCTCTTATAACAGTTAGGCCCTCTTTTTTTATTTCAGTGTCCCTGTGTAGAGGAGCCAGGGGGACCCAGCAGCACAGTCTCAGCCCATCCATGGATTTCATTACCCTGGCGGCAGGGGGTGCCTCGCTCCACGCAGTTCTCCGCCGCATATGAGGCCCTCCGCTTACCTCCTGCACTTTGTAAGTTCCCTTTTTTGGCTGTCACCCACTGGTATGCTGCTGTTCAGGTGCGCAGGTTGCTCCTCCAGAGGACAGGGGCCGCCTGTTCTGCCCGCCTGTGCCGTCGCTCTGTCTTCCTCCTCTAGCCCTCGCGGCAGCGTCCCGTCAGACGCGCGCGGCCCGCCCGGTGCCCCGGAGCCGGCCGCTCGCGCAGATCCCGACACCGCCGACGCTGCCAGAGGTCACTCACAGGCCGCGGCGCCGGTCAACGGGAGCCGCAGCGTACATCCAGCCGCGCCCTCGACGAGACAACCGGGCCGCCTCCAAAGCGCTTACAGGCACTCAGGGATGCAGTCCTCGTCCCTCGGGTCCAGCGTTCCCCGATCCGCGCCGCTCACTGTGCTCTTCCACTGCCTCACGCGGCCGCCATTGCCACACGGCCCGCGGGAGTCAGTCTTCAGCGTCCACACCCCGGGGAGCACACCGCTGGCAAATGTCTCGTTCGAGAGCTCACCACGCAGCTCAATCGATCCGCCGCCTCTGCTCCGTAGATGGCCGGGTCAGGGACAGGATTATTGCAGGATTTTAAAAGGCAGCCGGCAGAGCTACACTAGCGTGCGGCCATCTTGCCGAGCGCCAAGCCACGCCCCCAGGTTTCTTAGTTAGCGTTTATTGGCCACTCGCCTTTTAGAGCACCCCACCTTTTTCATCAGTCTTAAAGCGCTGCTTTAAGGGTTAGTATTAGCCTGGAGGTCACACCTAAGTTCAGGCACAGGGTCAGTGGTAGACTTAGGCTTTGAGCCAGGGCTATGCTTAAGGTTGGTTTAGACTTTGTACATGTGAGGGGTAAGTGTTAGTCTTAAGGTTAGCATTGGTTCATTGCATTTATGGTCTTTCAATTTGAACTAAAATCAAGATTACATTTTTAGGATTATAGCCTTAACCAGCTATAGTATATCAGGTATTTAACTATTGATGTTTTGTTTTCACTGTAATTGGTTTTCGGCATTACCATTTAAGTATCATGTAATACAACACTTAAAATATCTCTCAGGAAACAGAATAGATAAAGATGCAATAATTCAACTGTCAATTTGTCATCCAAATGGTCTACAAAAAAAACATTAAGACTAGTGTCATCCGGTTGGTTATATTAATACGTATTAGTGATCTTTGAGCTGCAAGGCTTCACAACCCTCGGAAGCAACTCTTGTTTTGAAGGTCCCGTGCTCTTTTTGTTTGCCTAGAGAGGAGCATCTGTTGAAGTGACCATGCATATTGTTCAGTTAGCTTTTCAATATAAGGTGACCCTCTTTACAACTGTGCTAGGCCATGAGCTATGAAGCATTACTAAGGAGAATAACAGTGCATGCAAACATGAGTTAAAAGAAAGATGTTTTACCTCATCACAGTGCAGGGTTCCTTCTTTAGACCAAGATCTTATATCTTCACAATTGAATAAATTCAGTCCATTTTAGCATACACACACTGCTTAGGGTTCCTCTTCCCAAAACTCTCTGAATTAATTCAGTATTTAAACAAATGGCATCCAGATAATAAAGACTCCTATTCCCTCTTTGGCAGTTAGGATGTATGTGCTACTGTTTGAATCAAGCAGAATGATTAATTTGATGCAGAACAATTCACAAAAGGCGATTTTCATTTTTTCCTTACCTTAAAATATAGAAATAGCCTTGACACAAAGTAAATCCAGTAATCATGTGCAAGAATTATTTTATGGGAACACATCAGCTACATTTACACCAAGGAAGTGACAACAATATACTTCAAGCTGGCTTTTAGAATCCTTTGCTAAACTAACATATTTCCTTACCACCTACATTTCAAAGACTAGTATGTCTACGATAACGGGGTGGACTCTGATAAAAATTTTAGGAAGACAAATTGCAGGGGGTGTATATAATGGAGTGCTGCAACATCAGATCTACTCGTCCTTAGTCTTACAACTACTTAAAAAAATTTTATACTCAGCTAAAGGTCTGTTCAGTACTGCTAGATTCAATAGATCCTAGATCCAAATATCTCTTTGAAGACTAGATCATTTATTCCAGAATTATATTTGCAGTCACTAGTCCAAGTGTGACCCATTCCCCCATCATATTTATCTAGCCCAGGCCAACTTGGAAGACCGTTGAATAAAATAGATAGCTAATTCAGCTTTCATCCGACTGATGTGACTAAATTCTTTCATCAGTCTCTTCCCACATATTCCTAATGTTGTATTAGAACATTGGAATGTTGAGCGCTCCATTGAAAACAGTGGAGTGCTCCAGTCTTCTAATGGCCGGTAGAAGCCTGGAGCATCAACATTCCAATGTTTAACAAAGGCCTCACGGAACCTGAGGAGATTTCAACCCCCTCGGGCTCCGTGAGGCCTTTGTTTTACAAATTAGAACATTCTGTCCTGTAGGGGCGGAATGTTCTAATAGCCTTAGAGCCCTCCGTAGCGGGCTCTACCAGCCATTAAAGGCCCGCTCCTTTGTTAAAAGCCCTCTCCTTCGACTCGGGCCTTTAACGCTGGAGCGGGCCTTTAATGGCCGGTCGGGCTCTATTTAGAAACGTAATCTCATTGTTCAGTTTTCAGATTGGACTATAGTGTGGGTATCAAAATCTGCTTAGTACTGAACGTCATGCTCTAGATCCAGGAAGGAGGATGTGATTCTGCTTATAGGAGTATTTGATATAATCAACTGTGGCATTCTCAATGGCAGCTTGAGAACCCTCCTAGGCTAGCCCAGCAGAGCTCCAGATGTGTTTACCTCATTTCTGGACCAAGAGTGTCAGCTGGTGTGAATGGCAACGACCTTCAGAGGACCTTGGGGAATAGTCTGAACCTATACTTAGCAGTTGACACTCAAATGTAGCTAAGAATCTCATCAAATGATGTAACTGACTGACACTTCAAAATGTGAAATTTGTGGGAGTGTTTGTTACAGATCTGATTGAATTGCATGCCATTTTTTCGAAACCTTTAAATATAATGGGGTTGCCCTGTGTCCCTCAGAACCTGGGTATTCAGTTACAAACTACAAAGAGTTCTCTCAGGTGACACAAGCCTTCACTAAGAATTGTGAACAATGTTGACCATTAAACATTGAAAGCGAAGGTTCATTATAAGTTTTCATTGTCTCAAGTTCTGTGTGTTATACTGGGAGTATTTCATTATTTACCATGTATATATTTGTGTGATTTATTATATGTATTCAATGTGTTATGGGCAGCTGATAATTTACAAAAAAGTGAAAAAAAATGTTAGATATATGACAATGAATATATTGAATTAGAAACTGCTTTTTGTGTCATGATTGTGGTTTTGCGGTCTCCTTTTTTTGAACGTTTGATTTATTTCTCAAAGAAGGTTGATATTCTTTTTCGTCTCTTGACCCTTCGCTATCAATGTTTAATGGTCAAAATTTTTCACAATTCTTGGTGAAGAATTGTGTCCCCCGACAGAACTCTTTGTGGTTTGTAAAAAAAAAAGAATTAGAAACCGTTATCAAAAGGCCATTCCCCATTACATTTATCAACAAGCATTTGCAATGCAATAGGTCTCGCATTCACGCACGTTTGAGCTATTGGCATTGTAAATGACAATGCCTTTTATTTGTGTTTTGGGTGTTAAAACATAAATAAAAGATGCAGTACCGGAAGCTGTTCCTAGAGGTCCCTAGTGAGCAAGGCACCAGCACTGCTTGTCTAGGTGCAGCACCGCAAGCTGCTCCTAGAGGTCCCTAGAGAGCATCATAAACTTTGAAGATATGGCAAATCCACCCTACCCATAATGCATTGCATGCAAGACAGTACCACAAGTACATTCAAATAGCTATGTCCATATGTACAATTAGTAGTTTTGAAATGTGACAAAAGAATTATATTAATTCCGGATTAGGTTAGGTTGTACTCTGTGGAGCTGATGAAGGGAAATTTATAGAAGGTCTAATATAAATGTGAGATGTGGTAGGTGCAGTACCGCAAGCTGCTCCTAGAGGTCCCTAGTGAGCCAGGCACCAGCACTGCCAGTACCGCAAGATGCTCCTAGAGGTCCATAGTGAGCATCATAAACATTTGGTCACATATTTTTTACTCCCATAATGCATTGCATGCAAGACAGTACCTCAGTACATTCAATAAATACAATTAGTAGCTTTGAAATGTGACAAAAGAATTATTATATTAATTCCGGATTAGGTTATACTCTATATGGAGCTGATGAAGGGAAATTTATAGAAGGTCTAATATAGATGTGTAGGTGAGGTACCGCAAGCTGCGCCTAGAGGTCCCTAGTGAGCATCAAACTTTTGGTCACATATAGTATTCCCCTAATGCATTGCATGCAAGACGGTACCACGAGTACATTCAAATAGCTATGTCCATATATACAATTAGTAGCTTTGACATGTGACAAAACAATTATTATATTAATTCCGATTAGGTTGTACTCTATGTGGAGCTGATGAAGGGAAATTTATAGAAGGTCTAATATAAATGTGAGATGTGTAGGTGCAGTACCGCAAGCTGCGCCTAGATGTACCTAGTGTGCTTCATAAACTTTGAAGATATGGTAAATCCACCCTACCCATAATGCATTGCATGCAAGACAGCACCACAGTACATTCAATATATACAATTAGTAGCTTTGAAATGTGACAAAAGAATTATTTTATTAATTCCGGATAAGGTTATACTCCATGTGGAGCTGATGAAGGTAAATTTATAGAAGACCTAATATAGATGTGTAGGTGCAGTACCGCAAGCTGTGCCTAGAGGTCCCTAGTGTGCATCAAACTTTTGGTCACATGGTACTCCCATAATGCATTACATGCAAGACAGTACCACGAGTACATTCAAATAGCTATGTCCATATATACAATTAATAGCTTTGAAATGTGACAAAACAATTATCATATTAAATCCGATTAGTTTGTACTCTATGTGGAGCTGATGAAGGGAAATTTATAGAAGGTCTAATATAAATGTGAGATGTGGTAGCAAGTAAAGTAACCACTGCCAGCCATGTTTAGGACCAAGTGATTGTCCTGTCTGAAGGCCTTTAAGAAAATAGTGCCTTGAGGCTGTATTTAAAACCTAGGGCGTAACAACACATGTAATAGCGGATGTCCTCTTGGGAGGTTACAAAAAGAGACCGGGCGGTACTAAGGAGGGACTACAAAGCCTAATAACTAATGAAAAGCCACCATTTACAAAGGACAGGGACAGGAGCCAATTAAATAGATGGGCGGGAAGTAGGCAGAGCTTTATGCACATATCCTGAATATAGCATGTCTCGAAGAGACCGAAAAAGCTATTGGTGGCTTATACATACCCAGTCTGGCCATGCATGGATCACACAATGCCTCTACCTATCCTAAATCTTTTGACTGGTCTAATTGTTTGGTCTTGCCTATCAAACAAAATCACAGAGCCACCAACTTTCAGTTACATCTGCTGCACAGAATAAAATCCATCAACAAGAAATTAATCAAAGTAGTGGTTCAGACATGAGTCCTTTTTGGATTGACACACCTTTCTCATTCTTGGCAAGGCCTCTTCTTACCAAGTTTAAACATATCCAGGTGAGGAAGAATTTCCTTTGACTTATTTTATAGGCAAGAATAATATTTATTTTTTATTTTTGCCTGCAGTATTCCTTAAAGATGAACTGACCATGCCTGGTAAAGGCCCAATAGCTAGGGTGTGTCTTTTTAGCAAGTATTTAACGTCTTGGGGCGTAGCCTGATATGTCAATGTTAAGTAAATGTATAAAGGACATACTGGTGCTGGATATTCCGGGGCTGGGAAATAGAGAAAGCTGAGGAAAACCTCATTCACCTCAGTATAACTTCTTCATTCGCCTAGCAGTGGCGGAGCAAATGGGTCCAGCCTTTGGGACTTATTGCCTTTGCCAATGCTTTTAACAATGCTCTACTGCGTCTGTCTTTTCCCCGTAACGTCAAAAACAGAATAGTAAAAAGAAGTTCAATGACGTGACTGCTGCCACGGAATTCTATCCAACCTACTAATGTTTCAGACTTGATTGCTGAAACATTTCATTTGTTTAGGAGTACTATGTTAGAGACTGCCCATGATGTGTACTTTTCTCGCCCCTTTACATTCTAGGCTGGGCTTAATCGAAGAGCTCCTAAAGGATTTTAAGATAAAAAGTACGACTTCTCCCTCTATTAATCTGACCGCGCGACAGCAAGGGGTGGGGCTAACTATACAGTGCCTACCATCTCCCCCTGACAGTGGCCTGCGGCTTTCAGGGTCGCACAGTTCATGTAACCCTCCGCTAGTGAGGACCAATGATATAGCTGGCAGCCAAGTTCGCAGCACACTAAGTCTAATACAGCATACCCTATACACAAAAGGGACCCCCTGAGGGAGCGACAGCGGGAAGGTTCACCCATGATGGGGCACAAGACACTGGAACACGTTCTGGTTACAGGCCATCTACACAACACATTTCAATGCCTCCAATGCAGACAAGCAGAGGGACAGGCCCTCTCAAGTATCAGCAGCCAAGGGGATTCCCGCACAGACCGTAGATGCTCGGGGTTAAAAATCAGAGGCCCTGGTCGTCCCAGGACAGATAGGATCGATCTCCTACCAGCATGCTGCCCTTACGTAGTTGTTATGGCAAACACACCGCCACTCCCAGAGGTTGCAGCCGAATCACCCATCCAACTAAGGAATAAAGTTTTACGCTGGCTTCAGTCCAGATCGTTATTCGCTACATCAGCTGCAGACCAAATATTGATGACACGGAGGGTGGAATGGATAGTACCCTCAAAAAAATCATTTGGGGGTGATTGTGTAATTATAAATTTCAGGAATCCAAGGTGTGCAGGGAAAACGTTACATGATACCTCCTTACCAATGACAGAGGGTAATATAACTGTTCTTCCCCTTGGCTACTTTTACAGACATCTGTCCCAACCCTGATTAGGCTCTGCCTTTCGACCCTTACTGCTCTCGGGCACCCATCCTTACCTATCACTTTCTAATAGGTAAGAGCCCTTGAGGGATCTGCAGGACATAGACTGACTCATTGAGCGCCCAGCATCAGCTGTGGCCTCCCCTGTGCCCACTCAGGTCTTAGGTAGTAGCAGTGCCCTCTCTAAGCTCCCAGTAGCAGTCGTTTATCACCTCACGCTCGTTCACTCTCCAGGCAGCAGCACTGACCCAACAGGATCTTAGATCTAGTCGTCTAACCAACTCCATGACCCATATAGGCTTTAGCTGTTTGTGCGCTATTGTATCCTGGAACATAGCTGGGTTGAAGAATAAACAAACTGACCCTGAGTGGCTTAATATTACCAGAACTTCACATATACTCTTACTCTGCATTCAGGAAACATGGCAGCTGTCCCCCCTTCACATTGAAGGTTTTTTCTCTTTCTTTACACCAGCAACCCCGACCCTGGCTGGTAGATCAAAGGGTGGGCTACACTTTGTTAATCATTTGTGCTTCTCTGAGATGAAAAGCCACACTGGGTTTTGTTTCCATTCAATTTGCAATTATCGATGGTATCTTGAAAATGTAGTGTGGTTAGCTATTCTTTCTGTATGTATAACTGGAAGGAAATTTCCAATGGATTAGGGGAGGGGAGTGAAGTCTGTAGGCAGACTTGTTTGAAGTCTAGTATAAATATGAAAGGAGAATTCCTTTAGTTGTTCATTACCTTCGCGGAACAGGCTTTTCCTTGTTGGTTTTGCATCCGTTTAAGCTTGAATAAATTGATCTGTTTTACCTCCGACTCCCTGTACTCCTTTGAATTCAAAGTGGACAAGAGGTGCGTTTCTCAGGCTACAGCTGTAGATTGCCAACCTGCTCCCCGTTACGGCGAAAAGATTTGATATGTCCTCTCTTTATTATCAACCTGTGCGGTTGAAGTTCAAAGGGGGCCTGAAGTGATCATTATCAACTATTATAATAACATATTTAATTATACACAAGGGAAATTTGTTAGATCTTTGGAAACTGACCTTTTTTGCATTCCTTCTGCAGTCCAGATCTGTCTGCTCAATCATTTGGGGACTTTAATATGCAAAGATGCGACCTCTCAGCAAAGCGGTTGTGTGATTTAATGGTTGGGAACGGGGATGGAACCCCGCATTTCCAACACTCGAGTATGGGGAAGTTTTGAATACTATGCTGTATAAGTGTGATCTGTTATTGTTGGAAGAAACCAAGCTCCTGGGTATCACACAGACATATACATTTGAGGGAGGAGGACACAATTCCATAATTGATCACTTTCTCATCAGCTCCAGTCTTAACCAAACGGTTTCTAACTTCAGTGAAAAGCAAACATTAGCTAGTGACCACTCTTGCTGGTTCTATCTATTCCCCTACATGCCACTTACATTGAAGAACACACTAAGATCGCTTGTATTACAAAGTGGAGTATGCATTAAATGGACGGGAATTCACCCGAGGGTATACTACACAAGCTGGTGTCCCGAAAGCCCAATGAATTTGCCATCTGCTTAGCCGAAGCCGTGGACAATGATAATCACAATGATTGATTCGAACAGATAACTCTGGCCCATAATTCCCTATTAGTTTACTTTGCAAAAACAGGTCCATCGTGTAGACAGGGCTGGTTTAACTAAGAATGCACTCAGGTTTCTAAACAGTTGATATCTGCTTTACATCAGGTTCCAAGAGATCGCCCCCTAATTAAGCAGCTATGGAAGCGATATGAGTCCATACAAGCTAGGAAGGAGAAATTGCGGGAAAGAGCATGGTCCCATTTGGTCCAGGCCGCTGAAACAAAAGACATATCATTGTTCTTGAGCACTGTAAGCCCCCCTTTTTGCAGGGTGATTCACGCCCTGTGCTCACATCCTTGGTACCCTCACAAACCTGGGTCTCACATTTTGAGAGGATTTTTGATCTTGCACTGACCAATGAATTAAGATGCCCATCACCAGCCACAAATAATCAAATTAAGAGTTTTACAGCTACCAATGCCGCACCTCTGATTTTTTCACTAGACGAAATTGTGGGTGCTCTACGCAAGTGTGCAAAAGGAAAAGCCCCTGGACCAGACGGGGTCCCCATTGATAGTTTTTTAGGAATGGGGGGACTTTGGACACCAATACTTAACCTCATTTTCAACGTGGAAGCACATGGCATTTTGCCCCCTTCCTCGGCTAATTCGATCATAGTGCCCATATACAAGAAAGGTGACAAAGCTGATCCAAAATGCTACCATCCCATTTCCCTCCTGGATTCCTCTGCTAATCTCCTGGCCATGGTTGTCCTGAGAAGACTTGAGGAATGGGCAGGGGATAATTCGACCACGGCCCAGTATAGATTCAGAAAGGGACTTAGGACGGTGGAACAGTGTTTGAACCTAGAACCTTTGATCGGGAAATATACTAGAGCAAAGATAGGATCACTCCACATGTGCTTTACAGATCTCACAAGCACATTTGATCTAGTCGACCATGCGTTATTGTGGCACACTTTGCTCTCTTATTGGGCACCCACCGAAATTGTCTGCCTCCTTGCTTGCGCAGCTATACCAGAACCTCTCCGCCAAAGTAAAGTTTGACCGTAATGGGGAACTATCACCCTCTTTTAGAATCCGGAGGGGTGTCCGACAGGGGTGTGTATTGGCCCCCTTTTTATTTTCTCAATTCATATGGGGTTGACGACAGTCTGCGGTCTCTGCAGGCCGATGCCATGATTATCGCTGGCTGCCCAATACCCGTCCTTCTCTACGCAGACGGCATGGTCCTCCTATCAAGGACCGCAGTCGGGCTGCCGAGATTGACTTCATGTGGAGCTTGTTTGGCACCTGAGGCCAAGTAACAACTTTCAGCACTTACCAGCTCTGGACTGCCCCCAGGCTCAAGAACGAGAGACAGCTGGATCAGTTGCTGTAGCTCATCCCTTGTCCATGGCACCACCAATCGGCATACCAAGGGTGTGTGGGTGGAGCAGAAATTCTCTTTTCGTCCCATCCTGGAAAATCTCACTAGCTACTTAAATTTGCACAACATTTTAATAATCATCTACCTGTTACGGTTATCAAAGATCTTCACCTCTGAATTTGTGTGCCTTTGAGACAGCATACTTGCTTATGCTAGAAAGACAAACTCCTGGGCTGAAGGCAGCTACCCCTCATTTATCCATAGCGCTGCTCTTTGCAGAACTGGTGTATTGCTCAGACTTAGGTGGTTTATTGAAAACCTAATTGTAGCTTGGACATTGCAGTTTTCTCAAGATTGTATAACATGTATTCTGATTAAAAAGAAAAGGAAAACTATTAAGGTACAGAATCTGTGTTAAATATAGTGCTGGAACAAGGATTTTAGTTCCCTAATAGCCACCTTCTAAACTCCTACATATGGTTAAATTGGCTTTGCCGGTCAACGCCAGGTAACTTTAAAAATCTATTAAAGTTCACAGATAAGAAATTGGGTGCAGATTCATTATTTGCTGTGCTATTGTGTTACCAGGCATATGGTAACCCCTAGTTAGCAGTCCAATGTGGCAGTAAAGGCAGAGCTTGGTTCTTTCCATGCTGCCTTGCACTAACTTTGAGCCTAGTCTGTGTAAATTTACTTTGTATTTTGGTCCCTTTCACCTGGCAAGAGAGGATTAGTTAGGAACTGGGCATTTTCATTTAGTGCTTTTTACGTTTCATGAGAACTTGATTGATACAAGTGCTCATTTTACCTCCCTGCCTATTAAGGTTTTCAGATTTTTGTGAAGAAGATAATTGGAACCTTACTTTTGTCCCCTTCTTTCCCAAATTGAGCTAGTGCTGAACTTAATTGGCTTAAGTGTCATAAGCTCTGCTTAGAGGGGCGTATCCTGCCCAGCATGGCTGTTATGGGTCCTTTTCCTGCAGTAAGACTGGGCTGGATGCATCATCACAAAGACAATCCTTAGCTAACCCAGCCTCATGATTGTAGACACCATCTTTGCCTAAACTTGCCTGCTTTAATTGGCAGATGTCTGTCTTTGGGGGTAATCAAGCAGCTAAAGATGAATGTGCAATAAGATGGCCCATAATTAGACCCTATGTTTATGAGTGGGCAGGCTACATAGCTTGCAGTGCCAGCACATTCAAAACTTGGATACACCTTTAATGAATCTGATACTTGAGTTTTCGGTGCTGCATGCACTCATCTGCACACCACGCCTTTGTGCTATGTTTATTTGAAAAAGTCTTCAGGAATGATGCCTTGCAGTTATTCAGTAAAAGAATGCCCCCTAACCCGAGTGAACTCGCATATTTTGAAAACACAATAATTTATGTGGTTCATCAAAGGGCTTCATTTAAATGGTTTAAAAAATCTGAAGCGGAAAGCAACGACAGACAATGAAAAATTTCCTAACTTTCGTAACGGAAAGTTTCAATTCTATTAAGGACTCGGAGGGAAGACATTCCGGGGCCTGCGGGCGCCTTACCTCCAGAACCTCGTTCACCCTCCTGAGAGACCGCGCAAACGTCCCCACTCCGACGGGGTGGATCAGAATGCTTTTGATAGACTGTGCCAAGCATTTTTGGACGCCCAAGCCCCCTCTTTGCCGGCGGATCCTTCCCCTTCAGATCCTCCTCCTGCAGGAGCCCCGGGCCCCGTGGCCTCCCCACCTCCTTCGGAGGACTCCCGGGGAGCTTCAGACGGAGAATGTGACCAGGGTAGGTCTTGGCGTCCCTCTCCCTCAGGGTCCCTGGTTCACCCCCTGCCCTCAGCTCCTCGGAGCGACACTCAGTCAGATCTCCTGGACCCGGAGGACCTCCTCCACCCCCGCTCCTCTGAGTGGGTTCCCTGCGATAAAGTGGCCAAATACGTGGCGGGTCGCCTAAGGAAACCCCTCAACCAGGACGTCCGCTCACGCCTTCGGGCGGAATGCCCGCGCCCTTCCCTAGAAGGTAAAGAGGCGGTCACGCCTGACATAGATCCTAAGATGGCCACCTTCCTCACCAAGTATATCAAGGACCCGAAGAAGGGCATCGATAGGTCCTGGTGAGCTTGCCAGGACAAGTTACTTGACATTACTGGTCCTTTGGTAAAAATATTTTGATATGGCCGAGGACGCCAAAGCGTCAGGGGCCCTCATTTCCCCTGAGGTCCTGTCTAGCTGGGTCCAATGCGCCATCATCTTTTTAGGGAATGCGAACTGCGCTATCTCGACCGAGAGGCGCAGATCCCTTCTCATTAAGTTGGACCCAAAATTGGGCGAACTGGACACTTCTGAGGCAGGTCAGGTGGCTCAGGGCGGCCTTTTCGGGGATCCATTTGTTAAAGAACTTGGTAAGTTCGTGTCCACTTTCAATTCCCTGGACAAGGCGCAGTCTACTGTGAAGCGCATTTTTAACGCGCGGGTTTTCGGCGGGGCCGGTCGTGGCAGGGGGTGCTCGACTGGCCAGTTCTCACAATCAGCCTCCGGCAGAGGACAACAGTCCCAGAGAGGACAATACCAGGATTCCTCACGCTTCGGGGGATTCTACCCTACCAGAGGTCGTTCCCGTCACCGAGGCCAGCGTAATGGAGGAAGAGGCGGTGGTGCCCCCTCCACTCACGGTGAGTTCTATTATTGTATCATGTCATTGCTTGGGGGGCAGGCTAGCACTTTTTGTAGACAATTGGAGGTCCCTGACATCCGACGCTTGGGTGCTTCAGACGGTGCAGGGGTTTCACATAGAATTCTTTGGTTCCCCAGTCCAGGCCTCCCCTCCGGCACCAATAAGATTCTCGGGCAGAGAGGTGACCTTGATACACCACGAGGTCCAGGAACTCCTGCGCAAAGGGGCGATATGCCACTCTACCCCTCATCCCGGGTCCTTTCTAAGCAACATCTTTCTTGTTCAGAAACAGGATGGCGGCCAACGCCCGGTTATAAACCTACCAGAATTCAACGAATGGCTTGTCTACCGGCACTTCAAGATGGAGGGGATTCACCTCCTCCGAGATTTGTTGCGTCCCAACGATTGGATGGTCTGTTTGGACCTCAAGGACGCTTACCTGACGGTCCCAATCTTTCCACCCCACCGTCGGTTCCTACAATTCCAATGGGCAGGCCAAACTTTCGAGTTCACCTCACTTCCCTTTGGCCTGTCGTCGGCCCCCTGGTGTTTCACCAAGGTCTTGCATCCAGTGGTGGAGACGCTACGGGCACAGGGTATGAGAATGATTGTCTACCTAGACGACATGCTCTTTATGCATCAGTGCCCCCAGCCTCTGACGCACCAGTTGCGATCGGCGGTGCTTCTCCTTCAGTCTTTGGGGTTTGTCATAAACCAAGCGAAGTCTTGTCTACACCCCACTCGTTCGATCACGTTCCTCGGGTTTGTGATCAACTCGGTAGAAGCGACCCTGAGCGTCCCTTCCAGGAAGATGGCGAAGATCCGTCACGAGATTCGCCAACTGCTTCGGAAGCGGCTGACGTCTCTGCGAAGTATCGCCAGAGTGGTCGGCCTGCTGTCAGCCTCGATCCAAGCCATTTTCCCAGGTCCGCTACATTTCAGAGCGCTTCGCGTTGAAGGCGTTTCGCCAGGTCATCCAACCTCTTCTCCAGAGGAGCCATCGCCTCCGAGACCGCTCTGATTATGGAGGAATCGTTAACTGTCGTGTCAGTCGCTAAGATACATGCTCGTGTGAGGGCAATGAGTTCTGCAGCCTGGGCTGAACGTTGGGGAATACGGGCTGTTTCCAGAACGGTTCGGGCTGTGGTGACGGCGTATGCAGCGGAGGTGGTGCCGTCGGGGAGTTTGATGCACGAACCATCCACCCATAGTTCTCCATCTGGTTCTAGAAAGGCGGTGTCTCTGAGATCTATTCTACTCTTTGTTTGTTCATCGGTTAGTGTCACACAGTCGTGTAGTGGAGTCACGCTAGGATCATTTTCGGGTAGGGGTAACAGTGTGGCTGGATTGAGGGTGGTGCATCGCTTTAGGGTAATGTGCGGTGCTAGCAGGGTCAACTCATATCCTGTCAGTCGGGCGCTAGTCAAGTGTTGGGTTTTGGTCTGGTTTAGTAGTGTGTCGACTGCATGGGGTACTAAAACAGTGACTGGATTGGAGAGTACTATTCCTTCGCTCTGGCGTATCGATACTGCTGCAGCTGCCACAGCGCGCAGGCACGCTGGCAGCGCTCTGGCTACTGGATCGAGGGTGGCAGAGAAATATGCACAAGGGCGTTGTTTGTGACCAATTGATTGTGTTAGGACAGACAATGCACATCCTTCCCTCTCGTGCGTGTAGAGGAAGAATGGTTTGGAGTAATCCGGGGTTCCTAGGACAGGCGCTGAACAAAGGGCATTGCGTAGTTCTTTAAAGGCTGACTGGCATTCGGGGGTCCAGGGGAGAGGTGAGGGGATGTCTTTAGCTAGGAGGGAGAGAAGGGGTTTGACAATGAGGCTAAAGTTCGGTAACCACTGTCGGCAAAATGAAGTGAGACCTATCAAAGAGCGGACTTGTTTCTGATCTTTGGGGACAGGGGTGTCTAGAATTGTCTGGATCCTGTCAGGCGTGAGTTTCCTCCCTTCTTTGGATAAAAGGTGACCCAAATAGGTCACTTGTGATTTACAGAACTGCAATTTCTTTCGGGAGACCTTGTGACCATTCTCAGCAAGAAAATGGAGTAGTTTGATGGTGGCTGTGACGGCTATTGGTATGGTGTCCGCTGCTAGAAGGATGTTGTCTACATATTGTACTAGTGCCACTCCATCTGGCAATTGTATGGCGTCCAACTGTCTTTTAAGCGCCTGGCTATAGATGCTTGGGCTCTCAGTGTACCCCTGAGGTGCTCTGCAAAATCTGTACGAACGGGAGTTTAGGGTGAATCCAAATAGATAGCGGCTGTCCTTGTGAAGGTGGTGGCAGTGGAGGGGATTAAAGTCAAAATTGTCGTGATGTCGGAAACTACTGGGTATTGTGGCACTACGATTTTGTTTATCTCCCGCAGGTCAATGATGAAGCGGTAGGCTTTTTCGTCTCCCTCTCCCTGTCTCTTTACAATCGGTAGTATGGGACTGTTACAAACGTTGCTCACTACTTCCTCTACCACCCCTGCCTCTACCAAAGAGTGTATGATCTCTGTCAGTGCCTTCTCACCCTCTGGCGATATTTTGTACTGCGGTACTTTCGGTAGGGTTGCGTCCTGTCGTATTGTTACGTGTACTGGGTCAATCATCATTCGTCCTACGTCTGAATCAGCCCTAGCCCATAAGTGTGATGGCAAAGTGTCCGGTAGGGATGCGTCAGTCTCGGAGATGGGAAACATGTGCTGAGAAGGGTTCTCTCTATGGCGCTGGGGGTTGTCATACAGGACGACACGCACTCCGTCTGGTGAGCATCTGATAGTCGCATGGAAGTGTTTCAAAAGGTCGAGACCCATAATGGCGTCTGGGGTGTTGGAAGAGAGGAGGAATGTCGTTTCGACGCTATTGTTGTCAAGGTTAAAAGGGATCGGTCGGGACAAAGGGTTGGTGGAGGGCGTACCGTCAAATCCTATTGAGGTCACATGTGAGCCTGACAAGGGTGCCCTTGGAATCAGTCGTTTGGATAGTGCACTACGTGTTGCTCCCGTGTCTACCAGAAATGGCGACTTTGTGCCCAGGACCTCAGCGGTAACATAAGGGCCTTGCTGATCAACATAGAGCTCGACTGGATCCCTCCCTTGCCCCTGGCTGTCCTATGCAAAGTCATACGTATTGTCATAATCTGTCTGTTGGTACTGATTCTGTTTGGGATGGTCAAATGTGTTCACTCTTCCTGGCCTTTCCTCGCTTGCTTCACTCGCGTACCCTCTCCCATGTCCTCTTCCTCTCTGTCCACTTGCTATTTCCCTCGCCCCTCTGCCCCTACCAGCTCCTAACAAAGCCGGGCATTGGGTTTTCCAGTGTCCATATTCTTTGCAAAATGCACATTGATCCTGTCCTAGGTCTTGGCGTCCTACAGATGATGTCGATGAATTGTTTCTAGGTTGCTGTACTCTAGGGGTATTCTGCTGGTATCCTCCCCTATATTGCTCCCTTCCTGTATTCGCCCCCTGGAGTTGTGCTACCATTACCCTTTCCTTCAAGTCCTTCTTTTTCCTTTCTGTAGCCCTGTCATTTTCGTTTCTCTGATGCTCATAGTACTGGGCCATTTGGAGAATGGCCGCCGGTTTAGATGCTGCCCAACTACTTTCGCTGGCTTGTAATTTCTGGGATACATCTGGCAGTAGTCCTTTGACATAGTTCTGCACAAATAAGTGGTGTCCGGTTGCGGTGGACATGTCTTGTCCACTGTAATCGGAGAACACCGTTTCAAATCTGGAGAAATACTCTGAGACATCCTCTTGTGGTTTCTGGCGGCACGCGGTTACTATGGACCAGTCTATCTTTTCTCTGGGATCAGCGTTTTCACTTTCTGCACTATTTTGTCAGGGAGGTCCAATATTGCTTTAACCGGTTTTTTTGACCAGGGTTCCGCTGTTTATCTAGTGTGTTGAGTTGTTCCCAGGTATGACCAAGCAGTTCGGTATGGTCTATTTTCCTAATCTGTTTCCACACATCTGCTGGCAAACATAACCCGAAGAACAAGTCTATGTCGGCAAGTGTCATTATTGTTGATCCCAGAGCGGTACCTAGCTCGGTGTAAAAGGCGGTGGGGTTCTTTCGTAAATCCGGTAAAGATTTACGGAACGTCAAAATGTCCTGTCTGTCCCATGGTTGATACACCCAATTGTAGACCACCCTTCCTCTAGCGTCTTGATGGTTCATATCGTCATGAGTCCCTTGTCCTCTAGGAGGTACCCAATAAGGGGCAGCTTCTTTTATCGGCATCATGCTATCTGGTTTTTCCACCGGGGGTCCTGTTATCTTAGATGTCCTGTCCTTATCTATCCGTCCTTGTTCCACGAGGTGACGGAATACCTCCAGTGTGGATGAAAAGAGTTCTGTAACATCGTTGTCGCCTTCATCTCCGGTGTCTACCTTCCTATAGAGAGCCACTAGCCGCTTGGGCCCTACATCTTGGTACTTCTCTTCATATGCAGTAAGAGTGTGGTAACAGAGACGTACAATAAAGTATCGTTTGCGGTTTTCAACATAGGAGTTGCATATGTCAGTTACATACTCTTCTGTCTCCTTCCTATCTATGAGGGATTTAACTATTTTATCAATGCCTGCTCGCTCATTTTTACTTAATGGCGGGACCCTGGGCGCTCCTTTTTCTTTTGATCCTACCTCTACTACTGTATCCTTTGATGAGGCATTTGGTGTGGGTGACTCGGTGGGAGCAGAGGCGGTGGAGACTGAGGCGATCGTGCCATCTCCGGCTATACTTTGGTGGTCCTGGCGTTGTACTACAGGATGAGTAGGGGCGTAAGGGGTGGCATGTATATGATTGGGAGACCTAACAATAAATCATCATCTACCCTTTGTTTTGCTGGTAACTTGGGGTAAAGAGTCGAGGGCGTTCTAACAGGGCATTGACCTGATATTTTTGATTCCTGTTCCTTTTTATCGATTTCCTTTTCTTTTAGTTTTTCTTCTAATCTTTTACAGGCTTGGTAAGCTGATTTTCGCGTTTCTTTATCTTGTCTAGCTTCGTCCCTTTTCTTTCTTTGAGCTGCCTCTTTTCGCCATAAACCAAAACTGTCAAACATGGCTGGTCTAGTTTTCTTTTTGTGGAGAGCTAATTCTAACGTTTCATTTTAGCGGGATCGAAAGATCCCGTCAGTGGCCACTGATTTACCCGGTCCTTCCTAGTGTATTTATGCCATAGTTTGCTATAAGCTACGCTGGCTAATCCATACTTTACGTACATGTCCTTGTTAGGGGTGCCTTCCGGCGGTGCCGGCTGACTGACCTCTAACAAACGGTCTGGTCCAAAACAATTACAATCAAACAATCTAGAGAAAACAGGCATGACGTATTTATCGGTCAAAAATGAATATCTCAATCAATCAATTTAGACAAAAAGTCTGCACTACCTGTCCTTCGCTGCCTGCAAAGAGAGAGAATATTCCTATTCTTCGTTGTTTGCAAGCAGGGAAATGTCGCAAATAACTCAATATCAAAAAAGGAATACTAGTATTTCAATCAAACTATTCAATCAATCAATTTAAGTCGCTTTTTCCCGACCTTACCCGGACCGTATGGACGGTTCTTCGTCTTCCCTTCCAGCGCCTGGTTGTCCTCTCACTCCAACAATCAATGCGGCGTTCCTCTAAGGTCCCAGTCAGGACCGCAGGTCACTCGAGAGAGGTCCGTTCAGAACCGGTGAAGTTCAGTCGATCGGCAGCCAGACAAGGGTCTTCTCAGGCAGGTATACCCCAATCGTTTAGTCGTTCACTCCGTCGTTAGGACCTCTCTACCGGACCCACGCTGTCGCTGATGGGCCCCCACGTTTGGGCGCCAATTTGTGAAAGGCAGCGAGTCTTCTAAGACCCTCAATGCTGCCCGGTGCAGGGTTCCCCCTCTAATTCACTTTGGGTTCGCTATCAAAATAATGAGGCAAGCGCTGGAAACTGGAAGACAAGAAAAAGGTTTATTTCTCATGAGGAGATCACGTCAACTGCAGACACCGGGATGTCTGAGGGAGGTGTTCTGCTGATAACTCCTTTGGCTCTTCCTTTTATACAGGTTTGACACAATGCATTGGTTTCATCAACATGGTTATACAAGCTTGGGGTCCCCGCCCCGGGCAGGTTGGCACACAAGCCCAACAGTAATTCTCTTCCCACCCAGGTCAAACAGACAATCTTATCTTGCAGATGGACCTTGCTTCAGGGTCTAAAACATGTGAGACCGGCCAGATCTAAGAGTCCGTTCTGTTGATAAAAACAGGTCCCATTGTTGGTAACAACAAGTCTTGCTGTTTGCAGTGCAATAAATCATGTTGCAAGAGTCTTTTTGGTGTTTGGAACCTGTTTGTGTAACTAGGTGCAGTGAGGGGTAGAGTGTCCAAAGGTTTGCCTGAAAACAGAGATGAGAGGAAAACGAGTTTGTGGCAGCAAGTGGCGCTGAGGTTTGTTGCGGCAAATAGAGTTTATAGCCCCCAGCACACGTACCAGGTCGGTCAGAGGGTCAGAGGGATGCTAGTAAGGGCAGGGTGAAACAAAGGTGACCAACAGAGTACAAAATGGCTGTGATAGATTAAAATGACTGCAACTTATGTGCACATAGAATTCCACCAGACAAGATGGCGCAGGTAATGTTCACGATTGTCGTTTTGCTTTTAACATGCTGTCTGCTCTTGTTTTGAGAGAGCTGGGTGATGCTGGGTACTAGAGCTTGAACCCTGTGATCCAAATCTGTCAATGGCTTGGGACATGGAAGAATAATACTCTCAAGCCAGTAGGTGGGAGCATGTCCCGTAAAATGGGTGGATGAAAGGCGCTAGGAATCCTTGCTCTACTCCTGTGGTTAATGTTGCCATTGGTGACCCCTTCATTAAAAAATTCTCCCGTCAGAGCATTGATTCAGCCTGCTACCTGACATGAGGTATGAACTTCATGGAAAAAGAATGTTTGATGTCTAGTGTCAGGCAGTTTGAGGAAGCTTGCTTTACATTAGAGGCCATCAGATTTTATTTTCTAGAATCTTTCATCAGGATTAAACTGACACACAGAATTTACGTATGCCAAGAGAGGTCAATCATTTCAGGGAGAACAGAAGATGAGGTAGATGCGGGCAGTAACAGAGACATACCAATTAATTAATGTTAAGGTTTCAACAGCATTTTGGATACGTTAGATTTTGGAGAAAAACTGGCCTTCTGGTATTCCTTGACTAGATGGTAACCTTTGTTACCGTTAATCAAATGTCATGTCTGTCTACTGGACTGTCTTAAAATAGGACTTCTCACGCCCTTGGAAACAGCAAAGAGCTGATCCAGAATATCAAATTATTTTTTGTCCTTTAATTTATCTCCCATTTTTACCGAAAATGCTGGAAATCTGTGTAGCGTTATTAATCAAATCATTTGTTGAAGATTATGACCTAATTGAAGTACTACAGTCCAGGCTTAAACCTAGATGTAGCACTGAAACAGACGTCATTCAAATTGTTGCTGATGCACAAGGCTTTTTTTTTTTTTTTAATATTTTTATTTTACACGGTCAGTCAAACAATGCCACTTCAACATTTCTTATTCGTACAGTGTCAATGATATACATACGACAGGTTCGATACTTATACAATATACATTGCCGCCTCCGGACACATTAGATTTACACATTAAGCAGTGGTGCACTACATAGATATATACAGTTGTTTTCTGCAAAGCCTATATAGCTCATCAGTACAATCGCATATCATACCCCTTCTCAGCTCTCAGTTGACGTGGAGAGAAGATACTGCACCAAGGGGCCCAGAAGTCTCGAGGTCTAGAGGAGTGAGGAATCTCCTCCGCATATAAGTCAAGTTGGGCTTTGCAATAGGACATGTCTTTTATCCAGTCCATCTGTGTTGGCGCCCGCCCACTCCCCCACTTCATTGCTATTCTTCCTTTTGACAATAGTAGTGCTATTGCCAGAAATCTACGTCTGCGCGCTGGCTTAATCTTATGTATGCCTAACAGGCACACCACAGGCGTATTTGGAACCATCTCACCCAGCATCTGTGTGACTGTGGTGGTGACTGCGTTCCAATATGTCTACAGTGCCGGACATGCCCACGCCACATGTAAGAAGTCTGCCCCCGGGGCCCGACACCTCATACATTGATCATCTGCTTTTAATCCATATTCATGTAGCTTTTGTGGTGTATAATATACCTGGTGGAGGTATTTAAAATGGATAATTTTTAGATTACAATTAGACGTAAGCAGCTGTAATTGCATACAGCTGAAGTCCCAATCTTCTTTAGATATGGGCATGCCAAGTGACTCTTCCCATCTAATTTTTGGTCTATTCAGCTCTCGGTGCTGTTCCCCTTGAGATGTGACGTACAACTTCGTAACCAGATTTTGCCGCGTAGGGGATATCAGTAGCATCTGTAGTGCATTGTGTGTTGGTGGTTCCGTGGGAAACGAGGGATACAGGGCTTTGATCGCCATACGCAATCTCAGGTATGCGAATACTTTTAATGGAGTGCGATGTATTCCTGCAGTTGCTATGTCTTGTGTTATGTATTCTGGAAAATATCACCCATAGTTCTGAGTCCCATCACGTGTAGTTCCTGTGTCGTTTTCTGCTCTTGTGTCACCGTAAGTCGTGGATGATGTCTGAGGGGAAGGGCCGGTGCATATGATGGAAGTTTATGCGCTCTCTTCACTAATGCGTGCCAAGCCCTGGATGTACACAGCGCCGGATGTATCTCCTGACTGGAAATGTAATGTCTCGGATGCGCAATGAGGGAAAGAAGGGGAGTGGGAGACATACTGTCGAGCTCCACCGCAAGATGTGGTACATGACCGTGTGGCTGAAGCCAGTAATGCGCGTGTTGCGCTTGTGCGCAATAGTAGTACAATTGCAGATAAGGTGCACTAAAGCCACCTTGGGTGTAAGGTCTCGTTAGCTCCTTCCAACCCACCCTCGCATGTTTACCGGCCCAAGGCAGGCGAAGCTGCGCCGCACGTAGTCTGGCAAATAGAGTTAGTGGGAGCCATATCGGTATATTCATGAACAGATATAAAAATCTAGGCAAAACCACCATTTTCTGTAGCGCTATCCGGTCAGCTAGCGACAAGGGCAGCCGGATCCACCGAGACACCTGGTCCTCCAACTTGGAAAGTGCTCTACCATAATTTTCTCGTATCACTGTTTCAGGGTCCCGATGTATCCAAACGCCCAGCTACTTCACCGGATCCGTCCGCCACTGCAGCGGATAGTCTAGAGACGGCCTAGTCGTCACAGGGGTAAGCGGGATCACCACCGATTTGTCCCAGTTGATACATAACCCTGAAAAGTTAGCAAACTTTATATATTCTCTTAGGAGCGTGTTCAAGTTAGTATCTGGGTAATTAGTATATAGCACCATATCATCAGCATATAACGATATGCTGATTGGCCGGAGCTGAAATTGTAACGCCGTTGAGGCATGTCTCTGTCGAATCTTACAGGCCAGTGGCTCCAGAGCCAGGGTGAATAGCAACGGTGACAGGGGACATCCCTGCCGTGTCCCTCTATATATGTGAAAGGGTGCCGAGACGACACCATTAACTCCAAGTCTAGTGACCGGGTCTGTGTATAATATTTCAATCCACTTGAGGAATGGCTCCGGGAACCCCATGCAGCGCAACACACCGAACATATAGGGCCATTCCACCGAGTCGAACGCCTTTGCCGCATCCAACAGCGCCGCCGCTGCAGGTAGTTCGGCATTGAGGTGGTGATACATGGCAAAAATAGTGCGGATATTCTGCGTGGTGGAACGGGTCGGGATGAATCCCGCCTGGTCCGGTAGGACCAGTTTTTGCATCAGTGGTTTTAATCGGAAAGCGATCACCTTGGCTAGAATCTTAGCGTCCATAGTGATAAGGGAAAGGGGACGGTACGATTCGCAGTAGGCTGGGTCCTTATCTGACTTAAGGAGTGTTATCAGCAATGCCTCGCGCACTGAAGGGGCTAGCACACCGTCTTCATAAGCTTCCTCATACATGGCCGCCAAATGTGGTATCAATAGATCCCGATACTCTTTGTAGAACTCCCCAGGCAAGCCGTCAAGTCCTGCAGCTTTATTGTTTGGTAAGGAGTTAATGGCTGCCCGCATCTCCTCCTCAGTGATATGGTGGCTAAAATATTCGCGATGTGTGTCGGATAGCCACGCCAGGGCTACGTCATCTAAATATTGTGAAAGTTCAGTGGGGTCTGATACAGGCCCCGCCGTGTACAACCGGGCATAGTAGTCTAGGAAGCATCGTGATATTGAGGGGGTGTCATAGTGTGTCTTATCCTGAGAGTCCAACACCTTAGTCACAAACGTCTCCGGGTGCGCAGGGCGTATCTTACTGGACAGTGCTCGTCCGGGTCTGCCACCTTCCCCGTAGGCACGCGCCGTATATTTCTGTGATGTATTTCAGTTCACTATCTGCAAACTCATGATAAGTGTCGATTTTGCCTCTTATGTCTGCTAGTACCTTAGGGTCTAATGAAATGGTGTATTGTGCTTCTAACCGTTTTATTTCGGCCTCAACCATAGACAGTTGCCTACGTATATCTTTAAGGATGCCAGCTTGTTTGCCAATACAGAAGCCGCGAATGGTGACCTTGAACGCCTCCCATATTGTCTTTGCACTGTACACTGAGCCAATATTTCTTTCAAAGTAATCAGCGATCGCATGTTTCAAGTCAGATTTGAACACCTGATCCTGCAGCGCGCTAGGTTGAAGCCGCCATGTGTATGGTTTCGGTGTATGTGTGGGGATACGCAGGTCTAAGCGGACAGGCGCATGGTCCGAAAGGGTTCTAGGCATGTGTGTTACTGCATTGACCCAGGTACTGATGTCGGGAGTGGCTATCCAGAAGTCTAATCTAGACCAGGTATTGTGTGAGGATGAAATGCAGGTGCCCTCCCTCTGATGAGGATTTCGCTCTCTCCACACATCTATCATGTCGTATTCTATCATCCCCTCCCTCAGTGTCTGAGCAGTATTCTTCCCATGTCGTTCGTTCCCAGTGGATCTATCCGCCTGTGGATCCAGACAGGTGTTAAAATCTCCGCCCCAAATAGGTGTAGTGGGAGATAACTGTCTCAGGTGATTCCATATCTCTGTATAGCAGGCAGGGTCATCAGTATTTGGGCCATATACATTTACTAGAGTTATAGTTGTCCCACCAAAGTTGCCCTGTAGCACGACATATCTGCCTTGTTCATCAGAGTGTGAGTGGAGTAGTGTGAACGGAGTGCCTCGTTTTACAAGGATCATTACCCCTCTGGCATAGTTGGAATAAGATGATGTTATTCTGTGTGCAGCCCATCTGCTACCCACTCTACATTCAGTATCTCGTGTTAGGTGAGTCTCCTGGAGGCAGGCTACGTCAATAGCATGTCGATCTAGGTATGCAAAGACCTTCCTAATCTTCCGGGGGTTTTGCAGCCCACGTACATTCCATGTCAAAAGCGTCAGTTTCCTGGTAATCTCCATGCCCCTAGCCATGTCTATATCGAGCAATTGCGTCTGCCGGGCAGCTTGTCCCATATCTGCATATCGTATCTGGTATACCATGTGACACAGTTAATCTGACCATTTTTCTAATTGCACCCCGAAATTCCCCCCCACCCACATCGCTAGCCCAATCCTGGCGAAGACATCCCTTAAATACAAAAAAACAATTCCTCCCACCCTCCCCCCTCAACAATCCCATAATCAAAATTTGCGTTTCACACACGAGGGGGGTAGGTGCCAGCCGTTCCCCCGGGCAAGCCAACGCCTGGGTGGTCGTGTAACCCATCCCAGTGTATAGTCATCACTAATATAGCAAGTCAGCCAAACCCATGTATTAGTTACACGAGGCATATTACCTCGTCCATAGGATATTAATCCCAGCTATGTACCATATCATCTTACATTATAGTCCATGCCCAGTGTCTCGTAGCCAATGAAGTTTGACCCCAGCCACCCAAAGTGCTATTTATCTGGACATCGCAGTATCTTCGCATGGCTTTGTAGGAATCTGCCAGTCCTTCGCCGTGCGCTGTGGTGCAAGGAGGTACCATTACTCAACGTCTGAGGTGTCTCCCCGGCCGTCTTGCGCATTTCTTGGCGACCTCCGACGTGGGAGTTGATCGTTTTTTGAGCGGATGAATTTCGCCACGTCTCGAGGATCATTGAAAATCTTGTGTTTCCCACCATCAGAGACCCTCAGCCTAGCCGGATACAGCATTGCATACTGTATGTTGCGTTCGCGCAGGTTCTTCTTTACTTCCGCGAATTTCTTACGTGCTTCCTGTACTTGTGAAGTAAAGTCCGGATATATAGATATGTCCATCCCGTCATGATTAAGGTGGCCCAGCTCCCTGGCTTTCCGTAACGCCGCATCTCGATCTCTGTAATTCAAAAGTTTCGCTACAATGGGACGAGGTCGTGCTCCTGGTGCTGGCTGAGGTGCAAGTGTCCTGTGCGCCCTTTCTACTATGAATACATCCGAGAAAGTATCTCTGCCAAGCAGTGTGGCTAGTAGTGTCTCTATGTAGCGCTCCATATTGTCTGTATTGGTAGACTCCGCAATACCCATGAAGCGTAGGTTGTTCCGTCTCGATCTCGCTTCCAAATCTTCCGTCTTAGCCAGTACCGTCATCAGTGCTTTGTCCAGCCGTTCCTGTTTTGTTACCATTTGACTTTGGGATTCCTCGTAATCAGAGATGCGACGTTCCGTCATGTCTATTCTCTCAGTGTGTTTATCGAGCCTTTCCGATATGCGGTCCACCCTGTAGGTGAGAGAGTCTATTTTCCCGTCTATGTTAGACAATGTGGATTGAATTGTCGCAAACATAGCCTGGAAGTCCACCGGGCCTTCTGCGCCGGCTGCGGGTGCCTGGTTGCCCGACGCGGCCCCCTGGTCCTGCTCCGTCCCTTTGCGCTATTGTTCAAAATTTAGCTTGGGCTGATTCTTTTCAGGTTTACCCATGGTGAATAATGTGGTATTGCAGGGGGTTGCGGTTCTCACTTGCTATCCCAGCCGCCGCGTCCCCGGGCAAGGCCCAGCAGCGCGCTCCGCTCACCCGCTCCTACGGCACTACACAGGGCGAGGGTGCCCTCTCGTCAGGTCGGCTATGGGTGTTGGCTCTGTGATCACCCCGCACCTCGTCAGGTAGCTGCGCGGTCCTGTGGGCCCTCGTCACCCGGGCTCGCCCTCCGACCGCACCCCCGATCTGGCCTGCGCTCACCTCACCTCTCAGTCCTCGGGGGTCCGGGCCTCGTGTCGGCGCCACTCCGGTCCCGAGTCCGTATCGAGCAGGGGGCAGCAGATCTGCTGGTAGCTCCGGTTGTGGTACTCGCGCCAGCTTCACGCCGGTCCCGCGGCTCCAACACGTATTCTCCGCCTTCCCGTAGTCGCCGTCTCCGAGGTGCTCCCACCACTCCGTATAGGCCGCAGCCCGGTCACGGGATCAACACGGCCGCACTCCGCCCTGGGCGTACATCAGCAGCTGGGCTCACGTCTGCCGATTCCTGCTTGTTTCCGCGACCATTTGCTGTCCGAGCTGGGAAGTTTATACCGTTTGGGGACCAGGATAATTTCAGGATAGGTTTACGGCCGGAGGAGCACGCTTATAACGCGGCCATCTCCAAGCGTGGCTAGCTCCGCCCCCCTGCTGATGCACAAGGCTTACTGGACAAAGGTGACATTGTCTACTTACCCTTCTACTAATACTGTTCTAACTGAGTTTCTGGAAGATTCACCTTATGTGGGTATAGACTGACCCTGGACTTCTGTGGATCTGGGTGATAATGTTGTTATATGTGAGAAGCCTTATCTTTCGTGGTTGCACTGGTTCCTCTTCTGAATGGACCTTATAGTTGCTGAGTAATACTGTTGCAGCAGGATTTGGGAAGTTGTGTCTTTCTACTGGCTGCATCCACATCCTCTCAGGCAGATCTCACAGTCTCTAGGTAATGTTGTTATCTTCCTTTGCTTTTCACCATTGCTGCTACTGGGTGGCCATCTTACCTCCCTGGATAATTACGTCATAACTGTGTTTTTGGAAGGTATTCCTGACTTGGTAGCACTCATGCTGCTCATGGTGGACACTATGGTCTTCAGGTAACACGCTTTAACATGATTTTGCCACTTGAGTTGACTGCTTAAGCTCTGGATTTTACTGCTCAGCTAGGAACAGGGAATCCTCTGCTGCACATGATTGAACGTAACTTCCCTGTAGAAAGCTAGCGGTTTTTAGGTATTACTGCTGCATCTTGGTTAAGGAACCTGTCTTCTTGGGATCAGACCTGTACTTTACCATTGAACCAGTAATACCTGTGGGTATTGTCCTAACTTAGGTTTGGCTATGTTTGAGCGTGTACAAGTGGTGTCATGTACAACTCCTAACAGCTCCATCTCTACCTACCTTCCTGTTCTTGTCAAAACATAGGCAAAGCCGATTCAGTCTCTGAACTCTATTGACTGCCATTTGCCTGGGTGTGCATGTGCAGTAGAAGAGACACTCCCTTTAAATGTGCTTTACTGGAATTCTTCAATAACTGTAGACAATATCATATCCCCAACCTCCCACAGCCTGCTTCCATCAGGTCATACTCTGCTCCTTACCCAACTTATAATGATCAGACGCTTCCATCCCAACATCGAGAATACACTCTCCAATTTTTGTTCTTCTGCTCCTCGTGGCAGAATCTGAATTGTTGAATATCTGAAACAATGAAACTCACTGACCATTATGCCTCATTTCAAGACTTAGGATCCTCTGTGGCCATTGCACTTGGGAGTTGCTGTTGCTGCTCTGCTGGCACACTCATGTCCCAGCACCACTGTGCAGGAGAGGGAAGGAAATCCCTTCGTACAGTCATCAGTGCTCCAGCCCGGCTGCCACCCTGTTGTAATAAGGGACAGGAAATTATCTAGGCTGTTTCGACATCGACACACGTAACAGGGGGTGTCGCCATGGGAGGTTACAAAATGAGACAAGGCGGTACTAAGGAGGGACTACTAAGGCTATTGACCAATGAACGGCCACAGTTTACAGTAGACAATGATACAACCCAATGAAAAATATGGGCGGAGAGTGGGCGGAGCTTCAAGTCCCCACCTGAATACAGCTTGCCTCGCTGAGCAGCGCATGCGCTGCCCAGGCTCGACCTAAAAATAGTGCCTCAATCAATCACAGAGTGATCAGCGAAAGGACAACAATCCAGCGTAGGCAATCAGTACTTGGTCCATGTTCCAGCCGAAAGAAGAGGAAGTTAAGCCAGTACACGCTGGCCAATTAGAAGACAGCAAATAAGAGTGACAATGAAACCAACAAATGGTACGCAATGCCCCTTGTTGCATTCAATATCCCTTGCAAGCGAGAGTGCATGTGCTGTCGCAGGTAAGACCTAGAAATGGCCAAAGTTCACTGAAAAGATGGGGACCAGCTAGAGGCGACAGAGTGAAATTTCACAAACAAAAGTAATTCACTTGACAAAAAGAAAAGGCTACACACTGCTGCTTCAACGTTAAACAATACTTACTGCAAAGTAATTTTGCACAAAGGTAACAAGTGGCATACATGGAACTGAAATTCTATAGCCTACTCATCTTGTAGATAGGCAGGAGCCATAACTAACTAACTCATGCTAGAAAGATGCTGCTTAAATTAGACTCTTTGCAAACATACACCAAAACTTACCTACAGCTTCTTCTTTCTTTACAGATCCACCTAAAACAATACACACGAGACCTGATTCTCAGTGCCTTGAAAAGTTTACAAGAAGGCAGAAAAAGATTTTAAGTTCCACTTGTACCATTGCGGGATTCAAGGTGGTAAAACGATGGCAAATACAGTTCCCACACATTATTCCACATTCCCAGGAGGAAAATACAGAAAAGGGAGCGAAACTGACCTAATACTGTGAGATAACTTAATTTCCCAGGCGGTGTCTCCATCACTATAAAGTCATCTTATTGGGGTCATTAGTACCTTTCCAAACTTCAGTAGGTCAATATGTGAGTCAGCCAGTGAGTAGGCCATGCCAATTATTCAGGGAAAATCACCAGACATATACCAGCCCATGACTGAGCACATATGTTGGTGAACTGGGTATATGAGAGTGTATGTGAGCATCAGCTGTGCTGATGCATGCGCCCATATGTGGGTGAACTGGGTATATGAGAGTGTATGTGAGCATCAGCTGTGCTGATGCATGCACATGCATTTGACACTGAATCCGAAACTGGTCATGCGAGCCCTTACCTGGCCATACTGAAGCTGGGCCGGAGTGTATGTGATTGTGAGTGGGTATTTAATGGCTGTACCTCTTGATATGAAACAACACTGGGCAAGTGAAGACACTACCAAAACATAAGGCTGTTCCTGGCATGTGTGTTCTTTTTCCCTAGTCTATATGGCATCAGCCCAGTTGATACATGTAGCCAACTAAAATAGATGTTTGTTTTAGTATATTTTTTGTTATTTAATTTCAGTTGCATAAAGGCATAGATTTAATATTCAGCACTGCTTGACATGAATGGGGAAATATTGTGCAATGTCAGAGTTAGCAAGATTACTGCGCAAATTAGGTTACTGGAAGCACACATTCTAAAAAAGCCATTGTAGTGGGATGCTCGGCTTTGCACCATTGCACAAAGGCAACCCAGCCATGCAGCAAGTGAGATTTTACATGTGGTAAATGTTCTAGTAAAAAAAAATAATGCAAGGCCAACCATCCAAAGGTAAGCCACACAAACTGTGTAATTTTGCGGCAATGACACAACTTGCACGTATCAGTTTCACACAATATTACATGTGTTACTTGTTTTATTTGGCGCTAAGATTTCCTGCAATGCCAGGTACTATTTTGTTGCTCTGTCTTTGCCTGAAAACGTATGGTTGTTCGTTTGTGCGGTCCCCGCACTCTTACACTTCCTTTGCATAAATTACCATGCGCACAGCAATCCACCGCGCAAAGGGATTTTGATGCAGCACTCACGCAAAGTTTCAGCTCAAAAAAGTTTATGTATTTAAAACCTGATGAGCAGTGCCGTTCAAGCAAGTTTATGCTGAAAAACCCCATGTGATTGATTATGCGCCATTACCAACGGAAAGAGTAAATTTGGCCGGTGTTTTTTTTTTTAATTTGTGGTTTCTTTTATTTAGCAACTGTAACACTTTGAAAGAAAACCTCAGCGATATCACTTTGTAATGTCGCCCCCTTTGTGTCATAGGTCATGTATAGTCACATCCTGTGATGTCATCCATTCGGTTTCAAAGCACACAGGATATCACTCCTAATGAAACTGGGAATTTTGGTGCAGTTATGGCAGTCTAGAGTGAAACAGACAGATTGGACAGAAGTCTACTTTAGATGAGACTGTCTGAGGAAAGAGACTAGAGCCAGGAGAACTTAGATCTGCACAAGTCTGTGATCAGGGTTGATCAGAGGCGTATCGATCAGCATAAGCAAGGCCCCCAATTTACTTTTCTTTTAATTTTACAGATAAATACGGACTGAAAACTATCTATATCCCTGTCTGACTTTTTTGTTAAATATGGATAAAAATAGAAACATTATTTTTGAGTGATTTACTGTGCTGTCAGTCTGACTGCTGGATCAATAACTGTGCAGAGTGACAGGCAGGGCAGTTAAAAGGGGTTTCATGATGAAGCTTCCACAGCAGCAAACGCGAGGATGTGTTTGTACTACAATGCGCACGTTTTACTATATTAGTGTGTTGGTATATCTATCATAAGAGTGCACTTTGAGCACTAAAAAGGTATCTGGCATTCAATTCTGCGTTATAGTAATCAGTTAAATATATGTGTAAATATGCTATTTGCAGCTTACTTTTTTCCACACAATCCAAAATAAATAAACACAGATAGAATTAGCAAATAATAAACTTGGATAAATACAGACGGGCCCGTCAAAAATAAATACCATAAAGCTAGAAGCACTAACCCTAAGCAATTATTAAAGTGAAATCAGTAAGTGAGGAAAACGAGGAAAAATGCCACATGCGATCACTCCAACCCCATTGTGTAAATTCCCTTTGCCTCAAAAGTGCACTGCCCATGCCACGATTTCTGTTGTGAGTGCCTCCAAATTACGTCGTTCTAATAAATCACTTCTGAGGTGTCGGCCTAATTTACTCTCAGTAAAATACAAATAAAAGCATATTATTTAACAAGCATATTATTTTAACAAGCGTGTTGGCATAAATTACTTCACAAGATTTAATAAACTGCGAACAGTGCTCATCGCTTCATCAGGGCCGGCTTGCCGCTGCTTTACATATACCCAACTTAGACACTTCTATTTTTAAATGTTGCCTTCTTATATATTTTGGAGGCCATGTTACGTCCTGGGCCGCAACAAGGTTCAGATAAAGTTGCGTCGTGAACTTCCGTTTTCGTTATCGGGGTGCATTAATAAATTGGTAAATAAACAAATATGGGCGGCTGGTTCACGCCACGGGCGTTCTTGCAAAAAGAACACCGGACTTAGTGAATACACTGGCCGAATAAAGAATTAGGGAGTTAAAGAGCTTAGAGTGAGGCTGCCAGCTCAGAAGGATAAAGTGAAGACTGACCAAGGACTAAACTAGCAGTCTGGATGTAACTCAAAAGCGGGAGGGGAGGTGGGGGAGTGGGGGAATGGGCAGCCTTTACGAGAGACAGCTTAAAGGGAGACAGACAAATCCTGAAGTGATAGATGCTTAAAGTGGACACAATGCACAGAAGTAAGTGACGAAGAGGAGACAGTCTAGCGGTCAGCCAGTCTGTGGTTAAGCTCATAAAGAGATGGGCAGTCTGAGATGAGACAGCATGACTGCTCACGTAGGATGTGAACATCAAGTGTCCTTTGTGCTTAAAATAACAAGCCGATGGTCACAACTGTGTATGAGAGACCCTCTTGCCCTCCTGCAGTAAAAGAAACTCATTAAAGAAAATAGTGCTTACTGACTAAAGACGACATACCGTGTAACAACCGAAGTAAAAGGGCTAGTCCTCAAGGGAGGTTACAAATGAAGACAAGGCGGTACTAAGGAGGGACTAACAAGACTAATAAAGAATCAGAAGCCAGCATTTACGAAGGACAATGACACAAGCCAATGACAAATATGGGCGGAGAGTGGGCAGGGCTATAAGTACATACTCCAATACAGCATGGCTCGCAGAGCAGCGCCTGCGCTGCCCAGGCTCGACCTAAAAAGCAGTTCTGGTAAGAAATTCCAAGAAAGTTTAGCTCACTGTATCAGGAACGCTTCTGTATAGGTGGCTGGGGTTCTATAATGACATTAATTCCCGATAATATGCAGTATCTTTCATGTGGTTGTATTATTGGCAGTCAGCCTAGGGCTGGCATTTTTGGTGAAAATGCACTCTATTTTATGCAGACCCAGTCTTCCCCTGTGCCCCCTGAATGTGAGAGGCATCCTTGAAAGTCTAAGAGACAAAAGAAGCCATTTAGTGGTCGCAAAGCCTTGCGAAATGCCAAATCACAGGGTTTGTGATTGCTAAATGCCTTTTACAAATAAACTAAACCCATTATGTGCTTTATTAACTGGTTACTGAATCATAAAATGGATTTAGCAGTGGCTTAACATAGGCCCCTGCAGCCCCATGGTGCGGGGGCCCCCAAGCTCCAGGGGGCCCCCTCAGCACAGTGCCCCGAAGGAAGAGCTCCTGATTGAGTTCGGAGGGGGCCCCTCCACTTACCTTGTAGGGGGGCCCTCTCAAGTTTCGTTATTCCACTGGGATTTAGAAATGGATAACGAATAGCAATTTGGAAGAGGCACGTTTATGGCATTCCTTCCAAATTCCGATTTGTAATGCTAGGTATCAATGATTTTAGACTGCAATTTTGGTTGCAAAGTCTTAATAGATTACCAGCTCCTCAAACGAAGCGGTAAACCCTTCGGATTTCCTTCGTAATGGAAAAAAATTGTTTGCTTTCGAGTGGGAAGTGGTCTTCAAAGCATACCTGCATCCTTTAAGGAAAATTGCTGCATGTTTGTAAAAAATGCACTATATTAAAATGCAGCCTAGGCACGGTGGCCTGCTGGCCCCAGCAGGCCACCATCCTGGTGATGCATCCAAACTGAGTGAGTTACAATTTACCCATTACCGCAGGAAGATTTATGAGGTAGGTCAAACTGAGACCCACTCTGAATACTGATTTTGCGAACCGACCTATTGGAACATAGGTTAGTTCGCAAAATCTGAATTCATTCGCAAAAAGTAGGGGCACAATTTGCAGCCACATTTTGTGAATTAAAAATTAGTACATCGGGCCCAAAGTTTGGTGAAAGTTTAATTCTTAAATTTTTCAAAGAACCTGGAAGAACATTTTTGTAGCTATTTACAAGAAGACTCTAGACCTTGTGAATTTCTTAATAGGCGGAAAAACTCATTTGTTTTGTAACATGCCTGGGCATTGCATTTTAAGGACCCACTATGCATGTCAGTGACCATCAGGGACCAGTGAGTGCTAAAAAACGAAATAATTAAAATGGAACTAGTCCCATTTGAATCCGTGTGTATCACCTCACTGGATATTGGTGTACAAATCTTTTTCCAATAAATTCTTCAAAAAGTAAACACAGCACTTGAGGAGCTTAAAGCAATCTATGAAGTATAACAGGGGTTCAGACTCTTGTAATCCACAAAAATCAGTCTAGGGAAAAATGCACTCTTCACAATATTTGTTTACAATTTCTAACCTTTGACTGCATCAGTAGGAAAGAAATTAGAATACTAGGAAAAAATGGACATTTGAATATCGATCCATATCTGTAGTCGCCACAGCATGGCAAATTGGCCGTTGCAAAAACATTGTCTTTCTCTGAAGACACATTGTTTCAAAACAACCCAGTAATCAGTCTACAGAAAATTAAAAAATTACTTTTAACTTGCCTAGACCACGAGTTAACAGCCCAACATTAGCCATGCGGTATGGTAGAACATCATGAAATGGTTGAGGGTTTCTCCCTTTCATTAGTCACTGTTTAACATCGGATGAAAATTAGAATGATCGTGATACTTCTTTTAAATTAATGGTGGCTTACCTTTGTTCTTTCGAATAATTAACACATTTTCTAGGTCTGTCCTTCCTAGTTTGCCCAAGTAAACCGTACAGGCTGACTATTACATGTCCTTAACTTCTCTCTGTACTTTGGATTTGGTGTGGACTTTTTCTCTGCATTGTCGAATTTTGGATAAATTCTTCCCTTCAACATCCCTCGCCACTTCCAGAACTTCCTCCATAAGTCGGTACCTTCGTCAATCCTTCATTAGGTTTCTTGCAGTTCCCTTTTAAGATATTCCTCCATTGATAACCTGCTACTCGTGATCTGTCCTGTCCTGCTGTCTACTCAGAACTTTGGAAACTTTTACTGTACATGAGCATATCTTTTTGTTGTTGGTGAAACATGTAGCTTTTACCTCCTACTATTCTTGCTTCCTCTGTGGCAATCTTGTTAGATGGACCCCGGTGACTTTGAACCGCATTACTGCCCTGTCGCAGTTAAAGACAGACTGTTCACTGCCTCAGTAAAGAAGTCGTATTGATTAGCAATCAATTTAGGAAATGTGTGTGTTGGAGAGGATAGCTGGTTACAGAGTTAAAACTAGTCTACCTGCCACCCAGATCAGTTATTTTTTGTCTTTTGTTTCATGCCAGATAGCTACTTACATCATGCTGCCATGTAGCCACCAGTTTTTAGATTTTGAGACTGCCACCGCATCATTTGCAGTTATTACATGAAATCTTTGAAGGATATCGCCTTATCCAATTTCCTCATCATAAATAACCCTTACTCTATGCAGGGGATATGGATGATGAACACTTACACTGGGAATAGGTTTACTGCCAAGAAAATGACCCAACACTTTTCCGTTTCAATATTAAGAAAATTAACTAAAATTAAGTATTATGGATGGACCACAAAACATTTTGGTTTGCACTGTCACATGTCCCCAGAGGTGAAGATCTCTTTGTTTGTTGCACACACCCTTTATCACTGCACCATGAAATTGTGTTTGTGGCCACCTGTATATGATTAAGAAGAGAAACTGCAGTTGAATTACAACACCACCACAACATCAACACTCTACAATAACTTATAACTGTAATAGCAAATAACAAAAAACAACAGTACTGAAACACACAAAATACTACACACAACACCACCGTACAACAACAAAATAGCACAATAAAAAACACATTACAATCGTAACATCACGCTACTCCAAAAAAATTACACATTTTGCCTGATCGCATATGCATGTCCGCCTAACCTCAGTGCCAGAGCTGGTGGAAGAATGCTTTAATTTTCCAATGTTTTTTTCTTTCTATTGTTAATAATTTTTATTTTTCAGTCATGCTTATCTATTTAAACCGAGCTTTCGTTGTACAAAAATCAGAACCAGTAGTATAGTTTTTTGCACCAATATGCATCATATTTTCCAGTGAAGTGCATTTAAATTAAAAAGGCTTTCTATATCTGTTTTAAGTACACTTTCCTGCTAGGAAGGACCCATACTGTTCTATTAAAATTCCATGTAGTTGTTATTTTCTTTTAAAATTATTATTGCAACCACGTGGCGTAATGTTTTTCTTTTTGTGGCATATCCTTGCAATATTAAAAACATAAATAACCATCTCACCATGGATAGACCTATTCGCTATGCCAATGCTTCTCGTGCAATAATGAAGCATGGCAACAGGTTTTCAAAAAAGATGTGTGTTTTTATTTTATTTGTTTCATTTTAGGGTGTATTTTAAGGTGTGCTGCATAGCTGATTATGTTTGTTTTATCTCACAAAATGTGTAATGTCCCAGAGAGAGCTGCAGAAATTAAGCTGTGCTTATCATGTCACTGTTTACTTTCTAATCTTGACACTGCTTTGGTCTAATCTGAGGCCATCGGTCGCAAAGGCAGTGTTAGAGTTCGCAAGCGGAATGCCAAGGGTCATAGCTGCGACCCCTAAATTATGTCCATGGATATGAAGTCGCCTAAAACCATGCTGTAGCCCATGCCTTAAAATCGCAATCCAAAAGATCATTTTATTTCATACATGTTATGTTATGTTACTGGACACTTATAAAGCGCACGGCTACTCACAGAGTGTTACCGGCGCTGGAAGGACCCTGAGACTGACAGTGCGCACACAAACAGGTAGACCTCATTTAAAGTTGGAAAAGCCAGGTTTTTAATTTTTTTCTGAAAGCAAGAAGATCCTGCGCCAGTCTTAAAGAAGGAGGCAGGCTTATCCATAACTGTGAGGCCACCACTTGAAAAGAGCGACCACCCATGCGTGAGCGGGAAAACTTTGGAATGGTCGACAGACGCTGGGCAGAGGATCTCAAGGTCCTTAGTGGGGCATAGTGCTGAATTCTATTCCTGATGTAGGGAGCACCTGTGTTGTGAAGGGCCTTGAAAGCCAAAACTAAAGCTTTAAAGTGTATTCTCTTCCGCACCGGAAGCCAGTGCAAGAACCTCAGGTGGGGGGGGTCATATGCGCCCTGGGGCCTATCATAAGTATGGCTCTGGCTGCCGCATTCTGTACCACCTGCAGGCGGCCCAGTAGATATTCTGGGAGGCCAATGTACAGAGCATTGACGTAATCCAGCCTGGATATAATCAGAGCCTGGACTACAGTCGTCCTGTGTGGAATTGGGAGTAACGGGAGGAAATTTCTCAACCTTTTCAGTAACCCAAAACACGTGCCAGCCACCAATTGGACCTGGGACTTCATGGACATGTCAGCGTCCAATTTAACCCCAAGGTTTTTCACGGTGGTTACTGAGCTAGCGGGGGGGGAACATATTCTGAGGCCACCATTGGCGCCATTCCTCGCCTGGGTTGTGGCCAAAGAAGATAATTTCTGATTTTTATGAGTTGCACATCAGTTGGTTCTGTCTGAACCAAGCGAACACCTTCGTCAGGCACGCATTTATCTGATTTCCTCTGAATGCGCTCTCCTTCTTGCAGGTAAACAGCAATTGCATGTCATCCGCGTAGGATATTATTTTTGCGCCATGTTTTGCTGCAAGGAGCGCAAGGGGAGTCATATACACGTTAAACAGAGTCGGGCTCAAAATTGATCCCTGTGGAACTCCAACTTTCATAGGGGGCATGAGGGCAGAGAAAGGAGGGGACCATACTGTTTGTTGGCGATTATCCAGAAAGGAGGTGAACCAGCTGAGGACCGTGCCACCAATACCACAGTCCTGCAGTCTTTGCAGGAGTCGGTCATGGTGTCAAAGGCCGCGGAAAGATCCAATAGTATCAGTACAGCGTTGCCCCCTCTATCGAGTGTTGTTTTGATGGTTTCCGAGACTTCCAATACGGCCGTCTCTGTACTGAAATTTGCTCTGAACCCTGATTGACTAGGGTGCAGTACATGATTCGCCTCTACAAAATCTGTAATGACAGTATTTACATATTTCTCCAGGGCCTTGGAGAAGAAAGGCAGCAGCGATATTGGCCTATAATTACTGGCTACCAAAGGGTCTGCTGAAGGTTTCTTTAAAAGTGGGAGAATTTTCCCGTGCTTCCAGCTTTCAGGCATTAATCCCTCAGACAAAGAGGTGTTCAAAACCAAATTAACTGCTGGGTTGATCACCTCAGCGATGGACGCCAGTACTTTCGCTGGGCAAGGATCCGAGGGAGAGCCGGATTTAAGGGCTTTCATTATCTTTAGTCATTATCACCTAGTCTTTCAGATTTCTCCTTCCCATCAACTTTTGCAGTATGTCAAGGTTGCTTTTTCAGCATTTCCATTTTGAAGGGGCAAGAGGTAGTATTTTGTTGAAGGTATGCAATTATTGATGGAGCAAGATGGCGGCTGCGTGAGACGTCTGTGCATTACTTCTCTTCTAATTTTCAGCTGCAAGCAGTATGGTCTCCAGGGTAGCCAGCCTCCTTTTGTTTTACAGAAAGGTGCTCTGCTGTTTGTATGAGCCTACGGCTGTAACTGCCACCATCTGTTGGCTCTTGGTTACAGGGGATCGACTCACCTGACGAGTGCTTGGTCCACAAGAGAAGTCGGAATGCTGGGATGATATGGCACCGAAAGTAGCTAAAGGTGTAAAATTCTGGGTTGCTGCTGTTGCTTGCCCAGGGGCCTCTGGGGTGACTTCGGATAGGTTGATGGCATCTAGACGGCGAGGTGCTGTGGTCAGCAAGAAAGGCTTAAGGTCGAGAAGACCCCGAGCTTCTGGTAGCTCAACTGCAGAACCTGAACCGCCAAAATGTTCAATTGTTGACCTTCTTTGCAGGATGGGAAAAGGTGCAGGTAGTTGTTCTGCTATCGGTTTAGACCCGAAACCTCGGCATTGCATGAAACTTTGACTCAGATACAGCTCTTTTTGCCCTCAGTGGATGTTTCTGCCACCGATTGTACAACCCCACTTCCGTCTCTGCCGCTGGATAGGTGTTGATGTTACGCAGATGGCCAAAGTAAATGATATGCAAGCTGAGGGTGGTGCTGATTCACATTTGGCCTCGGATTCTGAGGGGGGGGGGGTGGTGGTGGGACAGGCTACTTCTGAGGCCTCTGAGGTTGTGGGTAAGGGTGAGATGTGTGAGCTTTCAGGGGTCTCCTTGGTCGTGAGAGCAGTAGCATGACTGTAACTGTGGAAATAACAGGGGTATCTGGGGCTTCCAGGACATTTAATGTAGTATCGTCCTCGGGTTGCGGTTCTTGGTCTTAATGCTACTACGGGCCCTGAGGCAAGGCCGAAAGAGATTCCTGTAGGTGGTTTTGATATAAGGGGAAAGACTGGGAGGAAACGCCCTGACTTAGGGTGGAATGAGCAACAAGGGGTGCCTTTCTCGCATTGGTGGACTGTCTGGTTTATGAATTTAGATGAACTCCGAATTGGATGATCTTGAAAAGTGAATTATGGATTTGTGTATATATATTAAGCCTTAGAAGATGTGGGTATGATGAATTTAATCTGTTTTAGTCACATGTTAAGAATATTATTTAATGAACAAATGCGTATTACTATATTTTTCCTCCTCCAATAATTATTAAAACAAATTTATGCTATTAAGTGAATCTTGTTTGTGGAAGGGGGTTATGATTCATATCAATGTGGCTCATAAATCAGAAATAATTTGCTTGCTTTTTGAAAACAGCTGATTCTTCGAAAACCTACGTAGACACGGAAATGCAATTGGTATATATTTTAAATAATGAGGAGATCAGTGGCATAATATTGCCTGATATTTGCTACTATTGCTATATTTAATATTTGGTTGATCTTTTAATTTACATTTGAGAAAAAGAATTTTGTGAAGTACACTGCAGCTCCAAAGAGTAATTTATAGCTTGAGAATCCTTATTTAACCAGCACACAATATCTCACAGTTGGTTCTCCTGACTGTCAGTGTTTTATAAATGCTTTGTATTGCTAGATGGTATCCCTTGGTGCAAGCGCCTTTTTCAAACAACTACAGATGATTCACTTTTGCTAGCTGCATTAAAAATGTGTACTATAATCCACACTTTTTTTTTAAACATGTTAATTAATTTTCCAATGTTAATTGTTGGTTACATCATGTATCATACAGCAATGTGCCATTATTTGTCATCTAGGATACACCAACTCGAATCGTCTTCCCTTCCCTTCCCACCCACCACCCCTCTCCCCATAGGCGGCACTCAGGTATAGAAACTTGGATGATGAAATTGTGGTTTAGATATGTAACGGGGCAGGTTCACAGTATACAATGAATTGACTCCAGATTCATTTTTGCAAGCCACAAATAGTTCCCACACCCCCCCTAGACCACATCTCAGGACAGTGTGTGTGCCATGTGTTATAGCAGTATGTTATTCGTCTGTGCCATCCAAGACCAGTGTATACCCACCCCCGTCTGTAGGCCTACGTACACCTGTCTCCACACTCTTAGATCATCTTCTAATTTCTCGTCTTTTCTAACGTGTTTCATTCTGACCTCTTCTGTAGTCGCCCACTCCATCATATCCCGCAGCCAGTCCCCATGTTCCGGTGGGTTCACGTTCATCCATTTATTTTGCAACACGTCGTTTGGCAAGTATCAGTCCCAAACTCAGGAATTTACGACTTAGCTTTCTTTTGACTGGGGTCGGGAGAAGGCCTGGCAGTACTTAACGGGGGGCTACCCTAGAATTCCCATCCCGTAGCTTGTTTGATTGTCTGTAGAAGCTCCCTCCAGTACGGCTCAATGTGTGTACACTGCCAAACCATATGTAAAAAGTCAGCGGCAGGGGCCTTGCATTGCAGGCACCCATCAGGCCTGACTTGATAGATACCATGCAGGGTCTTAGGAGTGAGATACAATTGGTGGACATAATTGTACTGTATTAGTTTAAACCGGGCATTTGAGCTAATCTTACGTTTTCCATTTACTCATTCACATGTTATTCTCTATATCTGCAAAGGGTTTAATTGCCCATATCGACATGTCGTGAGCATATGGGCTCTACGTAGGACTGTCGTGACCACTTGCTCCCATATACGGCCCTTCTATCTAACCAAAAATGGGTAAGTGTTTGGGATGCACGCCCCTAGCATTCGGAGCTCTGGTAGACCTCGATGACCATCTAAATGGTTCAACAGTCTTTTTTCCCAATTACCCTCTTAGTCGAACCAATGGATCGCATGTTGGAGGTATCTGCTAGATAGAAGTACTCTAGGTTGGGGAGTTCAGTGCCCCCTCTCTCCAAGGGCTGTTGCAACATACGGAGTCCGATTCTTTTCCGTTTTCGTGTACCGTAATAGTTCCACGAGGAGGCCATTGAGCTTGAGGAAGTACAGTCGGGGGATTTCATACAGGGAGCTCTGCATAGCATATAAGCAGCGAGGCAATATTACCATCTTGACTAAGGCTGACCTATCCATCAGCGGGAGGTCTTTCCTGAATTGGATCGATGCCTGGAGTCCTGTCATGACCCTACCGATATTCTGATCCAGGAACTGCTGCTTATTTGTGGCTATTCTAATACCCATGTAGCGGATCCCATCCAGTCACTAAACACACTTGACATAGCGTCAGATCAGTCCTTCCCAAATCCATGAGTAAATCAACACAAATGGTAAAGTTTTCAATAAGATGAATTTAAGAATGCAGGAAAATATAAGCTATTTTACTACTGGTAGATTTATTCTACTACCTGTAGATTTCAGTGGATTTTAAGATAGGAATAGATGTGTGATTAATAAGTGATATGTGTGCTTTACGTGATACAGTGCAGTTCCTGGGGAATTACAGATGGAAAGAACTTGAGGGGTTCAAAGATCATTTCTTTCAAAAATTGTATGTTTTCTCTGGCCGCTAAATATATCTAGCAAACAACTCTATTAACATAGATGCTGTTGTGGCCTTTTTCCGAGAGTGCTGCAAATAAGATTCCGCACACATGCAAGTTTCAAAATTTGGTTAAGTGACGTGTTCCATTAACCATATTTGAAATGGCTGCACTCTATTCATGACTTTCTACTGTGACATATATCTCGTATAGTGTGAGCAAACGCAAGTAGCACCATTTTAATGTGACTGATTCTAACACGTACCACCATTTTAACAGAAACGATGTTGGTGTACGGAATGATTCTTCTTAGTACCTTATTTCCATATGGTTCAAGAAGTATTTCTGCAGTGTACATGTATCCTTCTCCTTAAAATTGTCTATAATCATGTGCAATTATTAGTATCTATAGTTTTTGGAAGGGAAGTTAGCTGTGTCCAAAATTGTCTACTTTTCATAAATCATCTGATTTCCTACATCATTTTTCCCATGTCAGATGAAGAAGTGTATTCAACAGTAGATAAATAATATTGGCCTTGGTCAGCTGCAGGCTCTGCATTCCACATGCATGTTAGACAAATGATGATAATAATGATCCCTAAATCAAAACAGAAATAGTGGTGCACCAGACAATCAATATTACTACAAGAAAGTCCAACTCAAGATTTGACATATTCTATATCTTCTTTATTTTGCTTGTATGCAAAAGGCACTCCAGACATTACAGCAAACAACCAATGCGTTTTATTCACAATGTGTGAACTTCTTCAGGGCATTTAAAATGTGTATGGTTAGATCATTCATCAATTTCTTGTCTCCACATTCCAGAACCTTGATGGATGTTGGGTTCTAAACTGATAGAGATCCCATCCACCTATGAAAAGGATTCTTACATGGTGGAGACAAGAAATTGATGATGTGGCCATAATACTATCACTATAGGCACCCGCTGTGCAGCGGGTGTCTATAGTGAGTGCAGATTGCAAGGGCTGAGATTGAACAAATATTTGGATTTTGAACAAGGCAGTGGTGCAGTGTTTTTCGGCTCGCTGCTCTGGTGTTTCTTTTGCAAAATAATGTTCCCTAGGAGGGTCAGAGCAATGTACAGTTATACTGTTTTCACAGATGTATTTTGAAGAGATAAAATTGCTTTATATAAGTCTTCTATATTATTCTGACTTCATGTGGATTATAGGTAAAGGAAATTTGGGATGTCTTTTCCAGCCACCAGAACGTTTTTATAAATTTATCTTTTTAGAGCTTGCTTTTTCCCATATCCGTGCACATATGTACAACCAATAACAAAAAAGAATAGTTTGCATTATGTGAAATAAAGTCTGTTTTTACATAACTCAACCATTTTGTTAACGTTCAAAAGAAGGCAGTTTAAAACTTGTGAGCAGGACAGGACTTGACGGCTTCTTTGACTACCCACACAGTTAAGTTAGTTATATTTATTATACATTAAACAAATGTGTAATATACATTCTTTGGATAAAAAGTACATAAGCACTAATGTGACAGTAGAGCAAAATGTACTAGGCCCGAAACCAGATTGTTGACCCTAAATAATGCTTTTTTGTAAGTTAGAAGGCGAGCAAAGAGGGAGAGAGAAAAGACATTCTGAGGACTATCCATTCCTGACCTTCCATGTACATTTCAAGAAAGGTAGGAACTCAGGACCAGATTCATAAAGGACCTCCGTACTCGTGGTGGTGGCCCGACAGATGTGGGGGAGTCTCCGCACTTGGGCGGAATCTCCGCAAAGAGAAGCCATGAGTGCGGAGGCCCCTTTGTGAATCAGGTCCTGATTGTTTTACTGATAAGCGAGTGGTGGGCCCTGAGAATGCAAAATGCAGAAAGAAGGAGATCTTCTTTGTAATAAGATAGATTTTAATTCTGGTTATTTTACCTCTAATTTGTATGTACAGTGAGAGAACTGCTATGTGGCTCACCATGAACTATATAAACATTCCACAAAATCTGTGTCTTGTCAGCTGACTTGCGGACAGTTAAATGAACGTGTCTTTCACCAAATCTGTTAACACTACATACACAATACAAACAAAATTGTACAATACAACTTTGTAAAAACCTGGCATGGAAGAAATGATTAACCTTGTTGGGAGGGAAAAGCCTTATGCATGGTAACAGACATTCACACCTGCCCTAAGTATCTCAACTGTATTCATGTCTGGACCCTGATTTTTATTTTCATAGCCCAGCAAGGATCATGTGTCTACACCGTGACATAGGCCTCTCTCATGGTCTTGTTGGACCGGCAGTTGCACCCAAAGCGATCCCCTCATAGTGGTAAAAGGCTACTGCAGGAGTTTCAGCAGCACAAGCGCGGTGGTGGAAGTATATCGTGTAGTGATCAGAAGGAGTGAACAGGACCTTTTTAACCTGTGTCACTGGAGTGAGGACTACAGGCTCACTCATTCAAAGTTCCGCCTCTGTGTGCTTAACTCACCCCTTGGCCTACATCTGGTTATTGTGAAGTGCTGCGCAGCGCATAAGTGGTGTATCTGCACTGGGTGTATGTGTGCCTGGGAAGGGTATACTAGAGGGATAATGCAGAACTGAGCAGTGCGGGCATGATAAATGCATGTGCTGGATGTGTGTGTATGCTTGTGAATGGTGTAGTGGTGTGTATGTTAGAGATGGCGGTACCCCTCTCGTCCCTGACGGAGTCTATAGAATAGTGACGTAAGTGATTGGATGTGTTTAAAAGAATTCATGACTTAGTATAGTCAGTTAACGGTTACACTCTGAAGAATAAAGACGTGTAATACCGAGCTCCGTGTGTGGCGTGATTGTTTACATGTACCCGGGCTGGGGAGGACGCTACAACTAGCAACGTTGATGGGATTACGTAAACCCCGCAACCTGAAGAACTGAGAGTGCTCTGCTGGAGAGTTTGCTGTGGTCCAGCATACTGCTTGTGCGTGCCACATTTGCCCCAGTCAAAATGAAAAAGCGCCACTCCAGCCAGTGTAAGGCCTGTGAAGAAAGCGAAGGCCTTACAGAAAGTTTGTCGTCACCTAGAAATTAGCTGGTAAAGTCGAGACAAGAGATACTTCGTCACAGCCTAACACAGAGCCGTCATTCATACAGTACGACAACGCGAAAGTCAGCGACAATCAGGTACAGAGAAGAGCTAAAGGCAGTGATAGCCGAGTGCAAGGAAGAGCTAAAAGCAAATACATTTCTGATGCAAAGAAACGGTAAAGGCCAGGTACAATGCAAAGAGGTGAGAGTGGGAAAGATCCCATGCAAGAAACAAAGCCGCTACTCACAGCCAAAGAAGAAAACGGTGCCTCACAACCAGAGAGCTGGGCGCCACGACCCAAATGTTAGCTCACGGCTTGTGCTTAACAAAGATGCCGGTCCGAGTGGGCAGCAGATGCTCCCGACAGCAGAAAGTTCCACCGGTTATGTATGCAGACGACACCCAACTCTATCTGAAAATCTCCTCCCCTGATGATATCACTTCACTCAACTCCACCCTACTGACGACCCAAAACTGGTTAACTGAGAACCATCTACTGCTAAACACCGCCAAAACAGAATTCCTCCTCATCTCTCCCCCGAATCATACTCCTATAATCGACCAATGGATGAGCCAACTCACCACCTTCAACTGCTCCCCCCGCACTATCGACTCAGCTAAATCTCTAGGAATCACCCTGGACAAGCATCTGAATATGAAGACTCACATTAGCAACGTGTGCAAGGGAGCTAACCACCTTCTGAGAACACTCAGGAATCTCAAACCTTTCCTACCTCAAGCAGACTTCAAGCAAGTGGTCCAAGCGCTTGTCCTGCCGAGACTTGACTATGGCAGTGCTACGCTATGTGGCCTCCCCAAATACACGTTGGCCCCCCTAAAGGCGTCACTGAACGCGGCGGCCAGATTGACTACGGGCACTAAGCGAAAGGCACACATCTCCCCAGTTTTAAAATCTCTAAATTGGCTACCTTACGAAGCTAGAATTCAACTGAAGATTGCCTGCCTATCTTACAAAGCCCTACACTTCAAAACCCCCAGCTACCTCGCACAAAAGCTAGAACTATCTGGAGGGGGTAGACCGTCAAGGAGTGCAAATTCCCTCCTCTTAAAACCACAGATCTTCCGCAAAAAAGAACATGCCAACGAGCCTTCTCTGGCTCTGCTCCAAAAATTTGGAACTCTCTTCCACCGGAAATTAGGAGGATCTCATCAAAAGATACTTTCAAACTGGAAGCAAAAAGATTCCTCATGAATAAGTTCTTACCTTAACATGAGGGACATTTGCTAGCTCTAAACGCATCGGTCATACTATAATATTTGTTATTATCTTCTGGATATGGTTATTATTTTGTTTTGGTTATCACTCCTGTACATGATTATTGCATTTACTCCTCTGAAGTCATTATGCCCCATCGCCCAGCCCACTCTTCGTCCACCCATGTGTATAAATGATCTGGTAGTTGTTCACCATCTGATTCAATGCCATTAGACTTCCCATTTGACTCATATTTTGTATATTGTTTTGGTACTGGTCTTTATTTCTGTATATGATTATTGTAGTTACTCACCTATGTCACTTGCTCCATCGTATAGCCCACTCTTCGTTCTCCCAGGGGTATAATTGATCTGGTAGACGTTCACCATCTGATTCAATGTCATTAGACTCCCAAGATGTCACAGTCACAGTTGTCACACACGTTAACGTTTTGATATTGGTTATTCTCTGTATATGATTATTGTATTTACTCCCTTACTCCCTTACTTCTCTTTGCTCCATCGTTTAGCCCATTCCCAGTTTATTCAGGTTTATGAAGGATATGTTATGTGTGCATTATATGTTTCAATATCCATTAGATTCACCCTATTAGACTCATGTTTTGATTTGTTACCTCCTTTCCCTCAAAATGTAAAGCGCTCTGATATCCCTCGGGATCAAGTTCGCGCTATATAAAACTTTATAAATAAAATAAAATAGGATGCTGCTGCATTCCTTAAACCACCCCTTCCTTCGATACTGCAAAAAACAGAACATTGGGAACAGATGGATTGCCTGAATCGAATCTTTCGATGATTTTGTTGAGACGCTGGAAGAAGCAAATGACAAAACGATCATTAAATATCTGAAGAATTTGGCATGTGAGGGAGTAAAAGAAGTGATAAAGAAAATACCACACAGTGCTGAAGTGATGTACTGTCAAATCAAAGAGGCATTAAACACCAAGTTCAACCAATGCCAAAGGTCTACGAAAGGTACGTTTTCAGTAAAGAAATGCAGAAAACTGGTGAAACGATGGATGAGTTTGTAGAAAGACTTGATTTGCTCATCATGCATTGCAATTACAATGAGTTTAACGATGAAGAGGCCATGCGTCTCAGGGTAATAGATGGTTATCTCTCTGATTCCTTCAGACAAATGCTGAAAGAGACACTCGGTCTGGAGCGAGTACTCATGTCTGCTAGAGTGGAAGAAAGAGCTGCCAGACATTACACTAACATGGAAGCTGAAACGGCTCAAAATTAATAAGCGCGGAGTTTGAAAAGTAAGCCGAAACACAAGGTAGAAGGCCACAAAGAAATGTCTTCTCAGAAAAAGAAGTTGTGTTTTCGATGTGGATTTTCCTTTCCACGTGAAAGTAAATGTCCTGCCATTGGACAAATATGCAAAAGGCTGCGGGAAAGAGAACCATTTTGTAACAGTTTGCAAAGTGAAGGAAAGATCAAGTGCGTCATGTTGAGAAAACAAAATGGATGTCAGAAAGTTCCAGAGACATTCCAATCACACTCAAAAGGCCAAGCGGCAACATCAGTTGAGGCAAGAAGAAAAAGAACTACGTTGATTGCCGTCAAATTCCTTCTCTAAAAGTTTGTCACCGTCATTGTCAAGTGACAGTGAGAAAGATGAATGTATAATGTCGACCACTATCCAACATGCGCATGTAAGTAAGTAAGTAAGTTTATTATGCATGATTGATTAAAACCGTTGCATACACATGATAATAAGTTACATAGTAATTCAGTGAGTAAAAACAGTGTTAAAAAGTCATCAAAGTGCATCATGTTAAAACTCGCATTTAGACATTGCGCTCTTCAACAATTCTAAAGTGCAGTGTGCGTCAAGGAGAACTGGGCTAACGGGCGCTGTGCCATTTTAAGCAGCCTGTCCTGTTAAATGTAAGTTTTTTTGCGCTTACAGTCTTCGTCAAATCGGTTGTGTTCGTGTGTCCATAAGGTGCTATTGCAAAAGCTTGCCACGACAAGCAACAGTGACAGATCGGCCCAGCTATTTTTATTTAGCCGATGTCTACTTGCGATGTGTGTTTGAGTCTCTCAGTTAATATGTCAAAGAATTTTGTGAGCCGGCAGTTTAACTGTGTCTCAGCTGGGTTAAAGCACTGTTTTACTGCCTGCCTGCAAGTCCTGATGCCATTTTGCATGAATATTGATCGAAGTAGGGTTCTTCTTATGTCCTTTAGGTTAGGGCAGATGCAGATGACGTGCACAAGATCCTCGTTTCCTCTTTCGCATAGGCGGCAGGACTGCGGTCCTGGTCTCCTTTCCCATGGCGGTAGGTGTGGGAGGGTCGCTAAGATGCCCAGGCGCAACTTTAGGAATTTTTCTTTTGTCCTTGTTTTGAATCCCACTTTCAAGTAAGATTGTGGTTTGAGAGCTTCATAGTCACTAAGCACTGTCCAACCATGAGCCCTTTTGGCTAGTGATGCCTTGTCTTCTAGAACAGATACTTTTTTTGTTACCTTTGTCACAGTCTTTTTGAAATTCTGATGGTCTGTGGATGTTTCCCAAAGGTCGGACAGTTTCAGTAATTTTAGGGAGTCAAACAAGTACTTCCTAGCAGGTGATTTTTCATGGTGAGAGAGCTCGCTCCAGAGGTGCAAATTTAACGAACCTGCCTCTGCGCTACGTATCTTGTGCCAACTTTTTATATATACGCCTCTCCTTTCCACTGATTGTTTTTGAAGCCCAAACTCGAAGCGTATTTGGGCAGGTGAGACGTATTTTGGGAGGTGAAAGATTGCTCTATATGTGTTGGCTATTACTTTGTCCAATGCCAGTGCATCTCTCCATTTTAGCGATTTGCTCCGATATGTTAGTGTTGGTTGTAGTTTTGCACGTATCACCTGCAGTAAGGGATCAAAAGTTAGATCGGGCAGCATTTTTTTCAGGGGCTTCACTGCTAGATAGGTTATGGTGCCCTTCCTACGTAGGGATTCCAGCTGTGGTTTGAATGAGCCTTTGTGGTCCAGCAAGATTCCTAGGTATTTATAGCTGGTTGTCTGTTCCAGACATTGCTTGTCTAAGTACCAGTTTTTTTTTTTTACTTTTGTGATAGTTTAGTGCCATGATTTTTGTTTTCTTAAGGTTTATCTTTAGGGCATTGCGTTGGGAGAAGCTGTTGGTGGTGTTCAGGAGGAGTTGTAAGTGAATGGGGGTCCGACTTCTCAGTACTAAGTCGTCCGCGTATAACAGATTAGACAATGAGGTTTTACCCAGTTTCGGGGCGTGTGAGGTGCACTTATCCAAGTCCCCTGGAAGATCGGCTAGGAAGAGATTGAAGAGTAAGGGCGCTAAGACGCATCCTTGCTTTAACCCTTTAGAGGTGGGGATTCGCCTTGAAAGGTGCGTCCTTGCTCCAAGTTTAATCCTAATCCAGGTGTCAGTGTGCAGCAGTATCAGCTGGTCTAAAAGGGGTTTCGGTATCCCCCAGCTGCCCAGTTTTTGCCATAGTTTGGCGCGGTCTACGTGGTCAAAGGCTGCTGTGTAATCAATAAAGCATAGAAACAAGGGATACTTTGCCACTTTGGCCGCGTCCGTCAAGTGCGCAAGCGCCAGGATGTTAGTAGTTGTTCCTTGTCCACTGCAAAACCCAGTTTGATTTATTGGGATGATAGAATTTTCTGAAGCCCAAGATGTCAATTCTTCCAAAATTGTTCGCACGTAGTATTTTACCTCGATGTCGATTAGGGCAATTAATCGGTAGTTGTTTGGGGCTTTCCTGTCACCCCGTTTGAAGATAGGGCTAATTATCGATCCTTTCCAGGACTCCGGGATTGTGAGCGTGCCTTTTATGTCCTTTAAAACTGGTACTAATGCCTTGCTCCAGTATTCTACATCGTGCTTGTAGAGTATTGGAGGAATTCCGTTAGGGCCTGGGGCTCCTGCAGGTCTGCTCCTAGCTGTTGGTCTCTTGATCTGCTTTGCGGTTGTTTCATAGCAGTCTTCATTGTTAAGTAATGGTGAGTCGGGCTGCTATCGATTCTGCTCCCGGGTGTTTTTGGCTACTCCTGTTGGAGTCGTTGTGCATTGCTTGTCCAGGGTTTTGCGTCGTGTCACCCCTATCGGCAATGCCCTTGCCTTTTATTTTGATCCAGGGTTCTTTATCAACCTCGTCCCCCTTTTGCAAATTGTTGTTGAAGTGGCTAAAAAGGTATTCTACCCAAGCTGCATCGGTTATGTTGGAGTTTATCCCTGGGTGGGTCGGTCGCTGAATTCTATTGATCGTTTCCCAAAACTTGTTATGTTATGTTAAAAAAGCTTATAGAGCACACGTACACCAATTGGTTTCATGGCGCTGTTTCTAGGACTTGCCGAACCCCATGCATGGGTAAACAACCATGTCTTGAGGGATTTCCTGAATTTCAACAGCTCAGCGCACGATCTAATTTCCAGAGGAAAGGAATTCCAAAGTCTGGGAGCCAGAGTGGTGAACCTGCAGCCCCCTTGTCACTGCAGCTTGAAGGCAGGAGTTGACAAAAGATGAAGATGAGCCGAGCGTAGGTTCCGTGAGGGGGTGTGCCTTAGAATAAGGCTATCGATGAATTTTGGGCCCCGTCCATGAAGAGATTTAAAAATCAGGCAGCCTACTTTAAAAGCGCAGCGCTGGGGGATGGGAAGACAATGCAGCTTCCTCAGAAGTGGGGTGACATGTTGCCACCTGGGTTGCTGGTGGATCAGTCTGGCCGCTTGATTCTGCACCAACTGTAGCCGCTTGATTAAAAATAAAGGCATACCAAGGTAGACTGAGTTAGCATAGTCTAAGTGGGACATAATCGTAGATATCACCACCTGTGTCAGTGCTTCTTGTGTAAGTAGTCTGCTGATCTTTCTAATCTTCCGTAATTGAAGGAAGCAAATAGAGATCACAGAGCCAACTTGGGTTTTTAGCGACAGATCGTCATTTATTGTGACGCCAAGGATTTTTGCAGAAGGCGAGGGGGAAGGGGCGGGTCCTAGTTCTGTTGGCCAAAAATGTGGGCCCCAGGGGTTGTGGCTGACCCCCGTCAAGACCAATTCGGTCTTGCCTGGCTTCAGTTTTAAGTGATTACAGTCCATCCAGTGACGGATATGCAACATCGTAGACTGAAATTCCGAGGCTGATTGAGGTGAGTTGTCGATGGTAAATATCAGTTGTAAATCATCGGCGTAGTTAAATGTGACAACTTTCCTTTCTTTGAGGGACCAAATCAGAGGGAGGAGGTATAGGTTAAACAATTGGGGGGGAAAGTGAGGAACCCTGCGGGACCCCGCAAGTGGTTTTTAATTTTGTTGCCATGAACTGGGCTATGCGAACTGACTGAGAGTGATCCTCTAGGAAGGAACTAATCCAACTGAGGGCTGAGTCCTGGATGCCCGCCTCTCTGACCCGGTCCACCAGAATGCCATGGTCGACCGTGTCAAAGGCTGCAGATAGATCCAGCAGAACCAGGGCCTGGGAGGAGCCCTTGTCGGCCTTCTCTCGCAGGGAGTCTAGAACCGCCAGTATTACCGTCTCGGTTGAATGGGCAGGGCGGAACCCAGCTTGATGTGAATCGAGATAGTTGGATTGTTCTAGAAAGTTAGACAAGCATTTAGCCACATGGGCCTCCAATACCTTAGCCAGGTAGGGGAGCATGGAGATTGGGCGATAGTTTGACAGGGTCTGGGGGTCGGCCCCTGGTTTCTTCAGGAGGGGAACCACAGTTGCCTCTTTGAAAGCCTTGGGGACATGACCCTGGGATAAAGACTCATTCAGGAGGGAGTGGGCAGGCCCCGGAAGAGTGGTAAAGGCCTCTTTTAGGACATAGGGTGGACAGCAGTCCGTGGGGAATCCAGATTTTACTTTAGACATAAGGTCCTGGAAGGCCTCAGTGCTAATAGCCGGGAAGTGCTTGAGAGAGCAGGAATTACCCGGCCTGGGAGGGGATATCTCATGGGAGGTGTGAGTGGGAATACTGGCTTTAATAGTGGAGATCTTTTCTATGAAAAAATTGTTTAAGGAGTCGCAGAGAGCTTGAGTGGGTGTAGGTTTTGTTAAGACTCTGAGTTGGAGAGTTCATTTACAATAGCAAAGATTTCCTTAGATCTGTTGTTAGAGGACAGAATTCTGGAGGAGAAGTGAGCTGCTTTAGCCATTAATATGGCTTTTTTATATTCTCTCATAGCGACCAGATAGGTTTGTTTTCCCTCCGATGAGTAATTCAGTCTCCACTTCCTTTCTAGTTGGCGAAGGGCCCGTTTTTGTAATTGTAGTTCAGTGGAGAACCATCTCTGTGCATAAAAACGACGCGCCAGTTTTATTTTCTTAAGTGGGGCATGTGTATTGCTGGCTGCTAATAACCAGTCTGAGATAGTTTTCTCGCTAAGATTGATATCAGATTCAGTGATTGGAGCTGTGTTGGCCAGTGTGCTGTGGAATTCATTTCTATCAATGTTATTCCACTTCCTGGCCATCCCACCTTCACACAGAGGAGGTTTGGCTGTCATAACATTCATTATAGAAAACTTTATTAGATGGTGGTCCGACCATATACAAGGCAAGATCGAAAGTGCGGACATGACCAAGTTCGTGGACCATACTTCATCCAGTATGTGCCCTTTGATATGTGTTGCCGAGGATACCTGCTGAGTAAAGTTTAAATTGGTGAGTAAGTCGGTTAGTTCAGCAGAGTGGGGCCCACCTTGTGTGTCGTTTGACCAGTAGTTAAAGTCTCCTATTAACAGGATTTTGGCGTAATTAGTTACCAAATTAGCTACTTGTTTACCCAGAGAATGAGGGAACAGAGGCATGTACTGCGGGGGCCTATAGAGTAGTACACATATAAGAGGGGCTAAGTCCGACTCCAGTTTAATTACAGCATTCTCTACTGAGGGGAGACAGAGTGGGGTAAGAGCTGTGAATTTGAGGTCCTGACGAATGATGGCCGCCACTCCGCCACCTATTTTACCTGGCGGGCGGTTCGTTTGGAGAATGTAGTAGTCATTAGGTAGTGCAGCCAAGATGTCTGGAGTAGATTCATGAGAGAGCCAGGTTTCCGTTAGTAGGAGGATATCCGGTTTCTCTGAGACCAGAAAGAGAAATATGTCAAGCTTATGTTTGACTAAGGAACGAGTGTTTAAGTAGAAGATGGATAATACTGAGCGCCTGTGACTATCCTGTCTCTGTGGCTGAATGGGGTAGCGCGTGAAATGATTAAATTCAGGAAATAACAACCGTGGCATCAGAATCTCATTATGGCTCAAACTGGCACCGACAGCAGGGTCAAGTGGATACTTGACTGTGTGAAGCTGTCTTAGTTCCTGAGAGGAATATATGAGGGGTTGGGCATAATGGCTGGCCCCTGGCCACGGACGTCTTCGGACGGGCGCAGACGGGCTTGCCTTTTGCGCGCCGCTGGCGCGCCCGCTGTGCTCCCGCGCTGCGACCGGCATAAATAGCCGGTAGCAGCCTAGGCTCCTCCCCTCGCCCACCGTGATTGGCCGCCCCTGATGGGTGTAACCAGGAAGCAGCTGGAGAGCCTAGGACGCCGCAACACACGCAGCTATGCAGGTAACGTAGGTATTTTAAAAAGACATAAAATACATCAATTCAGTGCAAATTCAAACAGTTTTTAAAAAGTAAATTCAGAAGTAAAATAACTGGCCCATAGGGTAGCGGCACAGTCCTAAAGTGCATGCTCCCGCGCTGCGACCGGCATAAATGGCCGGTAGCAGCCTAGGCTCCTCCCCTCACCCACCGTGATTGGCCGCCCCTGATGGGTGTAATCAGGAAGTAGCTGGAGAGCCTAGGACGCCGCAACACACGCAGCTATGCAGATAACGTAGGTATTTTAAAACTTGGCACTGTTCTTTTGTTTAGCATCATGAAGTATCTTAGCCCATAATTCTTCGTTCTCCAACCTTTTTTTTATCCCATTTCTTTCTTTTTATTTGTGCCTTCTGTTTCCGCAGGTCGCTTTGCAGATCTAGGTTATGGGGGGTTTTGCGAAGCCGTCTTAACGTTTGGTTGATAGCTCGTTTTAGATTTTTTGATTCTGGGCTAATTGCCGCCCTGAGTGAGGTGGCTACGGATTTTCCTGGTTTCCTTCCCGTCCCGGTGGCAAATTTCTCCCCAAGAGTTGTTATGAAGTTATCCCATGCTTTCCCGGGTTGTGCAGGGGTGTTTTTTCCTTGGCGGTGAAGTATTTTTGCAGTGGCTGATATTTCCTCGATGTTGCTAGGTTTGCACCTTATTCGTTTGAGGTCTGAGGTCCCTTCTGTGCCAATTGTTTTACATGCCTCTAATAAGTGAACTGTGTTTGCTTTTAGTGTTACTTCCTGGGGTAGGTGGTCACTATGTTCATTGTTGCCTATTCTGTTGGAATCGATTTTGTTGAACATGGGTAGTGTTGCGAAGGTAAAGTCTAGGTAGGAGGAGGTTTTTGTTGAATAGAATGTGGCAGCCGGCGGGTTGTCCTCCTTGAAACGGCCATTCAGTGCTCTCATGTTTAGATGTTCAAGTTCTTGAAGTAAGGGCTTCGAGCATCTTGTTGGTTTCTCAACGTTTGCTGGGCTCTGATTTGGTATACCCCATGCAGTGGATAGGTCTTGGACAAGGTCGTCCTCGAGCCCGGACCCGATAAGATGTAAGTTAAAATCTCCTGCCAGGATGATGTGATCTGTGTCCTGCTCTTCATAACCCTTTTCAGCTCGTTGACCAACTCTTTTGCAACTTTTGATTTTTGTTTGGGGTGCACGTAGGTATTAAATATTATGATTTGCTGGCGTTCCATGTTGTGCTTGAGTGTTATCATTACTGCCTGGATTTTACTCGGGACTTCAATGTGTGCCTCTATTGGTAAGATGTCTCCTATTGTAGTTATTGAGGCAAGTATCAACAGTCCCCCCGAGTGGTGGTCAAAGTCGGATCTCTTCCTTGCTGGAACAAATTGTGACGTGTACCCCTGGAGCAAATGCCTTATCCTCCCAGGTTTCCTGGAGTAGAATCACATCAAATGTTTTTAAGTAATTTGGTACCTCAAGATCCTCTGTCTTATTCGCTAGGCCATTGATGTTCCAGATGCAGATGCAGATTTTACTTTGGTCTGCCAAGGCTGTTGGTGAGCAGGGCAACCCTTGTCAATTGGAGCGCTCTATTGTTATTGTTCGCTGTATTTGCATCCGGTTCAGATCTGTTGACAGTGAGGTTGAGCCTTTGTGCTCAATGCCTGTATTCAAATTAGTGGCCTTTATGTGGATCGGATTGGCTCCTGGGGTGCTGCTGCGGGCGCCTTTTAGTACTAATGTGGTGGATTTGGATTGTCCATTAGTAGAAACATTTAGGAAAGGCGTTGGGTAGGTTGGTCTTAATTCAACCTTTAGCTTTATCCCCCATTGTAGAAACGTGTTTTCTTCTTCCATGATTTTATCGACAATCTCGTTGGTTTTCCATTTTGTTTTAGTTGCTTCTGGGCATTGCGGGTTGTTGGTCAGTTGAAATTGATTGAGAATAGGTCTTCTGAGGTTAGGTTTTCCAGACTCGTGATGGAGTGTAAGAGCCGCACTATGTTCCCTCTGTTTAGTGTGTCCACTCTTCCCTGTGTTGCATATTCGGGAAGAAATATGATGGTGTCCGTTCCCTTTGCATCTTTTTCCTCGATTTCCTGAGGAGGGATTGCTTGATGATGATCGAGCCTTGATGGAGCAGGGTTCTTTTTTGCTGGCTCCTTGTTTAGCAATAGTATGGCAGGTTTGTTGGGGCTCAACTGATGTCCGATCTTCGTCTGATATGTTGGTACTAGACTCGTTCTCCCTATGCGACCTTTGTGGAGACTCCCTCGGGTTGTTCAATGGGCCGTCTCTCGGTTTGGGCCTTAGAATATGTGCCGTGCTTATGACCTTACCAGGTTCTTGTGTCGTAATGACTAAGTGCTTGCTTGTCTGATTGTTCCCCTGTTTAGTGTCGTCTATTGTGTTGCATTGTTCAACGGGTCGTAGTAGTGGGCTCGCGATTGGTGCCTGGGTGGCATTGAGAGTTGTAGTAGAGTGGTCTGGCCTGTCGTCTGTGATGGAGGTTGAGGTGCACCTGGTGTCATTAAATTCGACGAGAGTTGCCAGTGGCTGATTTTTGCCACAAAGGCCCAAGGCGGCCACCTTTCTATTCCTTCCCTTCCTGTTTTTTTTGCGTCGTGCATTTGTGGGTGAGCAATTTTCGCTGGCTGTACTCTCTTTAGTTGGTGTTTTTGTTTTGCTGCCTCCAAGGGGGTGGTGTGGGCTGGTCGTCGTGTTCCCCGTTTTATGAGGTCCGGGTGTCATTGTATTTCTTTCTAGTGGTCCATCAGATAAACGGTTGTGCGGTGAAGTGTTTGTTTTCAAATCTGTTAATAGGTCTCCTAGCATAGATGGCAGCGTGAGTAGTTTGTCGATGATTGGGGCGCAAGTACATTCAGGGTGTAATGTTTGAGATCCTTGTACAGCTTCTTGCCCTCGTTTTATCAGTCTATTGAGTTCTGCGCATGTAGGATTAGCTTCTTGCAAGGAAGAATGCCAGTCGAAGCGAGACCAACAAATTAAAGTGCGAAATTCATTTGGACACTGTCCCAAAATCACACTGAAGGTGAATAGGTTTCCATGCCTTTTTTCATAGACAGTGGCGCGCTGATAAACATTATGCCAGCGGAAAAGTACAATGAACTATCTCCAGTGCCCCTTTTAACCCCGTCGAAAAACCAAAGTGTATACATGGGCTGCTTTGATGCCACTGCAAAGTCAAGGTTCATTTATAGCAATTGTGAAGCATAAAAAGACAAGAGTCCAAGCACCAATTCATGTCCTGACAGGCACTTCATCAGTTGCATGTTTACTCACTTTTAGCACTGCTGGACATGGGGCTGATTTCTGTAAACTACAACGTCAATGACCATCATGAGATTCTGAATCAGTTTCCATCTTTGTTTCATGGACTAGGAAGACTTAAGACTATGAAAGAGCAACTTCACATAAATGGGGACATCCATCCTGTTGCTCAAAGACCTCGCCGAATTGCATTTCATTTACAAGAGGCTGTTGAGAAAGAACTTAAGACGCTATTAAAGCTTGACATCATTGACCGATCCACTGGTCTGACGCTATGTGTGTCATCCATAGTTGTAGTGCCTAAGAAGGACAGTGGAGGAGCTGTGCGCATCTGCGTTGTTGTGCACTAAGCTAACAAGGCGATTTAGAGAGAACAACATCCAGGTCTGCAAATTGATGACATGATTAAGTAGCTGAATGGAGCCAAAATCATTTCACTCCTTGATTTCAACAAAGGGTATCATAAACTCGAACTGGAAGAAAATTGAAGGTACATTACTACCTTGTCGACTCATGTTGGTTTATTTAGATAGAAAAGACTAAGCTTTGGAGTGTCATCAGCTGCAGAACTCTTTCAGGATGTCATTTGTCACATAATACAGCCAGTCACAAATGCTTTCAATTACAGTGTTGACATGCTGGTTTTTGGGGCCACATGAAAGGAACATGATAAAGCTCTGACACAAGTGTGTTATATACTTGCGCATGCAGGTCTCACTTTGAATGTAGCAAAGTGTGAGTTTCATAAAAACAAAGCTCAGGTTCTTTGGTCATATCTTTTCTGATGAGGGATTGACTCCAGATCCAAATAAAGTACAGGGTGTGTCATGTGGAAAGCGCACCCTTGCGCCCTGGATAATACTACTCTTGTCCACTTAAATCCAAAGGAGTACAGGTAGTCAGAGGTAAGGCAGAGCAATTTAATCACGCTCGAGCGGACACAAACCAACACAGGAAAAACATGTCAGTGAAGAATGAACAACTGAAACAGTTCTCCTTTCATATTTATACTAGATTACAAACAAGTCTGCGTGCAGACTCCACTCCCTCCCCTAATCCATTGGAAATTTCCTTCCAGTTTTATATATACAAACAAAATAGCTAATCACACTACATTTTCATGGTAAGTAATGTGAGAGAGACTCACATGGCTTGACTAACTGCAAATTGGATGGAAAACAAGTGCGGTTTTCCATCTTAGAGAAGCACAAATGATTAACAGAGTGTAATTATGCTAGTAACCATTCGGTACTTTCCAAGGGCATGGAAAACAAGAAAATGCACAATTCAGCACGGTAATGGAAAAACATCACAGACAACGATGTACAAAGTCAGGTAGATACAAAAATGGCTGGACTCATGTTCATATCATACAACCTTTTCCTCAGCCATCCACTTCTTCCCCCCAAGATGCTGCAATCCTTCCTTGATATGACCAGTTACTGTTCAAGGTACATATGTGACTTTGCCACTGTAAGTGCCCCATTGATAGACTTAATTATACGATAGTCACATGAATATGAACAAAGCTTCAAGAAAATCAAACATGCGATTGAGAATGCCACTGAAATGGCATACTTTGATCCGAAACTTCAAACGGAGATTGCTATTGATGCCTGCTCAGTGGAATTAGGATGCTATACTTGCCCAGCACAATGGATATCCTAATGCACCAAGTGTCAGGCTCTGCAATCAAATCTCTCAGGGTCGGCTCAATGCCCAATAGGGTCTACCTCTCGACAACCTCAATTCTGATTGCCTTTATAGCACATTATCTTGAGGTGATCAAATGAGGGAAGGAAGGGTAGGGGACAGCAGGGAAGAAGACATGTAATAAAGAAAACAGATAACCATCACCTGGTTGATCTTGTTACCATATAATACTTAATCATGGTTACCATTCATTAACCTGTAACAAAAATAATATGTACTTTAATTCAGAGGAATAGGACAGATAACATATCAGTTGTGTTTATGCATCCACACGCCGTATTGTACTGTAATAGTAAGTGGGCGTTATTTGTGAAATCTAAGATTTTTTGCAACCTATTAAAGACTACAATGAATATGACAAATACCACCCAAATAAGTATGATGCCTTGGCTCATAGAGGAAGAACCAACTTCAAGGACTCAAGGGGGCCCCTATTTCAGAACGGCAAACCATAATCACAATTAACATCATGGGAGAAAGGTGTGCATATTTATTGGCATATCGCTTCCTCTTGTACACTCATGCCAGTAGTATAATCAGCCTTTTATTCTTCACCATAATCTGCTGTCTTTTTAAGCTTTCCAAACCAGATGTCTTTTTAAATCCACTATACGTAAATCAAGAAAATGGCTTTACTTAATCCTGGTAAGCCCAAGTCTCAATAAAAGGCAGAAAGTTGTAATATTGACGGCGTGTGCGCCGCTTTTCCATGAATGGATTTAGAGGCCAAGTCCAAGGAATATAATCTGGAGTTTGTCATCCCCCACGTGGAGCTCTGAAACATGGCCTAGAAACAGATTATGCAGGAAAGCACCAAATGGAACTGATGTAAACACCGCATTCCTGAATCACAGCCGCTGAACAGCTTGCCGTCGCCGTAAATCAGATGCAGCTGTTATTATTATTATTAATTCAATTTCTAGAGCGCACGGCTACCTCCTGCGGAAGTGTCCCGGCGCTAGCGGTAAGTGCAGATAGCAGACAGAAGCAGAGGAATTATGCAGTAGTTTGGGTTAGACTGAACAACCAGGTTTTTAAGGCCCTTCTAAACAGAGGCTCTGAGCTCGCCTTTCGAAGATGAGCTGGCATAGAGTTCCACAAAGAGGCTGTTTTCACAGCAAAGGCACGGCCCCCATCCTGGCCTTTTTGAAGCGTGGTGTCACCATTAGGTCCTGATGGTTTGACCTTAGCGATCTTGATTGGCAATACTTCCGAAGTCTATGCTTCAGATATTGAGGGCCCACATCTCTCATGGATCTGAAAGCTAGTACCAATGCCTTGAATTCAATCCGTCTTCTGACAGGGAGCCAATGAAGGCTACGCAAGTGAGGAGAGATGTGGTGACGAAGAGGCACATTTCTGATCAGCCTCGCTGCAGCATTCTGTATAATCTGCAATTTTCTCAACAAATAATCTGGGAGCCCCAAGTAAAGACTATTTGCGTAGTCCAATTGAGTGGTAACAAGTGCATGGACTACATTTTTTCTACAATTCATTGGCAGTAAATGCAGAACTCTTCGTAGACTTTTTAATTTCCAAAAGCATGCAGAAGAGACTTTACAAATTTGGGCACTGCCCGAGAGATTAGCATCAAATCTAAATCCCAAGTTCCTAGCAGAGTGCACCGGACTAGGAGGGGGTTAAGCTCTGCCGGCCACCAAAGTTCCGACGAAGGTGGAGATGGTTGATTAAAAACAGAACCTCTGTTTTTTCTGTATTCAACTTCATGCAATTGTTCGTCATCCATGTCAAGATTTTTCGTAGACATAGTTTAAAATTCATAAAAGCTACCTCCGTGTGTTCTTTAAAAGAGAACACAAGCTGCGTATCATCAGCGTACGAGACCACCTTCACCCCACACTGTTCAATCTGTGTGGCGAGAGGGGCCAGGTACACATTAAAAGGGTGGGGCTCAGCGCCGAACCCTGTGGGACCCCACAGCTAATGGATCTAGAGGCCGAAATAAAAGGGCGCAGGAACACATTTTGAGAACGGCCCTCTAAAAGGAGCGGAACCAGTTTAGAACGGTGCCCTTCACACCAAGGGACTCAAGTCTCTCTAGTAAGAAGTGGTGTGACACAGTGTCAAAGGCTGCGGACAAGTCCAACAGCACTAACATTGCACTTCTGCCTTGGTCCACCGTTTCCCGTATGGTTTCCGCCACTTCCAGAAGGGCCGTCTCTGTGCTGTATCCCTTCCTGAAACCCGACTGGGAGTCGTGGAGAAGATGGTTGATCTCCAGAAACTCTGACAATTGCATTTGGACTACCTTTTCCAGCACTTTGGCCGGTGCCGGGAGGAGAGAGATCGGTCTAAAGTTTTTAGATCTGAAGGGTCCGCGTCATCTTTCTTTAAAATAGGTTGGACATAAGCCGTTTTCCATAACACTGGAAAAGTGCCCCGGCTCAAGGAGGAGTTCCATAAGACATTCAAGACGGGATTGAGCCGAGGAGCCAGTAATTTAAAAAGATTAGCCGGACAAGGATCGGTCGGCGCACCTGATTTTATTTTACTAAGTTCCGCCAGTGAAGTAATTGTGCATAATGGCTGAAATTCCGACCAGATGTTAGAAGGATTAGGATTGTGGGCTGATGTTGCTAACAGTGGAGGGAACCCAGTTAAGGGAAAGAAGAGTAGATTTTCTGAATCTTATCGTGGAAAAAACTGGAAAGATCTTCACATAGAGAGGCTGAGGGGGTAATAGTACTCTTCAGGGCTAATGGTTTCAAAAAGCCTTGAACAATCTTGAATACTTCTTTGGTAGAATTATCTGCCGTATTAATCTGGTTGGCTATATAGTCTCTAATTGTGTTACGTTTAGAAGTATGAAATTTCTTTAATGCCATTTTATATCTGCATTTGGCGTCGGTGTTATAGTTTTTTCTCCACAAGCGCTCCAGCTGCTTACATGAACTTTTCTCCGTCCGGAGTTGAGTAGTGAACCAGGGGGCAGAGGGACTTTTTCTAGACAACTTCATGCTTTTAAGTGGAGCAACCTTGTCAAGGGCCGATATGATCCAGTTGTTGAAGAGAGAGGCGTCTTGACTAGGCTCTCCCGTCAGTACTGGAACTGTGTCATCTAGCACACAGCCAATGATCTCTGGTATAACCTTCCTCCAATCCCTTCTTGTTTCAGGTGTAGGGCTAACCTGATTCTTATTAGAAGGGATAGTTAAGTAAAAAGGAACTAAAAAATGGTCTGACCAGGTCAATGGGAGAGGAGTGTCAGCTCTTAAAGAGGGGATGTTAGTAAAAATGAGGTCCAACATGTGGCCGGCCACATGTGTAGGGGAAGAAACTTTTTGAGTCAAGTTCAACCCTTTAAGGGTGTGTAGTAGTTGAACGGCTAGTGGGCATATATCATTGTCCATGTGGACATGGAAATCTCCAAGGATGGTGCAATTTGCGTATTTTAGAGAGAGATCAGCAATAATATTATATAGTTCGGACCACTGAGCAGTCGGTGAGTCTGGGGGTCTATAAACCAGCAATCCAGCGAATGGGAAAGTGGGGGAGATTTGGACACAAAACGACAGAGCCTCAATTATCCCAGTATTCTCTATTTTCTTCACCGTAATCTCCCAGTCCCATCTATGGATCACCGCAAGTCCACCTCCTAGTCTATTACCAGGCCGATTGGCTACTGTGATCCTGTAGCCTTCTGGGACCGCTAAAGATAGGTCAGGAAGAGAATGATCCCTAAGCCAGGTTTCGGTTAAAAACATAAGGTCCCAAGAGCAAGACTCTAAATGGAGCCAAATGTCATCAGCATGCTTAGGGAGGGATCTACAATTGACTAAACAAGCCCTAATTTCTGATTTGACAGTACCAGTGGGAGTACAGGCTGTCTGAGCGGATACAGGTGGAACCAAAATATTGCTTTCTTTCCCATATGTACTGCTATCAAATGAGTAAGAGCATGTATCACAGCATCCATCCTGAGTGTTCCGCCCAACTTCCATATGACCCGAGTTTAAACATATGGGCCTGATACATTTCCCCGATGCAAACTTTAATAATTGTTCCCTAGTCCAGGTGCGGCGAGCTACGTCTCCACGGGCATCGTGGCTAGCGCTAGCCGCGTTCCAGTCGCGGACGGGCGCAGACGGGCTTGCCTTAGGCGCGCCCGCTGCGCGCGTCCGCTGCGCGGCCGCTTTAGCATGGTACCTTTATCCCCACCCCCCGGAAGCAAGAACCTTGGGGGAGGAGCCACGTCCCTCCGCAACGAACGGCACAGCAGCCGCGGCGGACCAGGGACAGATAGGAAATATAGCGTGGGAATGCAGGCAAGTCTAAAAACACAGCAAACACACTATAAAATGAGGTAGTTCTCTAAAAAAGGTTTTTAAAATCGATCTTTCCCCAGTTTCAAACAGAGCATAGACTGCAGCCAACATGCGCTGCAACTGACCGCTACGCGACCACTCCAGCAGGGCTCCTTTATCCCCACCCCCCGGAAGCAAGAACCTTGGGGGAGGAGCCACGTCCCTCCGCAACGAACGGCACAGCAGCCGCGGCGGACCAGGGACAGATAGGAAATATAGCGTGGGAATGCAGGCAAGTCTAAAAACACAGCAAACACACTATAAAATGAGGTAGTTCTCTAAAAAGGTTTTTAAAATCGATCTTTCCCCAGTTTCAAACAGAGCATAGACTGCAGCCAACATGCGCTGCAACTGACCGCTACGCGACCACTCCAGCAGGGCTCCTTTATCCCCACCCCCCGGAAGCAAGAACCTTGGGGGAGGAGCCACGTCCCTCCGCAACGAACGGCACAGCAGCCGCGGCGGACCAGGGACAGATAGGAAATATAGCGTGGGAATGCAGGCAAGTCTAAAAACACAGCAAACACACTATAAAATGAGGTAGTTCTCTAAAAAAGGTTTTTAAAATCGATCTTTCCCCAGTTTCAAACAGAGCATAGACTGCAGCCAACATGCGCTGCAACTGATCGCTACGCGACCACTCCAGCAGGGCTCCTTTATCCCCACCCCCGGAAGCAAGAACCTTGGGGAGGAGCCACGTCCCTCCGCAACGAACGGCACAGCAGCCGCGGCGGACCAGGGACAGATAGGAAATATAGCGTGGGAATGCAGGCAAGTCTAAAAACACAGCAAACACACTATAAAATGAGGTAGTTCTCTAAAAAAGGTTTTTAAAATCGATCTTTCCCCAGTTTCAAACAGAGCATAGACTGCAGCCAACATGCGCTGCAACTGACCGCTGTTAATTTCCCAACAGTACAAACTATCCCTGACAATGACAAACGAGTTGGTACAAGCACCCTTACCACCCCGAAACAAGGGAACAACTGAATCGTAGAGGGATGCAGGACAGGTTTCAGCAAGGAATAATCTGCCCCTTTTCTCAAGCGGAAGCGACTTTTATAGCACTTTGGATCGACGCATGCTATTAACTAATACAAGTCTGAAACATCCTAATTACCAGTGTTCATGGGAATTGTAGCCTGTCCACCTACGCATTAACTGCTGGTTTTCACTACCTGATGCAGTAGGGTGTTCTGTGGCTGTTCTGTTTTCCCAATACCCTGTGAGTACTTAATATTAGGTAACCAACCTTGGTATCGTTGTCTGATATACCGTAATGTTTGCAGTGGTTACTCTGCGCTTGCTCCTGACAGCGTTCAAGGCGTGCATATCCTGCATACTCCCTTTACACGTAATACCCAGACACATTGTGGCTTATTCTAGAAGGAGTTTGTCACCGACGGAATGTGCTCATTCACAACCTGAAAAGGAAAGCGTTGCTGTGGTGTGGGTTTGTGAACATTTTCATGTGTTCCTGATTTGAAAGCACTTCACGGTTGTCACCGACCACCAAGCATTACTCAACATTTTCGGCAATCCTAAAGCCAAGATGCCTCCTCACATTGAGATATGGGGGTTGTGACTGCAGGAGTGTGATTGTACGATTGTGCATCATCCAGAAAAAGATCAAAAGCCTGCTGACTACTTCTCACGTGAACCAATGCCGTGTCATGGCACCACTTCTAAAGCGGCTGGTGCTTATTTGAACTTCATCGTAAAATCCAGTACTGCTGCTGTGATATCATTGGAACAAATTATTGCTGCCACGAGCACTGACAGATATTTGCTAATGCTCACAGACATTATTACACATCAAGCTTGGAGAAAACATACTCGATCTTTTCATGATGACCTTGAATACCAGAAATTCAAAAAGGTGCAGGAAGAACTTTCAGTTACCCCAGAAGGCATTATTTTACGAGGATCAAGACTTGTTATACCCGAGACAGCAAGTCATTGAACTGGCACATGACGGACATTGTGGAATTGTTGCTACTAAACGAGCTATACGGGACTGAGTGTGGTTTCCTCGTCTTGCTGAAAGAGTTGAAAATGAATTAAGGGCATGCCATTTGTGCAACTTCTTGTCATCCAAAACAATCCCGCTTCCGTTAAACATGTCTGATTTTTCAAAGCATGCATTGGAGAAGATTGCAATTGATGTCTTTGGACCCCTTGACAATGTTCATCATCTACTAGTAGTTGTTGATGAATATTCCCTTTTTCCTCTTGTGGAAGATCTGTCGTCAACCACTCATGACAGTCATTAAGAGACTAGAAAGTATTTTTGCAACCTGGAGTGTTCCTTCGATTTTGAAATCTGATAATGGCCCGCCTTTCAACCGTCGAGAATTTAAAGATTTTCTCATGCACCTAAATGTCCAGCAGCCGAAAAGCACACCTCTCTGGCCTCAGGCGAATGGTGTCGTCGAGCGATTTATGAGCACCCTTTGTGGAAAACGCACTTCTGCGCTTTGGTTATCACCACTGTCCACCTACAATTAAAAGTGCGATGAGTGGGAGGCAAACTTTTAACGAAAGCCATTTATTACACTAGCAGCAACAATATACAACTTCGCACTCAGATTGCATGTGTAGACTGGACGAAGATCAACACTTAGTCTGCCATATTTATACAAAACTCAAAGCAGAGCTTACGTGACTTCATACAAAATTACTTAAGTGTAAATTTGCTGTGCCAGCTCGAGGCCGGTTCAAAGAGTTGCATCTTACAAGATAAGAGTTAGGTATCAGTGATAAGACCTTCTAGTTCTGTGGTTTATCAGCAACATGTCATAAACAGATAAGTAAATTAAGGTACATCAGTGATCTTTCAGCGTGTTGGAGAGTTGCATAAATGTAAACATCACAGAAAGAGAAAGCCAGGAACAAGCTGCATAAATAGAACAGCTAAAGAACGGATGGTGTCCGAATCAATACATACACTGGATGTGCATCACAGGGAGTAAAAGCAAAAGTGCACGTATTTGTGAATAATTGAGACTTACAGGAAAATCATTAGGTTTCTTAAGACTGTCCTCACCCACTAAGTAGTGGCATGCTTCGTCATAGGGCCGCTATCAACACCCTGGTGCAGACCAACACACAGGGTGGAGCGCTGATTTTTTTTTTTAAAGCTAGGAAACAAGAAAAGAGATATCATGCATCTCTTGACATGGGACTTAAATCATTAAACCATACATGATCTGACGTGGCCACTATTCCTTTAGCACTGATGTGGGCTGGACTGTGGGCCATGGTAACAATAGCATTAACATAACAATTTGGAAGCATTCATCTTTGCTTTTCTGATAGATCTATCCTACATCCTGTCGCATCCTGACACCCATCTCTTTTCCAGTGTTCCTTCTCTTCCTCCGTAGCTTCTTCCTGTGTTTCCCTAACGCAATCCAGAGTCTGATTAAACATAGGCACTTCTGGCATCCATCTAGCTGTCCATACAACATACATTAGACTATACTCTGATTGGGCTATTCGTTTAGCTGTTTCATTGGCAAAAGTATTTCCCTGTCCTATCTCATCTACAATTTTCTTGAGGGCACTACATTTAACAATGGCAACTCTTTTTGGTAACATCAAGGCATCAAATAACTTTACTATTAGTTCCCCATGCTGTATCTTAGCACCATACGAAATCAAAAAGCCCCTTTCTTACCAGAGTCGTCCGAATGAGTGGGCGACCCCAAAGGCATATTGGCTATCTGTATAGATATTTACTATCAAATCTTCACTTAATTCACAGGCTCTAGTCAGAGCTGTCAGCTCCACAGCTTGGGCTGACATTTGTTGTATTTTACATAACTCAACCACAGATTTCAAGGTAGTGACTGCATAGGCCGCTGTTCTAGTGCCATCTGGTAGTTTGAAACATGAACCATCCACGAACAGTCCCATGGGGGTCAGATATAGGGGTTATCTGCCAGGTCTACCTATCCCTTAGTCTCCTCCTCAGTAATACATATGCAATCATGCTTCTCATCTTGTTGGGACTCGGGGAGGGGTAGTACAGTGGCTGGATTCAAAATGTTACTGCATTTCAGAGTGATGTTTGGAGCAAAAAGTGTTAACTCATACCCAGTTAATCTCGCACTGGTCAGGTGCTGGGTCTCAGTTTTGTTTAATAATATGTTGATCGCATCTGGTACCATAACTGTCAAATTGTGACCCAAAACATACATTTTAGATTGCAATTTGGCAAAGCTCTCGCTACTGGGTCCAGTGTGGACGAGAAATACGCGCAAGGCCTAGTCCTTATCCCATGGGACTGTACCAAGCTGCAACCATCTTTTTCATGCACAAATTTGTTATAATCAGGTTTTACCTAAAGCTTGGAGCATTACATATAGCATTTTTCAATTGCAAAAAGACAGCTTCACACTGATTAGTCCAAGGAAGCGGCATGCATACATCCTTTAATGTTAAAGCAAGCAGGGGTTTTGCAATTAGTGAAAAATTTGGTAGTAAATGCACTGACATCAGATTGAGTCAGTGGTTGCTGCAAGTTCTGCACCAATCATATCCTATGTGGGTGCATCTCTTCCTACCCCCCTTCGACAGGAGATGACCTAAATAGGTAACCTTCTGTTAACAATTCTCTAATTTGGAAAGAGACTTAATGGCCCAAGGAGGCTAAGTTATGCAATAATTTCACTGTCGTCTGTTTGCTACCTTCTGCTGTATTGGTGTGTCTCCAATGAGTAGCTCACCAGGTACCTGTTAGTAGCTCTCCTGTGTGCAGTCCAACCTGTGTTCCAAAATTAAAAGCATGTATTCAAGACAACATTTTTTTTGTATTTTCACAACTCATAAGCTAACAGAAAAATAAGTGAAATTTTGAAAATGTTCTTAAAACTATTATTTGAGTTGAAAATATGTATTACTCATATTTATACCTTGGTGCAAGGGGGATTGCAGCTATGGTTTGTATGTAGTACCCACGTAATATTTCAGTTCAAATTGTCAAAGCCTTTTTTTTTTTTTACATTACTGCTGAAAGCCCTGCCTAATTCACCAATGTGATCACTGCTGACACTCTTGGATGGGGTGCTCACTTTTATATCAGTAGTGGCTCTTGTTACAGAAAATGTTGGAGACCCCTGTAGTAACGTTCAGTGGTTGTGAAATAGGGCTCTGAACGGGGATGCCAGAAAATCCCTCAGATGTATTACATTTACCTTAGAGGGGAGTCCTAGGAAAGGGATTATGAACTAGAGAGGTGCGAGTAGCACCAGTATCTACCAGGAACTCATGTCCCCTCCCCCCTAGCTTTACAGTAACATAGGGGCCAGCTTTATTGATTATTGATTCGCTAATGCACCTCCTTCTGCCCTTCCTAGACTGCCTGATTGAGGGTATTCAAAGGAATTGTTGTCAAATGTCAGTATAGTCATCATTGTAAAAGCTTTTGTCTGTTTGTATGCTTATAGCGCGGAAATCTTTGCTACCGTATTTTGACCATAAGAGCTCCTCCATAAACACAGGCAAGTAATCAAATGCAAATATATATTTTAGTTATTAATGAGAGTTCAGTGAGTAGTTTTAAATGGGTTATTCATTAATCAGATATCAATCAGGTCACAGAATTGATAATAGAAAAATGAAGTTAGTGCAAAGTGTAGCATAATTTGCACACAGCGCGTTACATAAAGGAAAGAATCCCTATTCTAAGAAATAAGGTGCAAATGATGTCAATTAGAACTTATTAAGAGTTAAAAAATGAAGCAAGTGTGAGATTAGCATAGAGCTAAATCAATAATTAATATTTGCAGAATCTCTGATAGAGAGAAATAAAGCACAAAGCAAATAAGCCTTGGCAAAACCAGTTAGTCAATGCATAAAGCTTGGTGTTTTCAATGAAAAGTAAAAATGTAACACATAGCCTACATCTAATCTGCCCTCTCCTCCTCTGCATCTGTTCTCTGCTCTGCTCTTTTCTGTTCTACATGTAAAGTCTTAGTCTGAAAAGTCTGCTCCTTGTGAATGAATTATCCCTTCCTTTCGCCACCATTGTTTGGCCCTGTAAGTTAGGGCATTCATCCTTCCAATGACCCTTCCTGTAAGCAATAGGCACACTCATTTTGGCCTAATCCTGCTCTACACTGCTGCACTGGATCCGATGAGGCTCAACCAGCCCCTGTTCCATTGTCGTCCTCCTCTCATATTTCCCATTCCTTTCTGTCTTCCCCTAACTGGAAAAGCCTGTTGCAATAACACTTTATCAGAATCTTATTTGTTCCATTTTAAATAACTTTCATAATAAGAATATGTCTAATGAGAACAACCCTGTGCAACATGGTCTGTAAGATGCAATGCTAATTGTAGGTCTTCATGTTAACAGTGTTTTTATAGTGCTTAGCTTCTAGGCGCTATAATACTGTTTGGGGTCAGAACTCTGGCACAGAGTATTGTAGAGACGTATGCCTTTCACTGTTTATCCTAGTTTTATGTGTAGTATAATTCTCTTGGGTGTAATAAAGTACTTTACTTTTATAACAAGTAAAGCACTGATTGGACATTAATTTTATCAGCTGGTAGTACAGTGTGCACTGCATTCTGAATGTCTAACCCCACTTCACCTCACCTCCTTGAGTAAGCCTTGGACTGCTCCGTCTTGCTACCCTAAGAGAGTCAAGTGCTGGAGAGGAGTACTCGGTTATCCAGTTTTGGGTCCACTAGTGTAGTGTAGTTCCTATTTCCCTAATAGGCGCTGCGCATTGGAATAATATACCCTATAGATTTGACATAGGACTGAGGTCAGTATGTCCCTATCGAGTATATTAAACTTAATTACTTTGTGCCAGCTAACTCAGAGGCCACTAGAAACTCCTTGTAAACAAGAAGGGAGTAGTTTCTGGCAACCGCATAAACATGACAACTTTGTTTCCCTTTAGAATCGGAACACTCTCAGAATCGCGGAAACAACAGATAACAGTTTCACTCAGCTAATCCTGCATGCTTAGTTTCTTCAGAGTTACACAGAAAGAATAGATGGGCGTTTCAATAAAAGGATTTATTGAACAGTCTTGTTTCTCGTGTAAGAGATATGAGCTGTTATGATCACAAGACAGTATGCGAGATATATAATGTACAGCGTAAGCAGTAGAAAGAAATAATACTGCGCTAGCATTATCTTTTAGCTATGACACATATATTCATATACATAAATAACATAAGCTAAAAAATGCGAGTACTCATACGATGCGTCTCTAAGCTAGTTCTACCCCAGTGTACCTAACCTAACCTAGGTGTAGGACAAGGTAAGAAGTAGGTGATGTATTCTATAGTATGGTATGCTATAGTCTAGTATGCCAAGAGTCTGGTATGCCAAGAGTCCCTCTAGGTTCTAGTCAGCTCCATACCTTGAGAATGAGAGAGGTGGGAATCTCCTTCTGAGTCCTCGAACTCTTAACACCCCGCGAAGGGAGTCAGAACACTGGAAGCTGGATTCTCTGCGAGCAGGGATGACAGCGTCTCTTGTCAGTGCGTCAGGCCGGGACACGAGCTCCTCTAAAGTCGAGGTCTCCTCCTAACTTACTTGGGCAAGGGAAGGTATATTTATACCTGGTAGGTGCCTTGGAATGTTAGCATTGACGTGAAGTCGGACAGAGGAAGACGTCAGGAATGAACCCTTAAGGAATAGCGGTTCATGCATAATAGATGAGTTCTTGGAGAAATCAATAATCCTGTGCTAGGGGAACTCCCAAGAGCTTAAGGGTCTGGTTTCTAAGAACTCGTTGTGACGTTAGGGTGGACGGATGTCGGTGACCATGCCTGCATTTGGAGTGCATGGCTAATGCCTAAATAAGGACTGGGGGGGGGTGTGTGTGTGTGTGTGTGTGTGTGTGTGTGTGTGTGTGTGTGTGTGTGTGTGTGTGTGTGTGTGTGTGTGTGTGTGTGTGTGTGTGTGTGTGTGTGTGTGTGTGTGTGTGTGTGTGTGTGTGTGTGTGTGTGTGTGTGTGTGTGTGTGTGTGTGTGTGTGTGTGTGTGTGTGTGTGTGTGTGTGTGTGTGTGTGTGTGTGTGTGTGTGTGTCTGTCGCTGTGGCTGTTGACCAGCTGGACGTTGGTTGGTAACAGCATTGTCGTCTGGGCAGGAGCAGTAATAATTCCCAGTTCATGTTTAAAACTCACTTATCATAAATATATTACTGAAACAAAGCATGATGTAGTAGTGCACTGTCATTTATAGATGGCATATTTTCCATTGAAATGGCCACAAAACTTTCCCACTAACGTATAGTCTTACTGATAAATATACACAGTGCACAGAAAATGTTTGGAAATCGGGTTTCAGCAAAAATTCCTAACATTTGCACATCACCAAGCAAACCATTCTAATTTGTTTTGATCCTATAACAATTTTTTTTCCTCACCACAGAATTCCAAAAATGTGTCTTCATAATTAGTGAAATATATTTGAAATGTTTGAACAGTTCACTTATTAGCTATTTCAGTGCTGTATTAGAGAAGAAGGAAAAAAAAACTGACATCTTACACCCTTTCATTTCACATGCTTTGCACAGTGCGATTGTCACACAGTTCACTTTACAAAATTCTTTAACTTAAGTCACAGAAAGAAAAAATAAATATAGGGAGACAGAATGACTTTTGACCACTGTCTCTGAAAGCTGAGCAAATGTGACAAGATAACAATATTTAAAAGCATCTTTATTGCTCATTCAATTTGCTGAGTAAGCAGAACACCTGTTGTGAGCTCGCTGTTGTAATCCCTAAAATAGCTCGTCCTTAATAAATCTTGTTCGACATTGTGAGTGGACTTTTTTTTTTGAGCCTTGCAAATGTGGTGCAATGTTTCTCCCATTTTTTTAAGCTTTCCCACATTGTCTGTCTCACTTTCTTTTTATTTATCTTCTTTTTTTCAAAAAAAAAAAAAAACCATTGTTGTATATACTGTATTTTTGTTTAAATCTAAGGAGCCGTTCAGTGGCCATCTCAAATCTTCATTCTCCATTGTATATTTTAGACCAAAAAATCTATTACAAAGATTCACCCCAAATCCTAATTTTACCTACATCCTCCAAGCCGGGCTCTCTTCCATAGGGGTGGGGAGTGGTGCAAATTGTCCAAAAATGGACTTCCAAAACAACAAGAATAAGAAATGCATTTCCTTAGTTTATTCATTGTCCCCTAAAATTGGAGACCCTCAATAAATGAGAAAACTAATGATCCCAAGCTCCCAAAATGACAATTGTCTCTTCAATTCAATCAGTTGCGCAAGCATGCATTCAGAACAACCTCACCAAGTTAATGTGGGGGCGTCCGTCTCTCCGCACTTGTACAAATGTGTCAGTCTGCAATCAACCTGGTTCGGGACTTCTACCGGGGAAATCCTGTTGCTGAGGGACACCGGTTTGAAACGTCAGATGGCAGCTGCGAGAAACTTGTCTCTCTCTCTCTTGCAGGGGCCCCCACCATCAATCGATCTCAGGTCGGTCGCCTCAGCCACAGACTCAAGAGCTGTTGGATGTCCCACGTAGAGGTCCAACCAGAGTCGCCATTTGTGGAAAGTGCACTTCTACGCTTTGGTTATCACCACTCTGTCCACCTACAATTGAAGTGCGAGGAGTCAGAGGCAAACTTTTAACAAAAGCCATTTATTACGCTAGCTGGAACAATATACAACTCCGCACTCAGATGGCGTGTGTAGACTGGACAGCGATCAACACTTAGTCTGCCATATTTATACAAAACTCAAAGCAGAGCTTACGTGACTTCATACAAAATTGCTTAATAGTGGAAATTCCCAGTGCCAGCACGAGGCCGGTTCAAAGAGTTGCATCTTACAAGATAAGAGTTGAGTATCGGTGATAAGACATTCTAGTTCTGTGGTTTATCAGCTACATGTTTATCAGCTACCTGGTTTATCCAGGTGTGAACTCTCTTATCACTTCCATGGCTTGGGTTGTGGGGCCATCAGCTTTGGACTCGCTCCTGCAGTGACAGACTGCTTTCAAGATGTAGAGAGGGCAGAGGAGTGGGTACCTCAAAAGGAAGCAGACCCCCAACATAAACTTCAAAGATTTAAACTCCAAATCACATTTGGTGTCTGGAAATTGACTATAAGAAGGGGAGCTTGAGATCCCCAAAAATGCACAACTGTCAAGTACCCAGTCGAGTTGTGCGAAGAGGAGAATCTCTGCAAGACGTCTGCCTGTGACCAGGACTGGGGGTCAAGGCTTGTTAGTCTCGCTGCTGGAGGAGGGGACATCACCCAGGGATACCTGCCCTGGAACACTAGCACCTGCCTGCTTGCCAAAACCAGTGTGCCCTGTGAGGAAGAGGAGAGCGTTGGAGGGAGCGAGGTTCTAGTGGATTCCCTGTGCGAGGTGTGAGGAATGGATGCTGCGCTGATCGGGGCGTTGCCCATGTGCAGGACGAAGTCGGCGACCCTCGTAAGCCAGTGGAGGGCTGCCGTGAAGTGAGATCAGGCCTGAGCCTGTGTGCAGTGAGGATTCGGTGACCTTGTATGCCAGGAGGGGCCATCGTGGATGGATTGCTGTGTGAAGAGAGCCGGAGCCTAGGGCGGAGAAGAGCCAGCAACCCGTATGCCAGGAGAGGCCACCGTGCAGACACCTGCTGTGCCGATCGGGTCGGCGCCCATGAATAGAAGTGGTATGGTGACCCCGTATGCCAGTGGCGGTCAACGAAACTAGCAAGAAGTGCGACTTGACTGGGAGCGTAGCCGGAGGAGTAAGGCCTTCATGGGATTCCTCATACACTGACATCGGGACGCTGGACCAGCATCAGAAACTTTGCATCACCTACTCTGAATCGAGGGACGGACTGAAAACCTTACCCTGCCAGGAGGAGCCTCGAGGAACCTCCAGTTGCTGTGTCAGCGCAACCGTGTGTGAAGAACTCCAGGATTGCCTAGCTCAGCCCGCCAGAGCCGAGTGGAATGAACTCACCTGAACCGCCTGCTGCTGCTCTGGCGCCCGCAGAGGAGGAGCTTTCAGGAATTCCAGATGCTCCAAGCCTGCAAGTGCAGGTAAGATTGAATTCAGGCCAAATCAGTCTTAGGGGAACTTGTTTGCTAAATAGCGCTTTGGCACTGGAGCCCTTTTGACTTTACCATAGAGTCAGAGTGGACTCTTGTGACTAGGACTACTAGTGGGGCTTACGCTGGATATTGCTAAAGTGAATGGGGAATAGCCACGATCATTTAAGCCAGGAGAGAATGGGACACAGGGAACTGAGCCCTGACCTCAAGGGAACTGTGTAGTTGCGGGTGTATGTCGTATTCGCCTTTGTGTTGATAGTAATAAAATAAAATAATTCTCTTTTTCCGTAAAAGTAAGTATTTGGCTGGACAATATATTATGCTGCTGCATGTATTTTGAGTTCTGAACCCATGTTCATCCCCTGTATCTACGTCTGATAAGTGAGCCTTGGACTGCTCGGACCATGCTACTCCCGAGAATCAAGTGCAAAGGGGGTACTTGGCCCAGTTGCTCAGGGTCCATAATAGGTCGGGTTCCCGAACATCTGGAGTAAAAGGCCTCAACCCCCACGGATGGGCCCAGTAGCTCCTGCTTGCCCCGTGGCCCTTTGAGAGGGGTTCAGACAGACCTCAAAGGCATTAGTGCAGGCTGTGGAGAGATGACCTGCAAAATGATTGTGCGACTGATATTCTGTATTTTTGATGCAAGAAGCAGTTTCACATAATCTGAAAGTTAACAAAACAGATATCACACATAACAAAAGTTTCCAGTAGCATTCTCCATCTTCAAGCAACATTCATGCATTAATGCATCTGATACCGTTCTAATTCTATTGCTCCTAGATATTGACATCAATTTTTGTAACTATTCCTTCGCTTACTTTTTCTGGACTGTGGAATAGACCCAGGGAGCTTTGAAAATGCTCCTATCTCTCTGTGTACCTCCCTGCACAGGATTTCTTCTGTTTTCTTGGTAGCTTTATTCTAAATCTGTTCCAATGCTGCCCAGTAGCTTACAGGAAGCCGTCCCAATCTCAACAACTATGCATTTACCCACAATTTGCCTTTGATTCCTGCTAATATAAATCATGTTTAAATGGGAAGCGCCAAATGGAACACAAAGGGAAGATGATGCATTTTTATCTACCAAGAAAACTGTCAAAAGATAAACCCTGATCTGTAAACATTAAATGAGAAACCCTGTACAACTCGCTTGCCAGTCAAAAAAAATACACCTAAAGGTTTCATTGAGTGACAAATATCTTACAGCGCCTTCGAGGGGAAAAATTAGCGTTTTCTTGTAATAGGGGTGGAGTGGCATGCTACGCACCCTGAAATATCTTAACTTGCACCATGAAACATTTTTTGATACAATGAAGAATAACTATTTTGATGGAGGCTTTCAACATTTGTTATACAGTGAAAGCAATGTGATTTTTCAGTGAGTAGTAGAATGTTTAACCTTTGCACAGAAAAAAGATTGTCTAAATTGGTTAGATGAATAATGGACCCATTTTTAGGTCAAGCCTGGGCAGCGCATGCGCTGCTCTGCGAGGCATGCTGTATTAAGGTAGGGACTTGAAGCTGGGCCCACTCTCCGTCCACATTTTTCATTGGCTTGTGACTTGTCAGCTGTAAACTGTGGCTGTTCATTGGTCAATAGACTTAGTAGTCCCTCCTAGTCTAATTTTATAACCTCCCATGGCGACACCCCCTTTTACGTGTGTGGTTGCTCAGTAGGCTTTAATTACAGCCTCCGAGCACTATTTTCTCAAATCCCTTTGTCCTGCCTGCTGTTGCAGGCAGGACACGCTCTCTCCTAATGCTTTTTAAAAAAAATTATAGCATGCATTTGCAATGCAAAAGGTCTCGCATTTGCGAGAGTTTAAGCTATTATCATTGAAAATGACAATGCCTTTTATTTATCTGTTTTAAAAACAACACATAAATAAAAGGCATTGTCATTTACAATGCCAATAGCTCAAACTCTCATAAATGCGAGACCTATTGCAATTTCTTTGGAATGGAGTCTGATGGGACAGGGTGTAGTCTGGAGCGAATATTTCATTGTGTTGATGTATTATAAAGTTTGTACAGCTACCCAATAAGTTTATGTACGATCTTTGTTGTCTACCATTTACTGAAAAACACATGTTTTGTATAGGTCTATTTTATTTTGAAAAAGCAGAATTGCATACTTTGCATCATTTGGGAACTGAAGCACATAAAACATAAAAGTACTAATCTCATGTACCTCTACTATAATCGCCATCTTATCGCAAAACAAAAGTGTGGGTATGTGCATATTTTATTTTAAATGGACAAATAAATCCCTCCTCATACTCGCCTCCCCCCGTTAGTGTATGTTTTTGGCATGCCAGGAAGGAGCTAACTTTCTGCCACAGCTCTATGCAAACACTGACTTACTGCCATTATATTTGCCTGCTTGGGAGATTTCAACCCTGATTGACTGCTCTCTGTCAAGAAGGATGACTTATGCTGTGATAGGCACATGCAGGAGAGCATGCCCTGCAGAATTCTTCCTGTTGCACCTCGTCAGACAGTGGTGGCATCTGATGTCCTTCTCTAGCAAGACATTAAGGGCCTGATTATGAGCCGGTCAATGTATTCCGACCGGTGTGTAAAACCCTGTGTGACATCTTACCTGGTTCCGTGTGGAACCTCACTGTGTGTTCTAAGTAGAACCTCTCTATGTAATAGGGTTCTGCAGTTGTCAGTTACTCACCAGCTGCTGATGGATGAGGTGAATAAATCGGACCAGAACTTGCCTTGATGAGAGTTTGTATTTTCTTTATGTGGTAAACACCACATTAATTTGGCGACGAGCGTGGTCTCACCTCAACATCAAGCGAGGTCTTCCTCCCTTTCTTCTTCTTCATTTCTAGAGAAGTTGTGTTTCACGCTTCTCCAGCGGCGGAACTAAGATTGGATGAGAAGGTGTTTCCTACACTTCTCCAGCGGCTGTTTGTGGACTGAACGTGGTGTCTATTTTACCTGAAAATAACGCCGGTGAGGAGATAAGCGGGAGGGGCGTGTGGTGAAACGCATTTGCGTTTCACTGCCTTTGCGTCATATCGCAGCACACACCAGCCAGGCCTTGTTTCATCTGTGTGTCGTAGGAGTCCTGGAACGCATTTGCGTTCCAGCGGAGGAGCTGCTTAACGAGCGCCGACGTGCGTCGTCGCGCACGGGCGCCATTTTAGTTTGTTGTGAGAATTTCTTATGGATAACAGTGCAGTTGAACATTAACATTGGTTGGACTTGCAGATGTGCGTCGTCACGCATGGGCGCCATTTTAACAAGTTGGGAAGACTTTAAATGGATAACACTTCAAGCAAGTGAATCACTTCTTCACGCAATTTCGATTTAAAAAAATAAATAATAAACGCTAATCTTTACGGTGATTGGCACACCTCTGCCGATCTGTCGGAATTCTCTTGAGCGCTTCAGTTTACGGTGATTGGCACACCCTCTCTTCTGATTTGTTTTTTGTATGTGCCGATGTCATGAAACAGCGGTGATTGGCACACCATAACTTTCTTACTGGAACAGTAAGTTCATTTTCATTTGGCAAATGTCTGAGTTTGTATCTAAGTAAAAGTTATATTTTTGGACTGTGATTAGCAATCCTTAAAGTGGATGCAGGTACAGCAAGTGTTTTCTTTTTGTTGTCTTATTGTAGCTTTACACCCTACTAAAATTTGTCAGTATAAGGACAATTTTGAAACATTTTTGCGGCATTAAGGAACTTTTGTGTATTTTGTTGAATCTGAATCAGAACTTTAGCAATAAGGAAAAGGAAAAATGCAGAACGTGACACAACCACCTTTCTTTTTGACAAGTCCAGGAGAACCGACGATAAAGTGGCAGAAGTGGAAGAAAATTTTTGCAAACTATGCAAGAGTTTGTGGGACGAACTTAAGCGCTGAACGTAAACATTCTTTGTTACTTCATTGTCTAGGGTGGGAAGGACAGGAAGTACTTGAGCATTTGCCTGAACTCAGTGCTGCTGATCAGAGAGCATTAAATGAATATGAGATATGCATACTACAATTAGATCGACACTATCTCCCTCGTTTAAGCACCATAATGGAGAGATACCATTTTGGATTACGGGAACAGAAGAAAGATGAGTCTGTTGAAGAGTTTGTGACAGGGTTGAGAAAACTTGCGGCATCCTGCAAGTTTGGTGGTGTTGTGGAAGAAAGAATTAGGGATCAATTTGTTTTAAAATGTGCTCATGATAAAATTAGAGAGGAGTTATGGTTAAAGGATGAGCCCCCTTTGGATGAGGTGTTGGCTATTGCCAAACGTGTTGAACACATGATGAAGTGTGTAGATGAGTTAAGTAATACAAAAAACAAGTCAAATGCATTGAACACTAATGTTGATGAAGTTATCTGTCCGGTAAAAAATAAGGCATCTGTTGATTCTGACTGTAGTAAGCCTTCTCGTGTCGTAGAAGGTACTTCTTATTCACAGGACAACAGGTCCATCTGTTTTAGATGTGGAAGATCAGGCCACAGAGCGAATGCTTCTTTTTGTCCTGCGCTGCAGGTCATTTGCAATGCATGTGGGAGGAAAGTTCACTTTGCCAAATGTTGTAGGAGCAAGGTGAGAAGAAGGGAACAGCCACATGTTAAAGAACAACCACAAGTCAAAGAAATCATGTATCAGGTAGATGGTCTTAAAGCAGAACACCCCTCTCATGTAGTTATTATTGAAGGCATTGAGATTGAGATGAAGTTCGATTCTTGTTCGCATCTCACTATGATCAGGAAGGACACATTTGATGAGTATTTTAGAGATAAAGTTACTCTTCTCAAAAATGATGTTTCTCCCGTTGGTTATGGGGGTTCTCTGATAAACATGCTGGGTTATTTCATGGCTTATATCGAAGTGAGTGGATGAATGACTGCTGGTAAGGTATATGTTGCCAGGAGAGGAGACGCACTTTTAGGGTGGCATCAGCAGCGTTTGCTTGGTGTTCTTCTTAATCCCAATGCAGTACCGCAAGTCCCAGTTCAAGCTGTTGACAATCCTGTTGCTATTCCTGATGTTTTCAAAGACAAATTGGGATGTCTGAAGGGATACAAACATCATATAAAATTGAGAGAGGGTGCAGTTCCCATTGTTGCCAAGGTTAGGAGGGTACCCTTGAATGAGCAAGCCAGTGTGCAGAAAGAGATTGAGCGTTTGGTTGACATGGGTGTCATTGAGCCTGTTGAGGCTACTGAATGGTTGGCTCCGATAGTTTTAGCGAAGAAGGCCAGTGGTGATTTACGCCTCTGTATTGATTTACGCTCACTCAACAAAGAGGTAGTTGTGGATAGGTTTCCTCTACCTAACATCGATTAAATGGTTGTCACGTTAGCAGGTGCTAAGTACGTCACCACCCTAGATCTAGCGTCTGCTTATCATCAGGTGGAGTTGGATGAGTCTTCGCGGGATTTGACAGCCTTCGTGACACCCATGGGAACTTTTAAAATCCTAAGGATGCCTTTTGGGCTTGTTTCAGCTGCGTCTGTTTTTCAAAGGATTATGTCAAACGTACTTAAAGGTCTTTCAGGGGTGAAGTGCTATCAAGATGACTTGTTGATTTGTGGTAGCACTAAGGCTGAGCATTTCTCAAGGGTTTGTGCAGTTTTGGAATGTCTGAGGAAAGCTGGTTTGACCCTTAAAAAAGAGAAATGTAAATTTGGGGTGGAAGAAGTAAACTACCTGGGTCATTCCATCTCTGGACAGGGTGTTTTTCCAAAGAAGGAACTGGTTAGCACAATTGTGAACTTGAATGAGCCTTGTAACAAGGAGGAGTTACTGTCCTTTTTAGGCATGGTCGAATTCTATTGTAAGTTCATTCCAGGATATGCAGACAAGACGCATTGTCTAAGAAGATTGACAGGTAAGAATGTGGTTTTTGATTGGAGTATGGAGTGTGCAAGGGAATTTGTCTCTATCAAGGAAGATTTGAGGAAAGCTCCTTCCTTACAAGCTTTTGTGCCAAGTGATGAGACTCTCATTTTGACTGATGCTAGTGCTAAGGGTGTAGGAGCTGTTTTGCTTCAAAGGAGCTGTGGAGTTGAACGTTTGATTGCTTGTGCTTCAAGATGTTTGAAGGGCTCAGAACTGAACTACTCGGTAATCGAGAAAGAGTCATTGGCCATCTTTTGGGCTTTGAGGAAGTTCAAAAATTTGGTTTGGGGTACTAAGGTAAAAGTTCTCTCCGATCATAAGCCTTTGAAAGAAGTATTTTCAAAAAAAGGATTAGATTCTATTTCTTCTAGGATAAGGAAGTGGATCATTTCTCTCCAAGAGTTTGACTTTGTTGTTGATTATATTGCAGGTGTAATCAACAATGCTGCTGATTGCTTATCCCGTTTAGTAGATGTTAAGGAGGTTGATTTGGATGGAGAGAGTCAGGTTGATGATGTGATAAATGTCTGTGAGGTTACGTTGGGTGCGGTTGATGAGACTGAGTGGAGATCTGAGGTTGGCAAGGATCTTGAAATTTCTAAGGTTATAGAGTTGTTGTCGTTGGGAAAAAACAAGCATCTTGAAAAGCCATGGTCTTTTCAAGATGCTTGGTTTGTGGGGAGTTATCAGTCGTGGATGGTGTGCTTGTTCGTGGTACGAAGCTTATTCCACCGTTGGGTGTTCGGAATAAGCTTCCTAATCTTGCTCATGTTGGACATCTAGGCATTGTAAAAACTAAAGAGTACTTGAGGATGCAATTTTGGTGGCCGGGAATGGATAAAGAGGTTGAGAGGAGGGTTCGGGATTGCCTTGAGTGTTGCTCGAGTGATAAGATTTTGAAAACCAAGCAATTGCCCATGGTCTGCAGGAAGTTACCTGAGCATCCCTGGGATGAGATTGCTATTGATATTGTTGGACCCTTGCATGGTGTGAGTGACACTCCCTTTCTAATTGTTGTCTTGGATCTTTATTCGAGATGGATTGCAGTAAGTTCAGTCCGAGATATTTCGTCGGCTAGTGTCATGAAATTCTTAGAAGAAATATTCAAGAGGGAAAGCTATCCCAATTGTATTCTGTCTGATAATGGTCCACAGTTTTGTTCTGCAGAATTACAGTCCTTTTTTAAAGATTGTGGAATTATTCATAAGAGAAGTTCTGTTTACCATCCAGAAACCAATGGGGCTGTAGAGAGGGTAAACAAGACTCTCAAAGAAAGCATTCAATTGGCCAGGGCGAGTAATTTAAACTGGAAAGCTGTCCTTCAAGACAGGATCACTGCTTATCGCATGTCGCCTCACACGACAACAGGAAGAAGTCCTTTTGAGTTGTTCAAAGGTAGGGCCTCGAACTCTAAGTTGTGTCCAGGATGGATGTGTTTGAACAAAGGGCTGAAAGACAATCAGATAGGTGATTGGAGACGCAGAGAGCTGGATAAACAGTTGGAAAGAAAAAGGTACTTTGATGATAAGATGTGTGTTCAAACCAATGATGTGAAGGTGGGTGACTACGTGAAAATTAGGGCTCCTGTTGGTTGTCAACCATGGTCAAAGTATCCCTGTGTAAGAAAAGTTGTTAAGATTTTCAAGAATGCTGTTAAGACTATTGATGGTAGGATTTGGAATAAGAGCAGAGTTGTGTTGGTCAATTCTAATCCGATTTCAGCTGCCAGTCAAAGAGGTCGCACTGGCTCTTATTACTCAACAAGTGATGATGATTCCTCACCATCAAGTGTACATTCCTTGCCTCGTAATGTTAGAGAGAGGAGTCAGAGGGTGCATAGACAACCTTTGTATATGAAGGATTATGTTTGTTAAGTTTTTCCATTCTACATACTCCTCTTACCAAGGATGATGTTTTTCTTTGATGTTTAATGTAATTTCTCTCTTGCATTTATGTTTCTTACCTTTCTTTTGTTGTAAAGAGGGAAGATGTGTGACATCTTACCTGGTTCCGTGTGGAACCTCACTGTGTGTTCTAAGTAGAACCTCTCTATGTAATGGGGTTCTGCAGTTGTCAGTTACTCACCAGCTGCTGATGGATGAGGTGAATAAATCGGACCAGAACTTACCTTGATGAGAGTTTGTATCTTCTTTATGTGGTAAACACCACACCCTGTTTATGCACTGGTTGGAAGTACGAGTTGGAAGGTATTTAACGTATACAATAATGATCAGATGTGCTAAATACCTCCACCTTTGTTAAATCTGAGCAGGTCAAACCAGCCAGTATATAACTGGGGGGAAAATATGCTATTTACCATATATGCAGATTTTGGTGCGTTAATCACCATAATCAGGATGTTGCTCTCTACAAACTCGTAATAGGTGCTATTTATTGCACCTGATAAATAACGTACCCCGTGGTACCATTATTTATCAGGTGTGATAAATAGCACCTATAGTCATAATCAGGACCCATGGGTATCTTCCTGGTTGCCAAATAGTATAGAAAGGTGTTGGTGTTCACTGCCAACGTTTGTCAATTAAGAAGGGCTCAATTCGGCAAAGATAACTTATCATAAGTTAACATGTTGTGGCAATGGTGTTACCTTCTAAAATGACTTAATCTGTAGACTGTTTTTGTTACTAAATGCAGTTGTTCATTAGGATTCTGCATTTTTGTTTTGTCTATTTATCAAGACAAGGTGGTATTGAATACCAATTTACATCACTTGCTAACTATATCTAGTACTTATGAGCTCTAGCCATAAATTCAAACTTTGTGCCAGTCATCCATCTCCCATGGTTCCCCTTAACATATTTAATAATCAGTATGCTCCAAAATTGACTATATTATGTTTTAAAAATGCTCATATTACTTTTGAGCTAGGTAGAACATGTTACGGCCGAGATAGGACGCTTCATGACTATTGGATGATACCCAGTGACTGACTTTTCACATAGGAAAGTTAGTGAATCTGAGTTCTAACACTGACCCTCGTGCCTTAAAAAGAAAAAAAAAAAAAAAAGCATTGGCAAAGCCAATAGGTCTTGCCTATGCGAGAGCTATTGGCTTTGGCAATGGGTTTTAGCCATGATGCAAACCAGTGTGGCTGCTGTTCAGCATGGCTAAACGTTAGTGGTGTGGTGTGGGGTGCGGTAGATTGGAGTGGGGTAGTTTGAGGTAGACTGACATGGGTTAGTTAGAGTAGCGTGGAGTGGGGTAGACTAGGGTAGCATAGAGTGGAGTAGGTTAGTTTAGAGTAGCATTAAGTGGAGTAAATTGGTTTACAGTAGAGTGAAGTAGATTGGGGTAGCGTGGAGTCTGGGAGATTGGTTTAGAGTGGCGTGGGGTATATTGGGGTAGAGTGAGGTAGACTGGAGTGGAGTAGATTGAGGTAGATTGTAGTGGTATAGAGTGGGGTAGATTGAGTGGAGAATAGTGGGGTAGATTGTAGTGGAGTGGGTAGATTAGGGTGGGGTAGATTGTAGAGAAGTGGGGTAGATTGTATTGGAGTGGAATGAGGTGCAGTAGATTGGAGCGGAGTGAGGTAGATTTGGCTGGATTGGAGTAGATAGTAGATTTGGGTGGATTGTGGTAGATAGGAGTGTGGTAGATTGGGGTAGAATGGAGTGACATATATTGGAGTAGATTGAAATGGGGATACATTGGGGAAGAGTGAAGTGGGGTAGATTGGGGTGGGGTGAAGTGGGATACTTGGAGTGAGGTAGATTGAGTGGATTAGAGTAGGGCAGATTGGAATGGATTGAGGTAGACTGGAGTGGGGTAGATTGGAGTGGAGTAGGGTAGTTTGGAGTGGGGTGGAGTGGAGTGGGGTAGAATGAAGTGGAGTAGATTGAAGTGAAGTAGATTGTAGTGGAGTAGATTGGGCTAGACTGGTGTGTGGTAGATTGGGGTGGAGTGGGTTAGATTGGAGTGGGGTAGATTGGGGTGGAGTGGGTTAGATTGGAGTGGGGTAGACTGGGGTAGAGTGGACCGTGGTAGATTGGAGTGGAGTAAAGTGGGGTGGATTGGAGTAGGGTAGAGTGGAGTGGGGTAGATTGGGTGAATTGGAGTAGGGTAGAGTGGGGGAGACTGGGGTGGAGTAGAATCGGGTAGATTGAAGTGGGGTAGTTGGAGTGTAGTAGAGTGGAGGTAGATTAGGGTGGAGTGGGGAACACTGGAATGGAGTAGATTGGGTGGTTTAGATTATGGTTGATTGTAGTGGAGTGGGTAGATTGTAATGAAGTAGAGTGGAGTATATTTGATTGGGGTAGAGTGGGGTGGGGTAGAGTGCTGTAGAGTGGCGGGGTGTGGAGTGGAGTGGCGAGCTGTGTCATAGAGTGTCTGACAGAGGCGTGGAGTGGCGTAGAGTGGCATGGCAAAGGGTGGAAGGGCATAGAGTGGAGCAGAGTGTTGTAGAGTCAAGTGGTGTAGAGTGTTGTAATTGAGGAGTAGTGTAAAGTGGAGTGGCGTAGTGTGGAGTATGCATGCTGTGATAGCACACTGCCATTACAGACAACACATTTCCAATTGAAAATGGCCATTACAGTGGCACAGACATACAGTTTTACTGTGCATAAATAATATTGTGTGGTAATTTCATCACCAAGTGTATTGATTTGTTTTGATCGCATTAAAATATTTGTTTTCGCCACACTTCAAAATTACAAAAAGACTCTTTCATTTCTACTGTTCTCATTCTGATGTATTCTAAAATATCAACACAGTTAATTTTTATTGTGTGCTAGAAAAGATAACATCCTACAGTCTGTCCTCTCACATGAGTATTCAGCAGGATGGATTGTCACATAAATTCTCACTTTGAAGTCAGCAAAACAAAAGTAAACACCAAGTTCCCTGGAATACAAAGCCTCACATTTGACCTCTGTCTTTGAATGTACAGCAAATGAGACAAGATAAGAACAAGATTTAAAGGCCTGTTTACAGATAGTGAATACTCACGGGTGAGACTAACTCAAGCTGGACAGCTTAAACCAACAAGCAAACCTCAGAGCCAGCTAGGAAAGATGCAGTCTGTAGAGTGGCTCAACAAAAAGAAAAAAATAGGTCTCAAAAGTCTGAGCAGTGTAAGGACACAAGTACTTGGGCAATGCTCTAGAGGAGGGTCACATGCAAGAAGAAGGAAGTTACAGTCGCAGAACTGACCAGCAGGAAGCAAACAATTGGAAGTGACTTTGAAGCCCACCAATGGTAAGTAATGGGAGGGCTCCAAGCCCACTAACAATAAACAAAATGTCTTGAAGAGAAAGAGGGTGCGCTGTCTACGTGAGACCTAATAATGCATTGGGTCAAGCTGAAGCCAAACAGCAATGATGCTACATCAGTGGTGTTCAGCAAAGGGCTAGGTTGCCCAAATTCACGCCATATTTTCAGATTACCCACATGAAATAGATTTAAATGCAATGAATCTGAATGGAACTCGTTTACAGTCTGATTAATCTGTAAACCAACCATGGATCACACCCTCTTGTACCTTCATTAAATATTTATGCCCTACATCAGTGATTCTTAACCTGTGGTCTGGGGACCAATGGGAAATTGCAAAGCCTAATCAGGGGGCTCGCGACTGTTTGAAAAAATGTAATTTTATTAACAGATAATCTGTATTTAAGTTAAGCAAATGTAAAAGTGAATATTTTTAACGGTCTGTAAATGGGAAGGAGTTTGAAATTGGAGGTTAAAATTAAGTTGGTTTCCTTAGATTGATTCGTGGGACAGTGCATCTGACAGTATATGGTATGGGCAATCGTTTCTTAATTGAATTCTAAAAAACTCCAACCTTCCCATTAAAATAAAAATTGTGTTTTTTTTTTTTTATATTGGTTTGTGAATTAAAATATCTGTGTATTGTTTTGTAGTTCAAATCATTGAAATTGCTTAGGCTTAACTGCTACTCTACATCATCTTCATCTTCATCTACATCATCTTCATCTGCATCAAAACCCTCCATAAGCACCCGACATGGTAACAGGGCTGGACTCCATATCATCCCAAAAAATGAGAAGTTGGTTATAATTTATTTTAAATTGGCTGTTTATTTTAGGCACTGACCAACTATTTGTAACAATTAGTGCCATTCAAAATGTGTTTGCATAATTAAACAAATGTAACAATTGCAAGAGTTTAGCTGCTCAATCAATTAACGTATTTAAATTGAGAGCCTAGTTTGAAGTGTCTTCTGTACAAGATTTTCAATCGCACATCAGCTGCTTTGATCAGACATGCCCCGTTGATGGGCACTACTACAATAGGCATTTAAAGGGGTTGGATTTTTTAAAAGAAAAGCATAAAGGTGATAACGATGGTACAGGAACTTAATGTATTAGATTGGTTTTGTAACGATTTGCCCCCTCCAGTTAGCTTGAAAAAATGTTTTTCGTGGCTCTTAAAGTGGGCATAAGTATGGGATAGGTGCATCACAATTCCACTTTGTGAAATGTTGCTCTGCTTTCCCCACTGTCCTATTTCTCATGTTTGGTCAAAAGCTGGTGTAATTAGAGTCGATGGAACCACAATAATTAAACCCAAGCATACATACAGGTGTTATGTGCTGAGCTTAACGTCGTAGGTAGGGGCAAATCCAGTACGTCGAACCTTGACAAGCAATTTGGCAAAAAAATATAAAAATAAAGGAGAGGCCCAGCAGCCCAAGCACACCAGGCCTGGTATTGAAGTGCAGCCCTTTTCAGGCGGCTCTGCGCATGTGATTTGGAAAAATGCAATCAATCACAGTGCAAGGCAGGCAATGGATGAAAAAGGGCCGACACATTACACTTGTATGCTGTCGTGGACAGAAGCAAAATGTAATTGATTCTTGAACTGACCAATAACTAAAGAGGGCGGACTCAATGTATACATTTTTATAATTATGATTATTATTTTTTTAAACATGAGGGTGACAAGAAAACTAAAGTGGTTTATACCGCAGATCTAAAAAAAAAAAAAAAAAAAGTGTGTCCAAAATTATATTGCATAAGGTTTGTGGCACTGTGAGTCCTCAAATGGGTATTTCACTGCACTGAAGAACTACATGTTTCTAGGCAAGAGTATAAAGATGGCTTAACCGCAGTTTTGAAACATGAACACGGTTAGCTGCTAGTACAGATTGTGCAGCAAAGAGCGAAGATGTTTGTGTTGGCCAACATGTTGGACGCAGAAACCAGCTCTATTTCTGTACACAGCAGACCCTGCATTAGGAATTTCCCAAATTCCAAACTGTTACAGAAAGGATATGGGCTGGCTCATAGAAGCCTGAGTTGCATGGCATCCAAAGAAGGTAAATTGTTTTAGCAATGTAATCAGCTATAGGGAAGCAGGCAATGATTAATACTGCTACATTGTGGAAAATTCTTATACCTGTGTTGATAAAGAATACTACGCTGATCCCAGAAAAGGTTTGCAAGGAAGGTGAAGATTAGACGAGGAATTTTGAAGTATTATGTAATCCCAAAGTCCAGTTGTCATGTGATCTAATAGATATGTTTTGGTGGAATGAGGAAGTAGTATGCTTTTTTATTGAATTATGCTAGTACATGTCTTACTTTTTCCTAACAAGCATTGTCAAACTCAATAAGTCTGGCTTTCTTATAACTCTGGTGTTTTGTGTCTAGCCTTGGAGAACTAGTGGACATTAAAATGCTCACTTTTAGTATCCCAGGACGAAAGTGACTACCAGATTAATACTCCTTTTTCACTCTTTACCACCACAGCAGATCTGAGAAGACTCAAACAGCTTATGGCTTACCCTAGCCTCCTTCTATACTCTGGAACTGAATGGTGTTAAGATGTCATTCAGACCAGACTAACATTTGCCTGAGTTAAAAATTATTACAATTTTTGACTAGTGTTTAACAAATTACCAGTGATTGACTAGCGATAGATAGATAGATAGATAGATAGATAGATAGATAGATAGATAGATAGATAGATAGATAGCCATTGGATAATAAACAAGGGAAGCTTTTCACTGGCTATAGAATTGTGTTAACTTTGTCTCCTTTTGTTGAGAGAAATTTATAGGTGAAGTGTCCACATTCTAAAACTGATAGGAGATGTGGAGTCTAGACCGATAAGCACCCCCCCTCCCAAGAATGTAGCAAGCTCATGGAATGGTCAAAGAGTTGGGTACGCTGTATTGGTTAAGGGTTCTATACACAAAGCCAGCATTGGTTGTGGAGTGCTCTGCATAAATTACCAAAGAATAATGTGCCTCTTCTACACTTTAAAGTTGTTAGAGATAATATAAGATGATTGCTGGCAAGTGTTATTTTTCAGCTGTTAAAAAGGAAAATAATTGACAGAAGTTACAATAGAAAAGGTAAAAATAGCTACATCTCCATTATTATGGGATTTTGTATTGTGGGCCATTTAGTGCCCATTAATTAGCCCTAGTTGATCACCCTGCTTCAGACCCAGATTGCTTCTGACTGCCATGCTTTTAACCTTCGTGCTACAACTATCATCAACCCAGGCCTGAGATTTTCCCTCTGTATCACTCAAATGGAGGGTGATCACAGTCTTGAGTTGACACCTATCAACGGACCTCAACAAGAAATTGCTTCAATTCATGTTTCGCTACAACGAGGTATACCTGCTGGTTCTTCTTCTACTCATGACATTCCTAAATCTGTGGAATTCCCTAAAGAAATGCTGTTTTATTTCACAGAAAGTAGATGCTTAAAACATTTTGATATAAATGCATTGTGTCAGTAGGTGGCTGTACCATTGCCATATGGCCTATTTCTGCTTTCTATTGTTTTGTAGGTTCCATTTTAAATTCCAATGAGGATTTTCCCCACACCATCCGCTAAAAGGTAGCTCTGTACATTTGAAGAGAAAACATTAAAGATCATATCTTCTAAACAAACGTCTGCATGTGAAAAGGAAAGTTACTGTAATGTGTTAAACATTTAAATGTTATTAATTCCAATCCCTTTAACATGTTCATATGTGTCTGTGTTCAAAGTAAGAAACTACTTGACTTAAGGATATCTAACCCCTAATCATGATGTTATTCTCTTATTTCAATATATAGTGATCAAAGCTGTTATGGATTACTGTTTTTGCTTATTCCTAAAATAGGAAAAGTGTATTTAAGAAAACAACTTGCATAAATACATAAATAAAACACTGTGAAGCAAGTTGTGATTGTATGTTTCCCCACCCCATCCAATTATTACAAAAGTAATACCCTGAGTCCAGGATGCTTGTTTCCAGTCCAGGGAGGACCTAGCTTGGCAGTTCGGACCGGATGGTTTCCATGAGGAGCAGGGTCAAGAAGACTGATTTGCATAAGGCTGGGTCGGAACTGGGGTGGCGAAGTGAGCAAAAGAACGATGATGGATTTAACCCAGATCTAATAGTGACTTGGGGTGAATTTCTGAAAGTTTCAGCCCTCCGTTGATCATCTTATTGTGTTTGCTTTGTTCGCCCTAAGTTGGCAGGGTATGCCCAGACGTGGGTCCCTTGCTTTCTTTGCCACTGGATTCAAGCTAGCCTTGCTGATGAAGGGTGTTACCCCGAAACCGGTCCCAGGATACTTGTTTCCAGTCAAGGGAGGACCTAGCTTGGCTGTTCGGGCTGCACTGTTCCCATGAGGAGCTGGGTCAAGACTGATTTGCATATGGCTGGGTTGGAACTGGGGTGGCGAAGTGAGCAAAAGAACGATGATGGATTTAACCCAGATCTAATAGTTAAAGTTCCAAGTTCAGGGTTTTAGTATATAGGAAGTAGTGGCGCTCGGCCTAATCACGTCAATGTATATAGGTCACAATAGTAAGTATGGTGCTGACTGGGAAGGGAGACCCTTGCAACCCTCAATGTGTGTAGGAAACCCTACAACAAACAACAATGTCTAAATCCTGTGCACACATACAAAATCAAACAAAATATGTAAATATCAATTAGAAGCAAATTGTACTGGATGCTTGAGTAGTGTCATGATTTCTTTATTCTTCAACAAAACCGCAACCAGCCGACACGTGTTTCGTCAGAGAAAAGTAATCCCCGACTCTTCAGGGCTAAGACGAGTAGTCTACACTCTGTATAGTCCCTAGGCCGGTGATAATTCCAACCCGGTAGGGCACAAGTATACGTTAAATCCAAGAATCCAAAATTTTAAAATTTAAGATGTGAGAAATCTGAAAGTGGCACAGCAGAATCGCGTAATCTCACCGGAATGCTGGTGATGATTCCAATCCGACAAAACTCAATTGAAGTCCAATCTAAGTAAGCATGCAGGCAACGGGTATTCTAAGGTGATCCAATAAGATACGATAAACGACCCGTACCGCCAGTAGAGCATAAGTGAAATTCGTATCAAAAGACCTTGTCTATGAAAATTAAATGATTTCAAACGTATATCAGTAATCGAACACGTGTATGTGTCCACCAATTCCGTTTGCGTGATGAAAAATAATCGCGTCCTGGCGGCACCGATTCCCTCGTTGGAGTGGCGGTACGGGTCGTTTATCGTATCTTATTGGATCACCTTAGAATACCCGTTGCCTGCATGCTTACTTAGATTGGACTTCAATTGAGTTTTGTCGGATTGGAATCATCACCGGCATTCCGGTGAGATTACGCGATTCTGCTGTGCCACTTTCAGATTTCTCACATCTTAAATTTTAAAATTTTGGATTCTTGGATTTAACGTATACTTGTGCCCTACCGGGCCAGATCTAATAGTGACTGGGGGTGAGTGTCTGAAAAGTTTCGGCGCTCCGTCCATCATCTTATTGTGTTTGCTGTGAGCATAGTAATAGTCTGCTATGCTGCATATCAAAGCTGTGAATATGATGTATATGGGGTGTACCGTCTGGTATGTTTTGTTAGAGGTTAGTCACTCCTCAGGAGACTGTGCTTTGAGTGCAAACAATGTGAGCCTTACATTTTGCTTCTACGTAGAACAAATAGCAATTATTTAGCTGCGACAGAGTATTGCCATTATGTACATACAACAGTTACATAGTTATTATGACAAAGCACTGACGACGGCACTTCATAATTATGGAAAAGATTCACACAATTTAGGCAAATGTTAATATTTTTAACTTGGTATTTACATTCTTCCTTCTGACTTACACCTCACTACCTAGCACCATGATGGCTGCCTTCCTTTATAGTTTGTGGAGATAGCAGCCATAGTCAGAGTCTCTAGTGGTTAGCTACAGACATTACAATTCAAATGCATGTAACAATGCTGACACTGGAGTTCTACTCACAGCTTACTGGAGTAAGGGCTGAGGCAGAACAGAGTATTGTTTCCATTCTACCCCTTTCCCGTAACTCTGGAAGATGGCGATAATCTAACAACCATTGACAAAGCTAATAGGTCTCATTGTTGAGACCCATTGCTTTATCAGTGTTTTATAGCCATGGTGGATAGCATCCCTGATGCTGTTCAGCATGGCTAAATAAGAAAAAAAAAGTCTATGGTGCGGCTGGCCACGTCATACTGCAGGTGTGCGCAGCACACATGCACACACCTATAAAATGATGTGGCACTTTATTTTTTATTAAGTGAGGGTGGTAGCAAGATCGAGGACACAGGTATGGGGTTGCAACGATGAGGAGTCAGAAGGAGAAGCAATGGCGAGAAAAGAGGTTGTGGGTGGGGGAGCAACACGGAGGGTGGGGGAAAGAAGCAACCCGTAGGGCGGGGTGGGGAGAAAAAAACGAGATAGCAGCATAGAGACGGTGGGGGATGCACCAGGTGAGAAAGCAACGCAGTGGAGATTACAAGAGTCTGAGCGAATCATGAAGGGGGCGGGAAGAGGCACATGGGTGACAGAGAGCAACATGGAGTGCAGTGGAAGTGTAGTACAGGAGGTAGACAGCTGGACTCATGCACTCTTGTGGAGTGTTTAACGAAAAAGAAAAAAGCAGTGATTAAGAAGCAAGCAGTGGAAGTATAGTAGAAAGTCAATCAAAAGAGATGGCAAATAGGCTATACTCCATGGGAGTAACAAGCATGACTGACAATCTGGGACACGAAGAAGAAACAGGCAAATGAGAGTGATAGGAAAGTCAACCAATGGTAAGCTATGGGCAGGCTCCAAGCCCCTGGCTGTTCTTGCTAAGCCCACAATATATCTTACACAATTAGACAGCTTGACTGTATGGTAGGCTTGACCTACAAATAGCAGTGCTGTTGTTAGCAGTGATGGGCAAGTTGGCCTCAGCAGCTAGCACCAACAGCCTATAGGGAGAAAGTTGAGTTACCAGCTGAGACCCAGACAGCAGTACCACAGCTGAAGGGAGAAAATAACTAATCCTTCGAGTGAGGGGAAAGTGCACGGAGGGTGCATAGACAGTCTTGAGGATCATGGACAATCACATTAGTGCAAGGACAGCTGAGAAAACCACTGGACTAGGGTGTCTGAGTGAAGCACTTCCATTAAGGTCCCCACAAGATGGTGGGATTTGTAAATACATGCAGATGTTCTGAAAAAGAAGAGGAGGCAACAGGTGCAAAGTGAATATTAATGACTGGAACTTATTGGGTCATCTTTCATCTTGAGGCGGTTAAATTGTGAAAATATCATAGCCCCCACCATAATTCTGGGAAGCAGTTAATAATGTACTTTTTTAAACATAGATCTAGGCAGAGCAGTAGTAACGCTCAGGATGAGGACTTGGGTAGGAGCTTGAGTTTACATAGGGGGAGAAAAGCAGGCTAACGTCAGTCAATGCCCCCATGCAGATATTAAATGATGAAACTGGCCTAACTGAGCTGGTGGTGAAAGCAGTGGACGTGAAGCTGGAGGATCTTACAGGTAGGACGTTGAAACTGGAACAAGCTAAAAAAAAAAAAACACAGTGTAGAATGGACTCTGTAGTAAACCCTGTTCCAAACACATTGTCATCATAGATCCAAATGGAAGCTATCTCACATTGTGCAGTGGAGAAAATACTGCAAAACAATGATTTGGCGAGTGCTACAACTGCTAGTGTCTATGGGCACGGCACGACACCTGATTAAATGATTCTATAAGTTGCTGTTAGGAATGGTTTGGAATCCGCTGGTGGCAATCCGAGATAGATGGGGGGCACTGTTGGGGCGGGAACTACCAAACTCAGAGAGGTGTAAAATCCTGGCATACCATAAAAAAAAGTCTCCAGGAATATGAGACTGAAATATACCCAATATAATTATGTCCTCATGACCCATTTCACACCCCACAGACTGCAGGTCATGTATGGCGGGAAGCCACGAACCTGCCCCAGAATTACATTCCTAGACGCAGATTTTTGTCAAATGAATTGGAGCTGTACCCATCTGCGGCCATTCTGGGAGACGGAGATATGTACACTTAACACAACCCTGGGCCGTACTTTTGCCTGTAATTTGGAAACCTGGCTACTGTGGTTGTTTCCTAAACCTCGCACACGGAAAGTGGGCACTAAATTCCTAGATCTGGCACTGGCTTTGGTCAAGAGATGCATAGCAATGACATGGCATTCCGGGGTGGGACCAGCGGCTGCGACTTGGGTGAAAGATGCCAATGTTTGGGCTAGAGCGGACGAGAGAGCCCTGATTTGGGAAGATGCCTGTGGTTTGCAACGATGCCCAATTGTGGGGATGTGGACGGAAGTGCTAGAGTCCTGGGAACACCCAGAGGAGGATGCAGAGGATGATATAGACGGACACGACGTGCCAGCCGAGGAAGCCATTGATTACCCCCCTGGTGATACAGATGAGGAGGATGGTGCACATTAGAAGTGATGAGTGGCTGTATCTCTTGAGGAAAATATGCCTCTTCACAAGGTTGCGGAACCTTGCAACATGAGAGGTTGTGCCCTACCCCACCTCTCATGTCCTCACCGGTCAGCTATTCTTAGTTAGTTAGCGCCTCAGCATACACCCCCCCCTCACTGGGCCGCCCTGTGGATCCATACTTTCTCCTATTGGAACACCCTGATATCTCCTCATCAGATCGGAGGACAGACCCCTGAAACAGTTTGTTTGCTTTTTTTTGTTTTACAAATTTAAATGTATTGGCCTCTACGGATTCCCTTGATGATACCTTTGAACATCAGCATGAGTAAACGTGACCTGGAGGAGACGGTCAAAACATCCCTGGACCTAAACGATTGATGAGGTTGGCTACATCATGTAAAAGCAGAGATGGAGAAGAATGTCTAAAGAAGTACCTTATATGATTTCCAGTGTCATTCGAAAATCAGATGTTCTGAGTCGGAGGGAAGATTGTCATTATCATTTATTATTCTTGGTATGCACAAGATATCATACCTACGTGGGTACCATATGTCTGTGCTTTCCTTTACATGCTGCCAATACACTACGATGACCCTTGTTTTCAATATAGAGACGCTTTCATGTACACATATTACATATTCTAAAAGCCAATAAAATACGTTAAAAAAAATAATAATTTGGCAAATAAAACCCACACCGTAATACGTGGAGTCGTTATTTACAACCGTATTTTCAAACGCTGGTCTATTACGTGGCAGTTCCATTCAGATAAAGTACCAAAACGAATTATGAAGAAGACAAAATACACTGTAATATATTATAAAACGTGGGGTGTTTTCCCCGTGGCTTGTATGACAGTTTAGACAGGAACGTTATTGCTTTTAATATGGGTGTATGTTGGAAAATAAAGCAATCTTCTCGAGTTGAATACTCTGTTTTGGGGGAGGAAAGGGGGTTGCAAAATGCAGACAGTCATATTTTATTATCTCACTATCATTCATGTTTGGACTAATGGTTGCGGATTGAAGGTTGTGAAAGTCTAACTTCAGATGAGGGAGATGTGGTCTTTGCAGAAGAGAGCAGCTATCAAGGAGGTTTACAGTTAGTAAGGAAACATGTTGAAGCGGTTGCATTTTGAGTAGCTGGGCCTGCAACAGCAGCGTAGCTTCTCAAACAGGAATCACACGTGACCCTAGAAGTCTTCTTGTGGATGCTGAATGCTTCTACCCCTCCCTCCATGACGCCGTGCCCGGGGGCGACGGCTCCACGCTGTGTTATTTCTAAACCCGTCGGCTCTTGTACTGTGCGCGTGGCCGTCCCTTATTCAGGCTCTCGGGATCGCGTGCCGCAGCTGCAGTGTACTGCTTTTGTGCCCGCGCACGTGCGCGATGCAGTGTGGGAATGGCTGTTTGGTGCCGGGGTTGGCTGAAAGCGCGCACAGTGGAGTTTTAATGTCCGCCATGTTGGCCAGGGCGTATTGAAGAGACTGAGAGAAACCGAAGCGGGGGGAAACCCCCCCCAAAAAAAGACCGGAGTTTTCCAAATCTGAAGCTCTGGTCTGTGTAACCTGAAACTGTCCATGGAAAGTGAGGAATATAATGAGCTGTGTCCATGAGAGCGGCCACGGGCGGCGCCGTGAAAGAGCGCAGATCTTTATTTAAAAACAATGAGTAAACTGTCGTTTCGAGCACGGGCGCTGGACGCGTCCAAGCCTCTACCCATCTTCCGCTGCGAGGACCTTCCTGATCTGCACGAATATGCGTCCATCAACCGCGCAGTGCCGCAGATGCCGACGGGGATGGAAAAGGAAGAGGAGTCGGTACGTTTGAATTATATAATTATTTCCGTGCTGTGAGCTAGGCTGCCTCCCTGTCTGCGTGAGCTTCCACAAAATGGCCGTCGTACAGTGCACGGCTTCGATCACGAGCGCCGCCGTGGTCGGTCTAAGCGCACACTAAGATGGGGTTTGTGTGCACAAGACGGTGCAGTCCGTTTATACCCCCGTGCTCGGCGCTTTCAGTCGGTAGGACTTGGGGGAGGGGTGAAAACCATTGTCATGTGATCCACCGTACATTCGCCATTTTGTTTTTGGCCTTGTCTGCACTACAATTTATTTCTGTGCCAGGGCGCGTGCTCGTGCGCGCTGCTTAGGTGACGTTTGCGCGAGCACGAATATAACGTTCACAGTTGCCGCTAGAGAAGGAGCACTGTCACCTGTATATCAGCAACATTGTCAATAAATACATTTCAGACATCACGGTTTGGCCTCGTAATACGCGCCGCTCTCTGGTGGATAGGCTCCAGAAGTCTTTCGCCCCGCCATTAACGTTCATTGTTTTTTTTTCCTCTAAGTTTTACAGGCTAAAATTTTTGAAGTTCGTGTTGCGTTCTACATACCCCCGTATGCTTGCGTCAAAATCTTCGTGGAATTGAATTGTCCGTTTCTTGCTTCAAAATCTTTTTCCTGGATTATCTAACATGTCTAAATTGACGTAAGAGTCTTTCAGGGCATGCTTTTGGCAATGCACACATAGGAACTGATTCAGAAAAGTATTTTGGCTTCGAGGGTAAATAGTACAGCAGTAGTATTATTCTAAATACCCGCTTATATGCATTTGTGCATGGACCCTGAAATGTCCAACTCCCAAGTAAAAGTGCAAGGAGAGCACCCTCCTTTCTGTTTATACTAAATGCATTTGAATATTCCAATTTAATTTCTATTTTAGATGTTTTGGGGCCACTTTAGGAGTACTGCTTTATGCACTGCAAAATGTCTTGTGAGTAGGCCCCCCCTTAGCCTATGTCACAGATTTGGATGAATTGGAGTGTATGCAGGATCATGTTTAGCTGTGTCAGTGTAGAGTTGGCTTGGTTCTGTTATTGGCACATACAACCCTGCTACTGTATTAAACTTACATATGTAAAAGAACCATGTATTTTTGGAGTGCCCTAAACTGCTGGTGCATCAAACACACAAGGTGACAGGAGTAATGTTTTGTTACTTACTGGTAAAATATAAAAAAATGTAAATTCGTATTTGTAAAGCGCGAACTACTCACCCTTACGGGTCTCAAGGCGCTGGGGGCCGTCGTGGAAATTAAGTGAGCTATTGCCCAGAGTCACATGGTGCTGAGCTGCCGCCGGAGCCGGGGATCGAACCGTGAGCCCTGTGCTCCGAAGTCAGCTGCACTGGCCGCTGCACCACACCTCTCCACCACTGGTAATCTTCATTACCCCGATTAAGGTCCCCCTCGTCCCAGTTCTTACAATGTGAGGCAGTCCTGCCTCACGACAGGCCTATTCAAAACGCTAGTGTTTTCTTTATTTCTGTTATATAAGCCCCTCCCACACACCGCCATGCCTGTTATCAACAAGTCCAGACACAAACGCAGCGGGAGGGAACAGGACTGGGACATGGAGGACCTTAATTGGGGTAATGAAGATTACCGGTAAGTAACGAACCATTACCCCATCTTATGCCCTCCTCGTTCCAGTCCTTACAACGTGAGGACCTCACAAGCAGAAAAAACATGAAGAAAAACGCAGGACACCAGGGATCCATGCAAAAGTACAATACATTTAATCAAACACATTATTAAGACCCTGCAGCATTCAAGACTCCAACAGCAAAATATTCCATAGAGGCATGCAAAACATCAAGGCGATAATGCCGGACAAATGTATGATGGGACTGCCAGGTAGCTGCCATACAAATCTTCTGGATAGAAACCCCTGCTGCCTCAGCCCAGGAAGTGGACACAGAACGCGTCAAACGCACCTGAGCCGGAGGAGGCAGACCCACAGACCTATAGGATTGGCAGGCCGCCAAACGCACCCACCGACTGATGGTGGAAATAGATACCTTCTCCCCCTTGGCCACACCCCCACAGGAGACAAAAAGGGCAGGAGAAAGACAAAACCCCAGGCTACGTTGGAGGTAAACCGGAAGGGCTCTGCGAACATCCAAGGCAGAAGGAACATCCCCAGGCAAATCAGGAAGAACCACTTCATGCTGTAAATGGAATTTGGAGGAAACCTTAGGAAGAATAGCCGGGTCAAGCCGCAAAACCATTCTGTCCTGCAAGAACTGCAAATAAGGAAAGGACACAAGCAAAGCATCCAACTCACCCAACCGGAGGTGATGGCCAACAGAAATGCCACTTTAGCAGACAACCACAACAGATCAGCCTCCAACAAGGGCTCAAAAGGGGGCAACTGCAGACTCCTCAGAACAGTCGACAAATCCCAAGAAGGCACAATCAAAGGAGTGATCGGACGACAAAGCCGAAAACTCAGCAGAAGCCGACACACCAAAGGAGCAATACCCTCCTATGAGGCCCCTGGACCCCTACATGCCCGACCCACAGCCCACTGAGCAGACAAACTAAAAGGGGAAAGCTCTTTCAAAAACCCATCTCGAAGAAAATCAAGAATAGAGGCCGGATCCCCAACCACAGGATCCACACCATGAGATGAGCACTAAGAGCCAAAAAAAACCCAATGCTTACCATAGCTCTTAATGGTAGAAGGCCTACGCAACTGCTGGATATCACAGGCCACCAAAGAAGAACAACCCAAAGACTCTAACGTCAAACGTTCAAGAGCCAGGCTGTCAGATTTAATCGACGAAGACGAGGCAAAGACAGGAGAGGAAACTGAAGTGGAGACGGAACCACGGTAAGCCAGACAAACCTGCCCCCGGCTAGCTGCATCTGCAGTGGAAACCAATGGCGGCGAGGCCAAAAAGGAGCTATCAAGAGCACAGACACCTCCCCCACCCCCAAATCTTCTGCAGCACCCTCGGGAGGAGGGGAATCGGAGGGAAGGCATACAGAGGGCCCTATGGCCAAGGAATCGAGAGGGCATCCACCGCCCAAGCCTGAGGATAAACCACCTCGGAACAGAACTGAGGGAGAAGAGAGTTGTGATGGGAAGCAAAAAGATCGATCCAGGGAGTCCCGAACCGAAGACAAAGGTCCGAAACCGAGGAACAGACAGATGGAACAGAACCGAGGATGGAATGTTGCGGCTCAAGCTGTCCGCCGAAAGTTCAGGTGACCCTAAATGTAAACCGCCCTTAATGCGGACAGGTGAGACTCCGTCCAGAGACAAATTATGGAAGCCAGCTGATTCAGAGACACGCACACGCCCTTCCCCCCCCCCCCTTGGCGGTTCAAGTAACAGTGAGCCACCTGATTGTTGGTACGAACCAACAGATTCGCACCTTGGAGGGAAACCTGAAAGAACAGTATCGCCTGCCAAACGGACGCTAACTCCGCCCAATTCGAAGAACGGGGCTGTCCTCCCGAGACCACTGACCCTTGGCCTCCAAGGACCCCAAAGTGGCCCCCCAGCCCCAAAGACTTGCGTCTGTCGTCAATAAGAGGGGAGAAGGAAGCTGAAACCGCACCCCTTTCTCCAGATTGGGAGTGCAAAGCCACCAGTCCAAATCCTGAACCAGAACAGGGGAGAGAGGAACCAGAGTGTCGTAACCTGCACAAGAGGGGTCCCACTGAGACAACAGATGATTCACCAAGGGCTTGAGGTGCAGGCGAGCCAAGGAACCACAGCCGTGGTTGCAGCCATCAACCCCTGGACCCGCAACCAAACCCGAGCCGGGGCAGATGGGCGACTCAGCAGGTCCCGTAGAAGAAGATGTAGGGTAGAGATCTGAGCAGGAGGGAGAAACACCGCCCCCAACAAGATGTAGAAAAGTCCCCCGATAAACTGAAGTCTCTGAACAGGGACCAGATGAGATTTCGCCAGATTCAGCTTGAACCCCAGACTCTGGAACATGGCCATCGTCGCCTCCACTGCCAGAAAAGCCTTAGGAAGGGAGGAATCAGAGAACAAACAATCCTCAATATAGGGAAACACAGAGAAACCCTGAAGCTACAAAACCTCCACAGCAGGAGCCAATACCTTGGTAAATGTCCAGGGAGCAGTAGAGAGGCCGAAAGGCAATACCCGAAACTGGTAATGGACCCCGTTCACTGTAAACCTAAGGAACCGCTGGCTTCCCAGATGGACAGGAACGTGAAAATAAGCGTCTTCTAAATCCAGAGAGGCCAAAAAATCGCCCTTTTGGACGAGGGGATTGACCGACTGTAAGCTGACCATCTAAAAATGATCCAGCCGCACCAATTTGTTCAAAGCCTTGAGATTCAAAGTCAGGCAAAATGAACCATCGGATTTTGGGACCAGGAAGAGTGGAATAGAACCCCTTGCCCCATTCTGCCTCCGGAACCAGGAGAACAGAGCACTTTGCCAGCAACAGGTCCACACCTGATCTTTTCGCGAGGTCTCTTGACAACGGGGTAACTTGAAAACAGTCCAAAGGGGGAGGGGGGGCCCTGGAACGGAATCTGGTAACCCTGATCGATGACCGACAGGACCCACTGGTCGGAAATTAGACTTGACCAATGATACAGGAACAAATGCAGCCGACCCCTCACCTTGGCATAGTCACTTTTAGCCCAGCACCCTGGGGCTGCTGCTGAGGCTGGGATTTATAATGGGACGCAGCCCCCTTCTACGGGCCCGCCCATGAAAGGGCTGAGAAGAAGCAGAGCACCCTGAAACCCTTGCTTATGGAAAAAGGAAGCCTTTTTAGAGTGTCCAGAAGAAGTCAACAACTACTTCTCCTCCGCAGACCGCTGCACCGTCGTGTTCAAATCTTCCCCAAAAAGCCGGGGACCATTAAAAGGCAGTTTATGAATCAAGGCCTTCTGAGCAGCGTCAAGACGCCAAGGCTTTGTCCAAAGAGACCTCCGACCAGCTACCGCTGCCCCGGCAGCCGAGGAGAAGGCCCACAGGGTATCAAAAGTCACATCAGGCAGAAACTGAGCCAAGACCTCGATCTGCGCCAAGATATGAGTGGGATCCCCCTGATCCTGAAGACAGTCGAACAACTTCTCAAAATCCTTGATAAGGTCCTGCGAAACATAGGCAGAGAAAGTGCTAGCCTGAACCACAAAATGAGAAGAAGCATAAGAACGCTTCAGAGCGGACTGGACCTTCCGCTCAACCAGGTCAGCAAGGGAAGCCTCCTCCGAAGACAAAGAAGAAGAAGAAGCCATGGAGGACAAAATAGAATTGACTTTAGGAACTTGAGGAGACTGGATATCAAACTCCGCCTGGCAATACCTTTTCCCCAAAAAGCGAGGAATCCCCTGCTTGTCGACCTCAAGCCATTCCTTAGCTAGAATGTCCTTAATGACATCATGAAAGGGCAGGTCATCCACCACCGAGGTACTATACTGGGAGTAAAAACCACCATCTGCCAAGGATTTACGATCAAACCCCAGGACCTCACGAATATGGATCAACCTGTCCGAGAAAACCTTCCCCTGGATATACTTCCCCTTCTGGAATTGTCCATTTCCTCATCCTCCTACACCTTAGATTTTTTTGCAGAAGGCTCAAGCAGGACAGCCTGCACAGCAGAATTAATCAGTTCCTGCAAATCGGACTTTGAAAGTTGCAACAGGTCATCCTCCTGCAGGTCCTGTACTTTATTCCTCTTGGACAGAGATTTCGCAGGCACCGGAGAGGAATCCTCATCCCCCATGGCAGAAGCAGGAAGAGCAAATACCATACAGGAACCCACAGCACAAACAAAGAAGTGCCCAGCAACTCTCCTTAAATACTGCCTCCAGGCAACCAAGTCTCAACCCACACAAGACTTGAATTGCCAAAAATGACAGCCCCACTGCCTCCCTCACAGCCACAGAAACGGAGACCATGGCCGCGGTAGCCGGTTGCTGTTGGAAAACCTCCGCACCGGAATGACCCGCAAACAGAACGCATAGGAAAGCTCCACGCCCTGTCATGCATGTTCACGGGGAGCGTGTTCAGTTAAAGGAGCAGGGACGCAACCGACCTGAACACCGGTGAGGTCCGCTCCAGATAGAACCAAGATAGCACAAAAAAACTCACTGTACCAGAGCCCCGCTGCACGAAATGACAGTCACAGGAACGCATACGGATCAGTAAACACCAACGCTCCGACCGCCGTGTCGAACTTGAAAAAAAACAGGTATGGCGCTGGGTGTGAGGGGCTTATATAATGGAAATAAAGAAAACACTAGCGCTTTGAATAGGCCTGTTGCGAGGTAGGAGTGCCTCACAGAGTAAGGACTGGGACGAGGAGGACATATGAGGGGGTAATGCATGCATTAAGTCTAGCCACTGGCAATCGCTAGGGGTAGCATTCCAACCCATTGTTCTTTCGCCTGCCGTGCCAGCTCAGCTTGGACCCAGCTAAATGTAAATCGGTCTTGTCCGTGCTCCAGTCAGAACAATCTAGCCCAAACTGCCTGCCCATATCCTCCCTGAACCGGAACACAAGCAACACAAGACTGCTTTTGCCCTGATCGTGTTTTTGGTATCCAGTTTGAGAGTGCTTTGTAAAGAAATAACGATACTTTTTTTAGCATTGATGGTAAGGCCTCAGTTCGCTATGCCGGGATTTGCAGGTCGTGTCCACAGATCATAGGCTATCTCAGCAGAGAACATTCAATACACTAGCCCATTTTTCTGCCTGAGACTGGTGTGTGTGTGTACTTGGAAGAGAGTTGCAGAAGTGTCCATGTGAATAAATAATTTGTTACTGACCTCAGTCTTGCAGTGCAGACACAGTAACACTCATGGATCCGATAGTTAGCATTGTAGCACTGTTTTGGCGTAAGATGTATGTCTTTGAGTGCTCACAGTAAATTGTGTTTAGCTAGCTCCAAAAGCCAATTTTTGCCGTTTCTAAGCACTTTTAATACCAAATATTTATTTTACCGCATTTAACAATACTTTGGTTGTCTGCTTTGGAAGGAGAAATGCTGAGTTGGATATGTCCTGAATCAGACTTGTAGACCAAACCATATGTGAGTAGCATACTGTTAGTGTGAAGCTGGAGCTAAAATGGGGAAATGTTTGTCCAAGCATCTAAAATTCTATTTTTACAAAAATGTGATGTGCAAGTGCTATGATGAGAGACACCGGCTGCTGGCGAGAGAACGTGAAGTTTGAGCTACAGGAAGGGCAGAGCTGCAGCAGGGCTCGAAAAATCAGCTCGCATTTGCAAGTCAGATTCAATAAGGACAAGCTATTTTTAGGTCCTACTCGCCCTTTCTGGCGAGTAGGAAGACAAACTGACACTTGACCTCGGCCTCTGAAAGCAGAGAAAGTGTGACAAGATAGCAAGATTTAAAGGCATCTTTATTGCTCACAAAGTGAATGAGCAATAAAAAGGCTTTTAAATCTTGTTAACTTGTCACATTTGCTCAGCTTTCATAGTCAGAGGTCAAGTGCATTTCAGTTAGGTCGAGTAGATGTTTCACTTTACTAGACCTGCAGGTCTAGTGCAATTTTTATGATTTTTCGAGCCCTGCGCAGGCTGGCTGCTTGTGGAGTGTCAGTTTGGTGGATCAGGTTTTGCTTTGCTACCAGGTTTGGCTTGGCCCAGCCTGGCTTGGTCTGACCTGATCGTCTGTCAACTGTCAGTTGAGCTCTGGAATTGCTGCAGAGGCAGCTGGGTGTGCTTGTTCCCCCATGCAGCATCTGCGTGGTGTTTTGGAGGCTTTTGAGTGCATTAGAGGTGAGTGCTGCTCCACAGGGCTAGTGGTGGCTTGACCGCTGGAGAAGGCAACCCTGGTGTGGCTTGTGGCCTCATTGGATGCCCCAGAAGTCCAGGGAGATCAACAGGCAACCTTAGGGGTTGGTTTTGAGCTGTTTTCAGCTGCTGTTCTGGCCAATGGTGCTGACTCAGTTTGTGATAACAGTTCTCAGCCTGGTACATTCATCAGTTCACCTGTGGATGGAGGTACCTCTCCGCTTTCAGTGCTGAATATGCTCTCACTTATGCAAACAACGTTTCAGGGAATGTTCCAGGCTTAGTCCTGTCTAACTCGCAGCAAATAAAACAAGTATCACTTCTTGAAAGCATAAGGGCAGCTCTAATTGACAAATCAGCAAGCCCCCCAGAGCTTCCCAGGAGTAACACCGGGTGGCATGGAAGATCGTTAAAATGATATATTCCCCTAAGACGAATCTGGAAACCAGAAATCTTTTTGTGTCTGTTAGACCTGTCCTGGAGTATAAAATTGGGGAGAGGTATGGGGCAAGTAGTACACTACCGTAGTGCAGCCTTCTATATCAAAGAAGAAAGAATGGTCTTAGGAGATTCCTCAAAGTCAAACTAAAATGCCCAGGAAGAGACTAAACCTCTTAGTGAATGGAGGCCGCATTGGAAAGTCTCAGTCTAAGCCAAGCACTACTACCACTAGAAAAGCAGAGGAACTGAAAAAACAATCTACATCCCTAGTTCAGTCCCTGATGACAAGGGTGCTTGAGGTCTGTAGGGGTACCAGTTTAAGGGCTCTATATCTGACAAAAGACTCCTGTGGAAGAATGCAGACCACCATTCCCCCCAGAATCCAGTGGCACAATCCAGTGGAGCTCATGGGTACCACGTCGACGGTAGCAGTGTAGCCCACATACCTTGTTTTCATGATGTATAGAGCACGGATGTCTCTATATCCCTAAAGAAGGGAAAGAGGAACTCCAAAATTCGAACTTAATTGTAACAAACATTTAGTTATTTTCCTTAATACCCTCTTTCTAAAAGAGATAAGCTCCTCTGGCTTGGATTTAGTTGAGTTTGCGACGAATAATGGATGTGAAGTAACCCAGGTGAAATTTCACTCCAAGCTAGCAGTTTTTTCAGTTAAGGAAGCAGTGACTGAGTTAATCACACACTGAATGGAAATTTGCAAGGGACCCATAGAGGTTGATCATTCAAATCCGTCTTACAGTTTACAATCCCCATCCTGAACAAAGCATGGTGGTATAACTGCAACACAAGTTGAATGTTTCCACCTGGCACTTCTTGTCTTTTGGCAGAACAAGCTCCATGATTATGGAGTACCTTACGATGTAGGTTGAATAATAAGTCTCTGTCCATAACGACCTATATGACAGTGGTTCCTACCATCACTATGGCAGCAGCAATACAAACGCCCATCACATTTTCTGTGAGGAGCAGGGCATGTTAATGATTGATCATAGGGCAACCTGCTCCACTTGGGGTCCTAATTTAGAACAGCCATGATTTTAAGAATTTGTCAAATCATCAGAGCAATCCAACTGCAGAGAAATACTCTATTTGTTCTTCAGGAGACGTGGTTGCTTTAGAGCCCGTCCTGTGATGGCTAGGTGCTTTGTGTAGAAAAATACAACTTTAACTGGCATGCCTCATAGTTCTATCGAAACAAGATAACGTTTTTGTGGCTACCTAATTTGTCTAAATGTTTACATCCTGCTTAGGGTAGCATCCTTTTCTGAAAATCTAAAGAATTTTGATCAGTGTATACTATGTTGCCTCTTTCCAGATTCAATGTTTATTTTGACAGACATTTTACATTTAAAAAGGCCACTTCATCAGTCGGATGCTGAATATTATGACTTATTAGACGTAAATGAAATGCCTATAGAGCTGGCAGACGGGGTGGGTGAAAACTTTGGGAGATCCTCTCCGGTGCTGTTTCTTGGAAGCAGGCACCATTTAGTCAGACTTAACCGTCCCCAACCAGGTGACAGCCACTTTTGGATTTAGTAACTCCAAAGCACCAACAGACTACGCTTTTGTTACGCTAGAACAATTTAAACTTATTGATTAATATAAAGTTGTTGACCTGGACCCTAGTTAGCATTACGCTATGGCACCTTCAGGGGCTCAGGTCAAATAAGGAGTTCTGCCACAGTAGTGGAAGAAGTGATCAATAATAACAGTCAGGGTTTCGATTTCTGAGGATATTTCTCCTGTGTATTGGGTGACCCTGCGTTATCAAATGGTGTGACCAATTTATAAAACAAGTTCTTCTCTGGCTAAAGACACCTTAACAATGTCAGCCCGCTTATGTTCGAAATAAAAAAACGGTCACATTGGGAAGGTTTGACAGGCATTGTAGAACAAAAAGGTTGGTCAACAAGATCTGACGTAAGTTAGTGAGAAACAAGTTTAATAGCTATTCAGGAGTTAAAAGTGGCAAAAAGAAAATACTATTCCGGGCAAACAGCAGAGCCGCACCTTCTCCCACCTGACGTTTAAGACCTGGAACAACCTCCCCCTGCACCTCAGAGCCTCACCATTGCTCCAGCAGTTCAGAAAGGACCTCCAGACTTAGATGTTCAATCAGTAGGAGAACAGGCAGCTAGCTCTTTCTCCTAGTGCCTCAAGACCCTCACGTGTGATGCAGCCGCACTCTACAAATCCGATTGATTGTAGTGGGCTCAAATGCATGACGCAATATACATAAGTAACTCGAATAAATTCTGGCGCTTGGTGATTACTGAGATAATATCCCCATGTAATTTGGAGTCGCAGGTAAGTTATGGACAAAGGGTGGAATGCATTTTGGATTTATATAACACTCCCCCCTGCCCTCTGGGAACAACCTCCCCAGGGAGTGTTGATCAAGTGCAGGTCTGTCAATTTATACCCTTGTTGGATTCTAGCAGTATAGTAGTAGTAATTCGTAACATGAAAGCATCCTTAGCAGGTGGTCCTAATGGCTTGCCATCAGTTTTATTTAAAGTAGACCCTCTTTGGTGGGTGAATATACTAAGTCCTTTTTTTGTAAAAATGGATATCCTCGGTAGGAATTGTTCCCGACTCATGGGGAGGGGCTATTATTAAACCAATATGCATTAAAGGGGACCGGGTAGTCCTGGGAACGATGAGACTAATTTCATTATTTGATGTATCATCTAAGATCTATGCAAAAACTCTCCCACCTCGTGAGCTGGGTATAATTTCCCAAGAGCAGGCAGTTTCATGGCAAACTATTCTATAGTTGATCCCTGTGTGGTCGTAGAAGTAGTGGCTGCAAGGAATGCATAAATCAAGTACACTTGTCAATGAGAGACAGCACCCGAACGCAGTCGTGGAGGTATATTATTTAAGCTTAAGCCTGAGAGATTCAAAGCATTCAGCTTTCAAGTATACTCTGCCAGACGCACCTGGCGCAATCCAATTATACCATTTGAACATCATTGACATATATTGAAATAGCTGAGTCAGACATGCTTGCACATATTAGATTGTGCAAGTTGATCTGAAGTAAAATATTGACAGGAATCTTATCAAAGCATGATTACATTCTCACAGTGCTGAGGACGGGTGCTGTTTCGACATCTGTTGTTTGTCGTCCTTTCTTATCTACCTCTTATCCACGTAATCCTTCAGTTCTTGAAAACAAGGAGAAGCTGACAGGACACCAGGGGCCGCCTTTGACCTAGTTGATTGGGAGACCTTATAGAAAAACTGCAATATTTTAACATCCCTCTGGTTCTTTAACATATGATCCAGCAGTTTCACTCTAATAATCGAGTTTAAGGGGGTGTCCAATAATTGCGACCGGGTGGTAGCAGGATGCCAGGAGCTCCACCGCCTGCCTTCTTTATAGCGGCAGAAGGGGGGCAACCTGAGCTCTCTTGCCTTCCAAAGCCTACAGAGGACCCTCAAGATTGCAGGGACTACCTAGAGGGCAAGATTACGATGCCTCCTCAGCATTGCGGGTGGCGTGACTTCCCCAGGACTCGCTCTGCGGCCCTCCAAGATGGCGACCGCTCAGGTGTGATCGACAGCAAGACTGCCAGGCCCAGACTGTGACGGTCCGGGCCGCTTGCCAAGGCGTGGCTAGGGGCGTGCTCAAAAGGGCACCGCGATCCTGTCTTTCGGCAATGCCAGTGGGGCCTACGGCTGAAACCGGAGGCTATTGAGGGGACCCAACTGGAGTCTCCTTGACCCTCGCTGCATGCACACGGTTAGCAGGGCAGCAGCGCAGGGGTGCGATCTTCAGCAGGAACAGCAAACAGGCCTTGATTGGCAGACTTGCACAGACTTTCCTCCTTAGATTGCCCCTGGTGCTTGGTGAGGGCGGCGCGGTAAACTCTGGCTGCCCGCGGGGGCTGGGCCCTACTGCGCCGATGTGCATTGAACGGAGTGGCATGTGGGAGCGGTGCCGGATCTTGGGCCGGTCTGCTTCGGTTGGCCTGAACACTTGCCTGGCACCCTCTTGTTGACACTCTACCAATCTGCTGGATCCCTTCTCTTGGGCCCGCTCGTCAGCATACCATCCACACCTGCTCTCTCAACCCTTGAGGCAAACGAAGCCTGGCTCTACCAAGGACCTCTCTCCATCACTTTGCAGCAGCGTTGTCTGCTGAGGCCTATTGCAGAATTCCTGTAGGAGAAGGGGATTCGCTATCGATGGGGACACCCATTTTGCCTCACATTTGTTTGGGACCATAAAACAAGGAGTGTGGGCACCTTGGAGGAAGCAAAACAATGTGGACATTGACAAAGTACCAAAGCTTCCTGTCCCCACTGCAGGTGGAAAGCTGCAAGGAGAGAGCAGCCCTGCTTCGTCAACTTCAGCAACAGGAGACTGCCTTCCCCTGCTCATTGTTATCTCTCTCTATAGGAAGTGACAAGGGAGGTTGTTCCCCATAAGTTGGCAACTTTGCCACCTTCCATATCTCTGAGCCTATCAGGGAGCTCCACAATTTGGGCCTAGTCTTACATTGGTCACCAGACCAAGTTGTCCACAAATGATGAGAACATAACTTGATTTTTAAGCCAGTATGTATTCATTGAAATTCTTGCATTCACCCTCACCATTCTAGCCGTTCAGCCATATAACGTTTCACCCTTCTTTAGTCCCCAGGTCATCACAGTCCTGATGAGACCCTACCATTGGAATTAGGGTCGAAACGCCGTCGACATAAGTAAAGACAGACCGTCTATACCTTATATGGTTGAGACACTGATCTATTCTCTGTGTTCCCTGTTGTATTGAATAGGATTGGCTGTCTTTAGAATGCAATAACCAATATACCGTAAATGTTCACATCACCTTACACTGTCTTTTTCTGGTTTGGTTTTCGTTCTCGTGGGGGCTTATTATACTTTATATATATTTTTTATTTTGATATATATTCTTTCCCTTCTCCTTATGTAAAATCACATCACTCACATGTTTGATGAATGCCTTAGATTGCAAAATTGTTATCTAAAGTAAAATAAAATTCTGTTTGGCTGAATCGAAGTACGCTACAAGATACAGGCTTTTCTTCTCTTTTTGAAAATCATGTCTGTATTGATTGAATCAAGACAGTAAGTGCAATTGAATTAGAGATTAAACCACCACAGAAAACTTTGTTAAAGGGTCACAGCACTCTAACAATCACCTCCTTAGTGCTTCTTTCCTATCCCCTCCCCAGAACCAGTGCAGTGTATACATTTATTACTGGTCTCCTACTTCTTGCTAGGTTCACGATTATTAAAATTGTGTTAGATATGGGTGATGCGTCAGGGAATGTAGTCCAAATATCCCTGGGCTACACGTGCCAATCTCGCTAGATTAACTCTTCCTATAATTAGGGAATAGCACTCCTGTCTATCGTTTGAAAACCTGTATGCTTTAATATCGAAATCTCAATGTTTCCGATTTTATACCTAGATGCTACTGCACTTGCTATTCTAGTCTCTGAAGACCACCGAGTGGCAGTAACTTGCTGAATAAGCCTGATAATTCCTGAACCGAGAGAGCTTGTGATGGAGGAGAGGGATTGAATGATCTGGTTCTCTCAGATACATTAAAGTGTCAGTCATCAGCTTACAGCAATAAGTGTTTCGTTGCCCACAACTATACTTCACAGTGGCAGATTGGTGCATAGTTTTCACCGCAGTGGCTCCATGGCTGAGGCAAACCATTCTGGGGACAGTGGACATCCTTCTTGGTGTCCCTTTCTAGTTTCTAGCTTTCTGAAATCCAAATATCTGTGCAAACTCTTGATGTGGGTTCTGTGTACAATAATTTGCGCTGCTCTGCGAGGCATGGTGTATCCAGTGTATGGAGATTCAGCACACCCATCACTTTTGATTGGCTTCTTCGTGTGCTTTTCAAAAATCCTTTATTTTCATTGGCTTACAGCTTACATTTGTCCTTTCTTCTGCTGATTTAGTCACGCTTTGGAGACTGGCCCAGTCACATGCTTTAGTGCACAATGGGCCATATAGGTTAGTATCGCGCACTACTTGTTTCCTGTTGGGTGGCGCCCACTCCCTGCATCCTCGCCATGTAGCACGTCCGCCAGTGCCTCAAACAAATTCAACAACTGAGGCGCATCGCTGTGCACTCCCTTCCGCAGTTACGGTTATTCCTCCTGTTGTGGGCGCATGCATGGGTTGAAGGTGAAGGGGAATTGTATATCCCAGCTTATGTTCCTTTTTAGGTCTTGCCTAGCGACGCAGCGCCATGCGTTGATCGCGTAAGCGAGATCTATTGTTGCCGACTTGCTTGCGAAGGGGGACAGGACATGTGCACGTGTACGGCAAGTCCTGGACAGGAGATGTGCACGCGTATGGTGCGAGCAGGAGTTGTAATAACGCCGCAAGCCGTACGCGTGCACATCAACTGTCTGTGCCAAAGCTTAACAGACAGGAGATGTGCACGCGTACGGCTCGCGGCGTTATCACAACCCCTGCTCGCACCATACGCGTGCACATCTCCTGTCCAGGCGCGGGCGCTTGCATGCACCACTCACCGGCTCTTGTTGAGCTTAGGTCTGCGGGTGCCACTCACACATGTCCGCACTTGACTCTCACGGGGTTCTCGAAGACCTCCAGGCAGACGGGGCACGTGAACCGGGAAAGCGGGTCGACAGGTAACGAGCCAAATGCACCCTCCTGCTGCTGTCTGCCTAACTCCATCGCCATCATCATACACTTCCGCAAAAACCGCTGACGTCTACGGTGACAACACAAGGTCCCGCCCACTTTCCACGCCTAAAACCCAATCGCTGCACTGCGCATCCTTTGCTGCGTGACGTCACAACCAGGAGTGACCATTAGCATTAGTTAGAATGGGCACTGGCGGAGTGGGCCTGGCTTAAAAAGCATACAGGTTGAGCTCACCCCTTCGGTTCACCAACCGCTGCCACGCTGATCATAATGTCCACATGAGGACGCTTACGTAACCATCTGGACCAAAAAACACCAACGCGGAAAGTGAAGTCTCTCAATGACCGTTCTCAGCCGTTCATTTGCTCGGGGAGCTTCTCAGGAGTCGTCTTGTTGTTTTTGTAGGCGTCTTCAGCACCCATGCGTACGCCTACAATATGGGATGGCTGTCCGCATTAAAGGGGGGCACACAGAAGCAACACAGGAAATGGTGAGGGCGTGGAAGCAACACGTTGAGAGGGTTAAAAGCAACACGTTGAGGGCAATATGGGAGGCAGAACTAACATGGGGATCCAGGAGAAGCAACACAGAGGGCAAAGATGGGAGAAGCAGCAACGGCCGAGCGAGCGGAGGGCGGTGTGGATGAGGAAAGCAACACAAGGGGTGCGGTAAGCAATGGTAAGAAGATGTCAGAATGCAACCTGAAGGGGGCCTGGAGAAGCAGAGTTACGACAGAGCCACATGGTGTGCAGGGGGAGAGAAATACATGAAGGCGACATCTCAAACACACATCACCTCCCATGGCGTACTTAACACACAAGAAGAGAAAAAGTTCTTGAAAAGCAAGCAGTGGCAGCTGTGAAAGCAAACAATCAAAAGAGATTTGAAGAGGCAATGCTCAACGGCAGGGACAGACTGAAGATTAACAAGCTGGGACATGAACAACAAGCATTTGCAATGCAATAGGTCTCGCATTTGCTAGAGTTTGAGCTATTGGCATTGTAAATTACAATGCTTTTTATTTATGTGTGGGTTTTGAAAACAAATAAATAAAAAGCATTGTCATTACAATGCCAATAGCTTAAACTCTGGCAAATGCGAGACCTATTGCATTGCAAATGCTTGTTCTCTTACAGTGTGCTAACTCTCTTAAGGTTCCAAATAGAATTAACTTTACCCAGCAGTGTTTTCACTCTACAAAAGTTAAGAACTAATGTTATTATAAATGCTTTGTTTTAAATTTCGCTATTTTACATCAGATCTTTGCAGATTCAGGAGCTCTGTAGCACAATTGGGATTTCCTGGAAGTCCGCGTCTCAGAACATACTCGCTCTCCCATTGGGCGTCATCTGTGTCACGTGACATCCTCAAGACCTATCCCTAAGCCTTATTCTCATAGGCAGCTGAAACCAGCTGGGACTGCTCCATGTTGACGGTGGAGCCCGGGTGGCCTTGAGACTATTGCTTGGCACACACGTGACTTTAATCCCAATAGAAGTAGTTTTTTTTCAATTTTATAGTTGCTTCTCAGTTACATGGTTTGATGTAACTGTAAATATTGAGAAAGAAGGAAGGTTTTACATACTGCACACACGCACCAGGTAGACGGCGAAGCCCGGACGGCCCCAAGACTACTGCCCGGCATGGAGACTACTCTTCCCCACCCCGCTAAAAGCTGCTCCATCCCTCCCCCACCCCCCAAATCCCTGACACTGCTGTGAGTAATGTGGGACTATCTGCCGTCAGCCGGTGATGCAGCCAGGGCCATGAATTGGACTTCGCCCTGTGCCCTCCCTGCACGCCCTTCTCGTGTTTTCTACCAGACCTGTGCTTCTCTTTCTCTCAAAGCCCTTGCTGTTTGGCAAGGATCAGCTTATCTGCTTAAATATGGGTAAATCGAGCCCTTTTTACAGCTGCTTGCCTTGCTTCTAGTATGCTTTTTTTGTGCATGCGCCGCCCTTTTTAGGTCTCGCCTACGCAGCGCGCATGCGCTGCATAGGAGGACCTTTAGACGTCGTTCAGCTCTTTTTCGAAGCACATACTCGTGCTTTTGGCGGCATACACCTTGCGGGAGTGCGCAGCGGCGCGCCACAAGCACGAGTATGTGCTTTGAAAAAGAGCAGACTGCGCGCGCACGCATACACGCACTCACCACTCCCGGGCAAGAAATATCAGCATTAGTGAATGTGCGTTAACATTTCCGCATTGCTTTTAAATATCAGCCTTATATCCGCATTGCTTTAAAATATCTGCATTAGTGATTGTGCTTTAAAATATCCGCATTGCTTTCAAATATCAGCCTTAGTTATTCACTCGTGCACGGCTCTCTTTTTTTTATTTTTTTAGGTCTCGCCCTGAAGCCAGCGCTTGCGCTGGGTCTGGGCGAGACATTTTGTAAGTGGGCTTTCGGAAATGCGACCACTTTTTTTTGGCCTGGCCTAGAGCATGCGAGAACGCGCACAGTAACGTGCTTTCCTTGCATGCTCCAGGCCATCTGGCTTTCCTCTTTATTGCTCCTCCCCCCTCCCCCACCACAGAGCGCGTCTAGCGGCCGCGCGGCCGTGTCACTTTCACGGCCGCGCGCGTGCGTCACTTGCTCTCCAGCTGCTTCCCCCACCACAGCGCGCGGCCAATGCTTGTTTACTTTTAGCGCAAGGCGGGCGCGCTTTTTATTACTATAGTTCCCACGTACTTATGTTAGATGCTAATGAGATCACGACGTTTTATGAGAGTCTGTGCTATCAATACTTTTTAGTGAGGCGCTGTATTGACCTCGCGCTCACGTGAGGTATTGTAGTGAACAAGTCTTTTTATGAGACTAAACTGTCAACACTTTTTTGTGGGGCGCTATAGCTTTCACGCACTTCTGTGAGATGCTGTAGCCTAGGAATCACGGCTTCCTATAAGAGTCTCTATGCTGTCAACACTTTTTGTAAGACACTGTAGTGGCCACGCGCTCCTACCAGACGGCAAAGTGACCACACCTCCTATATAACTGGATACGCCAAAAGTTATTTTTGCCTGGGCTATAGTGTCAGGACTTTTGGAGGTTTTATATATAGAGCTTTCTGTGAAACGTTAAGAGTGACACGACTTTGTGTGTCACTACATTGTTAACTAATTTGTGATACGCTATAGCGTGACTCGGATATTTTTGATGAGGCGCTATTTTGTCTTCGTCATTGATGCAGACCGGATTCACTATAAAAAACTTCGCAGAAATGCACTCCTCGGACTATACATTACCAGACTATCCCGTTGAACCCATTTTCTGGGCGAGTGGCGTCTCTGGTGCTTAGACTCTACTTGCACTGACGGACGTAACGTTTTGCTTCTCCTTCTGTAAAAGTAGGGTTTTGAGTAGAAAATGCACAGATTAAACCTGTGTTGGAGAGGGGTATACGCCTCACAACGCATAATTGGAGATTACTGCTACTAGTCATCTGAGCTAGGGTTTCGAGGCGCCATTCTGTCTCTGACATAGTCACTGCTCCAGTACTTTGGAAGTATGTCTGTCCCTAACTGCCCCTGTCGATGGCCTTAGGTGCACCGGTTCGGGTGACGAGTTGCTGTTAGTCGCTAGGATGCGCACTCAGAAATGTATCAACATGTATCTAAACATCACACCCTCTCAAACGTCATATATTAACCTAGACATATTGAAGCAGTGCGTCACTCTGCGCGTGCACCCACAGACCGTGTGACATAACCAGGAGGTGGCAAAGTGAACATTTCGCTTAACCAGTCTCTCGGGCCTGTTTTGTTTCCTCCCTATCGGCATTTTTAAGTGAGCCTGGATTTTCTCGGCACTTCATCCCCGGTGCCCACTGTATTGGTGGGAAGCATTTTTAAACAAGCATTTGCAATGCAATAGGTCTCGCATTTACGCGAGTTTAAGCTATTGGCATTGTAAATGACAAAGCCTTTTATTTATGTTTTAAAAACAAAAATAAAAGGCACTGACATTTACAATGTCAATAGCTCAAACTCTCGTAAATGCGAGACCTATTGCATTGCAAATGCTTGTTTTTATTAGCCATTCACTCTGTGGTTCGCGCACTCTGTCAATTTTTTTTGTTTGTATTCTCCCACAGGGCAAGGTAACATTAGCTGTGTGCTTCGAAATTTAAGCATTAGTTATTCACTCGTGCACGGCTTTTCTTTTACTGTGACAAGCACGCGTGTGGCGTGTGCTTGAAAATATCTGCATTAATTATTCACTCGTGCACGGCTCTGTCTTGATTTTGTTTTATTAGTCATTCACTCTGTGGTTTGCGCACTCTGTCAATATATATATATATTTTTTTATTCGCCAACAGGGCAAGGCAACATTAGCTGTTACCTTTTGAGCTTTCACTTTCTCTGGGTTTTAAAAAAAAAATTGTTTATTCCCCTCCTTATTCACTCTATTTTGCTCGCAATTTCTTTTATGTTATTTTTTATTTATTATTCACACAGGACAAAGCAACATTGGCTGTTACTTTTTTCGCATCACTTCTTCCCTCTCTCTCTCCCCCCACTCTTTCTCTCTCTCTCTCTCTCTCTCCTTAATTCTGTCTCCTCTCTCTCTCTCTCTCCCCCTTCATTCTCTCTCTATCGCCCTTTCTCTCTCTTTCTCTCCCCTTCATTTACTCTCTCACCTTATTTCTCTCTCTCTCTTTCACTCCCCTTCATTGACTCTCTCTCCCCTTTATTCTTTCTCCTCTTGCTCTCTCTTTTCTCTCACTCATTCTCCCACTTGAGCTTCATCTGCCATCCCTTCTTGCATTCTTTGTCTTTTGTATTTGCTCCTCCACTTTGCTCCTCTTTGGCCTGCGGGTTGTACAAATCTACACAGCAGACAAGGAGGCTTTCGAGCGGTCGAATTACAGTGCAGTGTAGTCCTAACATTTAACTCAAAATTTGTGTCTTTGGCTCAAATCACAAAACTATTTATCAAGGTTTTCCATACCTATCTATTGTCACACATTATTTGTTACATGGGTGCTTTTAAAGACACTCCCGGTGTTCAATGATTTAAAAAAAATTGTTCTAAGTCCATATCACATAAAACAAGCATTGGCATAGCCAATAGGTCTTGCCTTTAGGACCTTATAAGTGTTTAGCCATGCAACAGTTGATGTTGCTGCACCAAGGATATTGTGCTGCATAACTAAATACTTATAAGGTCCCAAAAGTGAGACCTATTGGCTATGCCAATGCTTGTTTTGTTTACTGCAGTTTACGAAGACCTCGGGTGTGTACACAAAAAAGCTTTTAAGAAGCTCTGACTCTGGATCAGAAAGAAACCAAAGTGCGGTGGATCGGATTTCACACGGGGATGAACGTAGAAACTGACAAATGTTATCGCATCCAAATATTGCCTCTGAATTCAAAAAAGTAATACGAGCGGAAGTGAAAATAGTAATGGTCGAATGTTATAAAAATGACCTACAAATAAGATGAGTAAGGGTCAATTGTGTTGTCATAAGCATTAATTACGAAGTGATTTCACCAATTATCAGAAATGTGTTGAGATGAAACAGATGAGGACCACTGTATTCTTTTGTACAAAGAGAAATGCTTGCAAACATGATCCAATTGGGTACCAAAAGTGTAAAACTACTTTCTGTGGAAGGAAATGGCATGTTATTTCGAAAGCTGAGCTGGTTTCTCATTCACTAGTGGCAATTTTCGTTCCTTTGACTCACGTCCACTCTAGGTGTCTGTTCTGCCTGTACCGTGTAGCTCATCAGGTGTCTAGCTCCATTGAAGGCGTCTGCTCTGAGTGTACTGTGTATTTCAGTAGGTGTTTGGGTCCACTCTTGGTGTCTGCTTTGTGTATCTCATAGTAAGTAAGTAAGTATTATGCTTGTAGAGCGCACGAATGCCGAGGCTTCTTGGCGCTGTAGCAGGACGCCGGTTTAGCACAGGAGGGGTACCTTACTTCTGCCTAGTAAATAGCCACGTCTTCAGCAACTTCCTGAATCGAGGTCTTGAAGGTTGGAGTCTGATATCGTCTGGTAATTCATTCCATAGTCTGGACGCATGATATGTCAAGCTCCTACCACCCCATCTAGCACTTTGTATTCTGGGTATCTGGACTAGACCTTTGTTAGCCGACCTAAGATTGCGCCGAGGAGTGTACTGCTGAAATAGTTTCTGTAAATCCGCTGCTCCACCCCCAAACTGAGTTTTATGTACCAAGCACAAAGCTTTAAACTCAATTCGCTGTTGCATTTGCAGCCAGTGAAGAGTTTTAATGCTGCCAGATATGTGGTGGAACTTAGGAATGTTTAACAGCATTGTAGCTGCAGCATTTTGAATAGCTTGTAGTTTGGACAGTTGGCGCTTGTTAATGCCCATAAAGAGGGCATTACAGTAGTCAATCCTTGAAAGAAAGCGACAACAACTGATATCCGTAGTTCCGGGGGATAAAAGGAAAGATTTTTCGTAGGGCTTTCAGCTGGAAGAAGCAAGCTGATGTAAGCTGGTTAATTTGGCCTAGGAAACTCAGTTGATCGTCCAACACGATTCCCAAGTTCCTGACTTTTCCTACGGTTACAGGGCAGTTTCCTGCCTCTGTCGGCCACCATTCCTGGTTCCAGAGCGGTGCCCCAGACCCAAACTCCATCACTTCTTTTTTTTCTGTATTTAGCTTGAGATAGTTCTGGTGCATCCAGTCCATGATATGTTTTAGACAGCCATGGAATTTTCCCAGCAATGGTGTCCGCATTTGAAGAGATGGAAATGACAAGTTGGGTGTCATCAGCGTATGACACCAGCAAGAAGCCATGTCCTCTGGTTAGCTCAGCCAGAGGTTTCACATAAATGTTGGAGTGTTGGGGACAGCGCTGACCCCTGGAGCACTCCACAGGGGAGGGAAAACCTCTCTGATTGATGGTTGTCCCAGCACACCCTTTGTTCCCTATCCATGAGGAATGAGGCCAGAAGGCTAAGAGCCATCTCATTGACACCTATTGCCTTCAGCATTTGAATCAGTACCTGATGTTTCACAGTATCGAGTGCGGCTGAGAGGTCTAGGAGGATTAGGATGGCCTTTCCTCCACTGTCCAGTTGCCTGCGTATTTCCTCCGTGACCATAATTAGGGCTGATTCAGTGGAATGGTGTTGTCTAAAGAAGTGTTGAGGGTGGTCTAAGATGTTATTAAGCTCTAGATAGCCCATTAAGTCTTGATTCATGGATTTTTCCAGTATTTTTGCTGCTAGAGGTAGACAAGATATGGGCCGATAGTTTTCGACCAAGTGGGGGTCCAGGGATGGTTTCTTTAAGATTGGCCTGATACATGCCTTCTTCCAAGAGGTGGGGAAGATTCCTGAGCTCATGATATTGTTTAAAAGTGGGGCAAGTTGGGTACTAATTTTATTTGAGACCAAATGTATAACAGCCGGCGGGCAAGGGTCTGCTGGGGACCCGGATTTTGCTGCTAGTAACAGATCATTTGTTCTCGCCGTGGATAGAGGGGAGAACCTGCTCAACTGACTTGACGTGGTAGGTCTAATTAAGCTAGCTGGCTCCGGCGTGCTAGTACTGCAGGGGCTCGGAAGTTTGCCTACCAATTCGTCGTAGATCAGTTGTATTTTTGTCTGGAAAAAACTTGCCATCTTGTGGCAGAATTTCTGGTCCGGAGCAAATTGATTTTCTAGGTTTAGTTTGGATAGTGCCGTGACCGTCTTAAAAAGCTCTCTTGAGGAGTTTTTTGCCCCATCAATTTTACTAGTAAAATACAACTTTTTTGCATTTATGATGGCTCGCTTATACTCCTCTAAGGCAAGTTTGTAGGGCAGTTTACTCTGTTCGCTGTAATCTGCTCTCCAGCCCCTCTCTAAGTGCCTACACCTGATTTTTATGGCTTTAAGGTCTGGATTGTACCAGGGGGCAGAGGCCCTTTTTCGCCGTTGTTTATTTGATCTTAGCAGGGCTAATTGATCAATTGCTGATCGGATCCATCTATCCATCCATATTATCAGCTGCCTCATTAGCGTTCGTCCCTAGAGGCGGTGGGCTTGTATCCAACAGCTCTGTTAACTCTTCTTTCCTGATTTTATGCCAAGGCCTGTATTTAACCGGGGGCAGGATCTTTGGTTGGAGCCTGTTGCTCTCCTTATAGGTAAGTTTGAAGAAGATGACATTGTGATCCAGCCATGTTACTGGAAGTATTTTTCCAACTGAGATATTAGGGTTATTGGTAAAGATACCATCAAGAGAGTGTTGGGCCTTTTGTGTGGGTTCAGAGACTAGTTGTGTAAGCCCAAAGCCTTCTAAGTTATCAACCAGTATGGCTGTATCTGAGTTTTTGTCTGCTTCTAAGTGGAAATTAAAATCCCCCAGTATAGTGAATGTTGGGAAGTCCAGACATGATTCCATAAATGTCTGTAAACCCTGTAGGAAGAGCGTTTTTGGGCCCTGGGGCCTGAATGGGAGCAGGCCAGGAAAGAAAGCAGTATTGGAGAATTTAATATTAAAATCCATAGCTTCTGCTCCTGGTAACTGGCAAGACCCGAAAGTGGCCTTGAAAGTGGATCGGTAGATAATTGCTATGCCACCCCCTTTTTTTCCCTGATCTTTCTACACTGGCCAGGGAGTAACCTGCTGGTGTAACAATAGCCCAGTCAGGCTCCGAGGTGTCCGTAGCCCAGGTTTCGGTAAGGAAAACCTAGTCCGGGTCTAAGGTCTGTAGCAAAAGTTCTAGTTCATATTTGTGCTTAATAGCCGACCTTGTGTTCAGCAATATAGCATTTAGACATCCCGCATCTAATTCGCGATTAGTATTGTTGTTTTTTGCTAACGTGTGTGGGGAGTGCTGAACTAAGGTGGCCTTAGTACTATTCTACTATACGAAACCGGTCACAGGATGCTTGTTTCCGGTCCAGGGAAGACATGGCTTGGCAGTTCGGGCTGGACTGTTCCCATGAGGCACAGGGTCAAGACTGATTTGCATATAGCTGTGTCTGAACTGGGGTGGTGAAGTGAGCTAAAGAACGATGATGGATTCAACCCAGATCTGTGACTGGGGTGAGTGTCTGTAAAGTTTCAGCACTCCGTCCATCATCTCCTTGTGTTTGCTTAGTACTATCCTTCCCAGGGTTTGGTAAATTCTTGTCTCTTGTCAACCAGCAGGGGTTTGGGGCGGCAGTATGTGTGATGGGGTCCTTAAATGAAAAACTGCACCCAGTACACTGATAGCCGTCATTATCGTCCCCCCCCCCCCCCCGGGCCACCTGGCTGAGTTGCAATGCTTACCATTATTATATGCTTGTAGCTGTGTTGAAGAGTAGCTAATTCTTAAGAAACGAGCAGGGGTCCTGGCGCATTCCGGGCGCAGACCGGCTTGCCTTTGGCGCGCCTTCGGCACGCCGGCGGCGTGTCCGCTGCGCGCTCGGGCCTGCATTGCGAAAATATGCCCCAGGAGCCAGAACCGGAAGTGAGGAACCAGAAGAGCTTGAAAGAGCTGGACCGCCAACTGCTATGATGGCGGCCCAGTTTGAGAAACGGAAAGCGAGGCAAGGTGGAGCTTTTTCCGCACACTCGAGGAGAGACCTCGCGGCGGACCGAAGAGCAAAGCGAAAAGGTAAGGGAAAGCTCACCCAGACAATTCCACGGGTCAGAAATTTAGATTTCAATTAGACTTAAAAGGTTAAAAGGTTTAAAAGTTAGCACCAGTAAAAGCAACTTAAGTAAATAAAAGAGATGCTTTAGTGCAGAAGTGCAAGTGTGCCACATCAGTATTAACACTAGTCAAACGTACGCGACTTACTTCACCATGCGTCCCAGGTGTCTGCTTCTATTGAAGGCGTCTGTTTTGCCTGTACCGTGTATCTCATCAGGTGTCTGGTTCCTCTGGAGGACTCTGCCCGAGTGTAATGTGTACCTGAGTAGGTCCCTGGATCCACTCTAGGTGTCAATTCTGCCTGTACCGTTTTTCTCATCGGGTGTCTTATTCCACTGAAGGGGTCTGCCCTAAGTGTACTGTGTACCTCCAGTAGTTTCTGTTTCCAATCCAGGTGTCTATAGTGTGCATCTCCTCAGGTGTCTGCCCTGAGTGCACTGTGTATTTCACCAGGCGTCTGCTCTCTGTGCGCTATGTGCACTAGATTTAAAGAAGCCCACATGAATTCCTCTGACGTGTCCCACCCCCTCCCCCCATACCGCTTTCAGATCCTCTCTTCACCTCATCCACAGACCATCCTTGGTATCACTGTGGATTTATCAATATTCCTCTTACCTTTATAAGTTCTCTCCCCCTCACACATTTTAATATCTTCCTCATAGGGTCTATCTCCCAGGTACCCTCATCTTCTCCACACTCACAGCTGTGTCCTACACACACAGGCACCACTTCCTCTACCCTCCCTCAAGCCCTACAATCCACTACCCACTATCCACCATCCCACATCAGTTGGCACCCACGTGCTCCAGGCCAGTCACTCGCCACACCCACGGGCATGCAGGGAACGGTCTTTAGACATTTGCCATCTTTTCTCGGCTGAGCCTTTTCAAAAGGGACCAGCCATGTGCGCACACTAGCTATGGCAAGAGGTGCCCCTTGTGCCATCCTGGTCTCTCACCTCTTCAGGTCGTTTTCACTTGTAACAGAACACATACAGACTGGAGTGCCAACAAACCGCAACTCTGTTTTATGGAGTCACTTGGCGCTTAATAGAGTATCATGAAGCTATACTATTGGTCCCTATTGTGAGTGGGTGATATACACTGCTTGAGCACGTGCCTTCACTTTTTCCGAAGCTTTGTTTCCACTCCAACATAATTGGTCCTGTACCACGTTATAGTGGATGTTATGTTTGCCAATTCCTGATAGTGGTGGTCTTGGGATTTTATGTTTGCCAATTCCTGATAGTGGTGGTTTTGGGATGATATCGTTGCCACTTCCTGATGTTCATTATCTGATGATGCTACAAGTACCACCTGTCTCGAAATTCATTGGTTATTCAGACCAGATGGCTACTGTTTATAAAGGGTACAAAGTGTGCAGCAATTGTATAGCTCTTCAATTCCAGGTGGCACAGCACCCAGGATAATGTGCTGCACAGCTAAACACTTATAAGGCCCCAAAGGCGAGACCCATTGGCTATTCCAATGCTTGTCTTCTCTTGGAGTGCATCCTTAATCTTGTTTTTTGTAAGTTAGATTTCTAATCTGTGTGTTCAAGTAGTGTTTTATTTCTTGTTTGTTTTGCTACTTGTGGTTGCCTGTAATATAATCTGAGAGGTAATCTCTTCATTATTCGTTTATCCCACCCTGGTCCTGTGTCTGGTCCTGTTAAATGTCGCAAGCACATTTACTGTGTGTGAGGAGTTTTTCTTTTTAGTAACCTTTTAAGCAGTTGTCCTGTTTTATCTTTCTCTGTGAAGTCTTTAACTGTATTTTGTGTATGTGTGTATTTAGGTTGGGCAACTCATCCTCGATTTGCCATTTTGAAGTCATTTGTAGTGGTGAATGTTCCGAAAGAAAGCTATTCAAGTAGAATATTTTGCCAAACCTCCCCTGTTACTCCTTTCTCCCAAGAATATAGTGTAATCTGTTTGTGTGGTGGGTATTTGAATAATATGAGAACATCTTGTCTGTTGGGTTCTCCAGTTGTCTGCCAGCTGAGCCATCAGCATTATTTTTGCCAATGTTGTTTCCATCCCTGGTTTTAAGCCCCTTTCTCGCGGGTGTCTTAATTAGCCATCCAACTCACAATTTAAGTTACCAGCCTAGATACGGAGATGCTGAGTGCTGTGCATCTTTAAAGAACAACTCATCATCTGCATTTGGCGCATATACGCTTACATGTTTAAATCTAATCTGGTATAATGAATACAATTATGTATCCCTCCTCTGGATCAGCAGTGAAAGTTTGAGTCTGGAACAGGATGGTAGCAGCGATCCAATCGAGTATCTATCCGGAGAAATTAGAATATGTAGCTGCAAAACCCTGGCCACTCTCCCTTGTTTAAAAAAATAAAATAAAAAAAAGTCTACTACAGGTCTCATTAAGTGGGTTTTCTGCAGCATAGATATCATTATAGCTTGTCTCTTCAACTGCAGGAGGTCCTGCAACACGTCACCCAACCCCTGCCAGCCAATCTATATTGAGTGTGAATTTTATAATGCTCGCACTCATATCTCCCTTCCTAGATCTGTCTGACTCTATTCGGTATAGCTACTTCTTAACCATTGGTGCCCTTCATACCATTATTAAGACAGACATTGCTGTTCACGCACTCGGTTTTTCCTCTACATTTATGGCCTGGTGTTTACTTCCAAGTCTTCCTCGGTTTAGTCCTGTAAAGTGGTTGATTCTGTACTACATCTTTTCAGGGGTTTCTTCTCCCATGGTGGCATCCGCTTGAACTAGTATGTGTAGTGTCTGCCTTTTCGAGGTATGTGGCTGCTGTGTGCCTTGGACTCTGCGCCCTTCTCTACTGGAGTTCCTCAATGTTGTTCTGTAGGGAACAGTTCTAAAATCACACCTAAGGCTCTGTGAAAAAAGGGACTTTTCCAGTCCACGATAATGCTGAACTGTGCCAGGCAAAGTAGCGCATATTTCAAATCCATTGCTCTCAGTTTAAATTTTTGCTTGACTCCAAGAACGAATTAGACCACGTCTGTACTTATTGCATATAGTTGGGAAATATAACAATTTTGCGATTCTCTCTGCGATTCTCACTGTGCAGCCGTTTTGTTGTCACATTTTGCAGAATAGATTCCGTGTCCCGGTAATTAAGATGCCTGGTAATCTGTTCTCTTGGTGGGCCCGGAGATGGTCTAGGGGCCTGTGCTTTGTGTGCGTTTCTACCATGAAACAAACGAAGAGTTCCTGAGGTTTCAGTTCTTCAAGTATCTGTTCTTCGAGGGCTTTTTTTCGCTGAGGATCCCTCTGTTTGTTCTGGGAAATCTAGGAATCCGATTCTTCCTTCTAGAGCGACCATCGTGTCTTCAGCTCTCCGAGTATTTTAAATTGCATCTGTGATAATCTTAATTTCTGTATATATGTAGCAATTTTACTTCTGCAGTCTGAACTCTCTGCTGAACTCCTCATAAATCCGGAACAGGATTTCCTCCAATGATACTGTGTCAGTATTTGCTTCAAGGGCCCCTTTTGAGTTTTTGGTGGTTAGTAGAACATCTGTCATTGATGGTTCCTTGCTCGTTTCTACCTGTTTTGCGCCTTTTGGGGATTCTGATTGATACATGTTCCTATGTGAGGCTGTATTGTGCTATGGTGTTACTCGGAATTGTTTTGAGTGTTTTATCCTTGTCCATGGTTTGTTTCTTTGTTTAGTTTTTCATACTTTTCAATATCATGGCTCTTCTACGCTCTTAGTGCAGTTTTTTGCACGGGACTGGGCTAGGGTGTGAAATGTGCTCCCACTCCTGCCAGATTTTCAGCTCCTCTTACGTTATGTTGGAAGGTACGGCATTAGTTTTTCTCTGTTATTTGCAGAGCCCCTCTGCTTTCAGTTTTAAATTTCAGCTCCTCGTACTGATGACAGTTTGAGAATTTTAGCTTTGCCATAGTTTTTAATTTGCTCTCCATATCAATGAACTAATCACAATTTCACTCTTTAGAGTTGTTATGCCCGTCAAAGATTCCATCAATACACTGTTATTATTACAGTCTTCAGGATATGTTGCAGTTTTTGAGAGAAGCAGCAATGGTACTCCCATCTAGTTATTGCGCCATGATTTACTGTCTGTTTATACATTCCAACCCATAGGTTTCGTGCATTAGACCCTACTGATATTTTACATGCACTGGTAGAAAGGCAGGCATTCCCATTCTTGCACCTTTTTATGCCTGTAGTTCGTTGTTTTCTCTTTTAATTTGTGTCCCAGTGCCAGGCCGCTACATATATATTTCTCTAGCGGGCTCCATAGGCTGCCTGTTCGTGGACCCAACAGGGAGGTCACCATCCCCTCGACACACCTCCCCAGTCAGAGCTTGCGGGAGCAGTCTGCAGGCCAACATGTACTCTGTTTTACATCTGAGCCCTGCTCTGTTCTCGTCTCCTCAATCAAGCCTGTTGCTCAAGAGCGCATGGTAAAGCTGGTCAATTATGAGTTACACTGCGGGCTCTGCTGCGCCGGTCTGCCCTGATCCGTCACCTGGCCCTCAGCTGTCTCCCACTTTGGGGCACCGCATGCCTGCACCAGTGAGGCATGACCCCACACCCTGCCCTGAGTCTCCAAGCGTTGCAGCGCTAGCTGACAGTGCAGTAGATGTTGTCCTCTCAGGCACCATGCTCCTTATTTCCGAGGCCCTGCTGGGAAGACATCTTTCCCAAATGCTGCCATGTTTGTGTCATCTCTGTCGATCAACTGATGTCCCTGTGCAGAAGTGATTCAGTGTACAAGTGCTTCTTTCTGGGCAGCAGCCTAAGCAGGCCTCACCAGTTAGCCTGAGGAAGGGAGGCTGCACACATTTCTCTTGTTTTTGGTTCTTTGTTGGAATCAGACTATTTTGCCTGGATTGTATGCAACGTTTCTTTGTAATTATTCATGCTGAAATTACAGAGTTTTATTTTGGCATATGTTAGGATGTTGACTGATTTATATTGGATCATCCAAATTTGTTATGGAGTGACCATCTCCCTTCTGCTCAAGAGGATGACCGTGTAGTGACTCAGTAGACAAACATGTTCATTAGTATTACTGTCCGCACCCAATCAGTTAAGTCCATGAGGAACTCCGCAGTTCACATGCAGCTTGACCTGAAATTGGGATGTTGGCATCCAGAATCCATCTTAATATTAATTTCAGTGAAATTTGCCATTACAATAGGCCATAGATCCCTTCTTCCGTGGTTGTACGCATTCATAGCAATCTTTCCAATGATGTGCAAGTGCAAGTGCCGGTTAAAGCAAACTTCTCATTCTAAGTAAAGCACAGACAAGCACAGTTGTTGTAAGCAGTCAGGAAGCAAAATATTTTTGCTTTAGCTTGAGCGAGAACAGCCAGCAACCAATTGTATTGTTCCGTTGGAGGTTACAATCGGCAGCTTTTTATGCATTTCAAGCCACGTAGGAGAACATTACACTGAAGACCGTTGGCAAACAATAACATTGTGGTCAGGTGATAATCAGGAGGCGTACCCAGGGTGCACCGAAACTGCTTACAAGCACATTCCTAGAAGACACATGAGCTAAAAACATCTTGCACTTGGTGTTTGCATGTCATCAACAGCACGCACACAGTCTCATCTCTCCACAGACAGAGAGCAAAGGAGGAATGTAATATAACATGAACCGCAAAACGACGTACAACTTATAAAATGGACCAACCATCTGTACATGAAATATATCTACATTCACATGCCCAAAATGTCTCAATCTTTAAATAACTTTGGCAGCTCTTTTCCAAATGACCCTTCTTTCCTTCCTCTCTTCGTGACTGCTTGCTTTAAAATTCTTAAAGATTAGAAAATGCAGGACACCAGCACCTAATTAACAGATCTTCAGTCCACTATGATTTTCTTTTCTATCTTGTATGATTTTATAATTTTTACTACCTTTCTTGAATCCCATGCTTGCTCGACTTACGAAAGTAGCTTTCCCAAATGCCCTGGTGAGCACATCTTGTCCACTTCACTTTATTTGCATGCAATGCTGTGCTTTAATATCGTTGTCACCTTTATGTCCTCATGTAATTGCCAGACACCGGACTAAATCTCTTGCTTCAGTACCAAATGGATACACATTTTGGATCTGATCTTATGTCTGTGAGAAGGCTACAAAGGTACAGCACCAAGCCTTTTGTGCCTGAGAAGACTATAACGATTTTTTCTAAGTCTGTCTTGGACCGGCTAGCCACCTTTTTACTCTGTGTCCGTCTCATAGTGTGCCGTAACTGGTAATATCGTTTACATTTCTTCCTGCAGTCGTTGCTTGATCGGATCTTTATTCTGTCAATCATGTCTACAGTTATTCTACAGTCTCACTCTCTCTACTTTACCCAATCCCAACTCCTAGAAATAGGATGAAGCATCTGGTAAATTTGAATAGAAATGAGAAGAGACTGAAATGTGGTCGCAGATTTTTTACTGCATACCTGTCCCATATCTCCAAAATAGCACTGGTGACTGCTATAAAGATTGTTGGCTCCGTCTGTCTTCAGTATCCACAGAATGTTCACTGCGCCCTTTCTGTACATGCCAGAGTCCCTGCAACCAAGCATTCATACGTTGGCCGCTTTAAAGTAGGATACAATATTCAGAAAGTCTAGGCCCCCTTTCCATCTGTTTACTTCGATGAGAGAAGCTGACCGCCATGGAGCCTATCCCTACCAGACAAACCGAGGTGTCTTTCTACAAGGATTCCACTGTGTTTCTCAATACTGGCAGGAAGGGCCGGAAACATAAAAAGCATTTGAGAGACTATATTCATCTTTACAGGATTCTCCCACCATTCCACAAATCAGGAATCGTATTCAATACCCTCAAGATAGGTCTACCCGTATGGCTCTTAAGTATATCTCCCAAGCTTGAAGTATAGAACACCTAGACATATAGCACATTTCTGTTCTGCCGTAAAAGTAGCATCGTTCCTATCTGCAGAAAGAGAAGGGCAACAAAACCCACAGGAAGGAGTTCAGATTCATCATTATTAATTTTGAACTGGATACCTCTCAGTATGATTGTGAAAGATCCAACTGTGCCGGTAAATATGTTTTCGTCCCTACAAGAGAGATAACGTCCTCTGTAAATAGCACATTTTATATGTATTCCCAAGTTTTACTCCTTTAATCGCTAGTTGCTGTCTAAACTTAGCCACAAGGTGTTTTATTGTCAATACAAGCAGAAGAGGGGAAGAAGCCCTGTCAAGTTCCACCAGACAGCCAGAATCGTTATGAAAAGAATCCCATTTACTGTTACCCTGATGTACAGCACCACATAACCGTCCATTACCCTATCATTAAAGGCCCCTCGTAATCAAATTTTGTTCAGTGTGGAATATACACCACACACTATTGAATGCCTTCTTAGTGTCTGCTAATACCATAATACCAAGACCGTTTTGTTCCCCCGCTTTGACACCTCTTAAATCAGGTGTGAGGTTTTCTGAATCTAGACGAAAAGTTTTTCTCTTTGTCAAATGCCACTTTTTTAAAACTTAATTTTTCATTTTGCATACAAACATTGTTCCCAGTAGCCATTACATTAATTTCAACAGTCACCAGAAGAGGCAAGTATTATATTGACATCGACAGCATGATCAACACGAACGTCTAGAATTGTAGTCTAAGGGGGCATTGCCCTTATGCATTGGCTCTTATACATCGCATTTTGTCAACCAGGGAGAGCATTTCAACAGCCACCTGGCACAACATCAATATACTATGTGGCCTAATCTGACAGCACTACTTCCCAATACGTTTGTACCCTTACTGAATTAACCAATCCCCGTCCTGTCATGTTCTTCCCCCGTCTCTTCTGTCCGGGCATAGCGAGTAAGGTATGCCTGGTATGGACCCCAGATATTTTTGGGCTTACAACGTGTAGGTACAAGAGCGTTAAAATTATTTGATTGTGTGTTGCAATAGGACAAATCGGCGCACCATTCCTTTATTTTGGGTGTAGGGCCCTTCATCCACCGTAGAGCAATCCTCCGTTTTGCTATCAGTATGCCCAATGCTAGTAACTTACGTGTACCTTTGGAGAGCTCTTTGACATAGCCCAAAAGGGCCGCCAAAGGGGTAAAGTCAGCCTCACTCCTGCTATATCCTGTAGCGCAGTGTGTACCGCATCCCAAAGTTTCTGAATTCCAGGTCAGTCCCACGCGAGATGTGTAAAGTTTGCCTCAGTTGCCCCACACCTTACGCATCTATCATCTTCCCTGAGCCCACACCTGTATAAGCGAGCAGGGGTGTAGTACACTCGTTGCAAAAATTTTAAATGTATCAGATGATGCCTGCCATTTTGTGAGATAGATTTCGTGCCTGCACAGCAATATATCCACTGTTCTTCTGTGATATCTATATCTAATTCTGCGTGCCATTCTTGCAATGCTTTTGTATTTAAGTAGCTAATATCCGAATTTGAAAGCGTATACAATATCGATATTACGCGCTGTGGGAATTGAGCACGTAGTAAGTACGTTAAGGGAGTGTATTCGCGTGGTTCTAGCATTTCCTCCCCTAGGGTTGCTCGTAACGCGTGTCTAGCGCGATAAAAGTGGAATTTTGCAAGCATAGGGGCTTCTAACGAATCTGTTTGCAGCATGTCCCATTGCTTAACCACCCCCTCATGAAAATAATTGCCCACAGTGGCAATACCCAGTAAATGCATAGCGAGGACAAATTCTCTCTCCTGCCGCATTGGCAACCATCCACACAGTTCTAGTGGTAATTTGAGGGGGTTGGGTAGGGTAATTCCCTGCATCAAAGCTGCCTTCCAGAGCAGGCTTCTCGTGCTCCCGACCGGATCTATCGCGTGGTATCGTCTCCGTGGCTCACCGAAGAGGTACTGCGACAGTGACGAGGGACGCACTGCCTTCTTTTCAATGTGCAAGAGTGGAATATCCTGAGCACCATGTAGCCAATAAAATGCATCTGTTGCGAAGTGCAATAGTACAATTCGAAATCTTGAGCACCAAGACCCCCTGCAGAGTATGGCTTGGTCAATGTTTCCCATTGAACACGCAATTGTTTCCCGGCCTAGGTGAGCTGGATCAGGAGAAACCTCAATGTGCGAAATAATGATATCGGTAATAATATGGGTATATTGAGAAACAGGAAGAGAAAGCGTGGGAGCACTATCATCTTCATGAGCGAGACACGCCCCAGTATTGATAACGGCAGACAAATCCATTTCTCAATGGACTCCGAGAGCTTCTGTATATCCCTACTGTAGTTTTCGCGGACCACTACTTCGGTGCCAATGTGTATCTGTCCACCCAAGTAGCATGTTGGATCTGTTGTCCATGCAATAGGGTAATCTATCTTGACTGGGACGATATTGGGGGTAAGGGGGAACGGAACACGAGGGATTTACTCCAGTTGATACGTAACCCAGAGTGTCGTCCGAACCACTCTACCACCTGCAAAATTGCCGTTAGATTCTGCGCCGGGTCACTGACATATAATAGTATGCCATCTGCATATGCAGTAATTATCAGAATATACTGGGGGAACCGTATCCCGCGATGCCCATGATATTCGCGCAATGCGTACAGCAGGGGGGAAAGGGGGCACCCCTGCCTTGTACCTCTCGTGATGGGTTCTGAGAGCAACCCATTCACGCGGACGCGTGCTGTAGGTTTCGTATACAGGACATCCACTAATTTAATGAATACCTCCCCCACCCCCACCTGTCTCAACACTGCCCTCAAAAAACGCCACTCAACAGAATCAAAGGCCTTTTCGGCATCAAGAAAAATTGCTGCATGACGCATCTCCGGATCAATATCGGCAATCGTGCCGATAAGGGTCCGCAGGTTACTTGCCAGTGAGCGGGTGGGCACGAATCCAGACTGCTCTGGGACTACCACTATTGGGAGTAAGGGGGCGAGCCGATTCGCCAGAATTTTATCAAATATCTTGGTGTCTATATTAAGCAACGATAGTGGTCTGTAAGATGAGCATTGCTGCGGGGGTTTATCCTTCTTTAGCAGAGTAATCGGAGTGGCCTTACGCATACTGGGGGGCATTATGCCATCTATCGCCATTTCCTCAAATAAGTTGACCAGATGAGGAACTAGCTGATCCTGATAAGCTTTATAAAATGCTACGGTTAGCCCATCCGACCCTGGGGCTTTGTGATTGGACATGGTTTTCAAAGCTGCAGTTATCTCAGTAGGGCGCAGGGGCGCCATCAAGTGTTCCCTGTGGGAGTTTGACAGCCACTTCATTGCTATGTATGCTAAATAGTCTTCATCTGATTCCTCCAAATCGGATGAGCGTGCGGTATAGAGCTCTGTATAGTAAGTACGAAATCTGTCTGCTATTTGCGCTGCTCCATTTAGTACCGTACCGTTGTCGCACAGCTCTAGCACTTTATTTGACCCTCCGGCCGGGTTAAAGCAGCCAACGTAGCGCTGGGTCTCTCCCTCTCCCCATACACTCTCGTGGTAGCGTATTTCCCCAAATGTACAACTTCAGTTTGAACCTCATCATTTTATTTGTCAACCTTAGTCCTGATCTGGGCAAGCACATCCGGGGACGGGTCTGCAATAGCTCGCTGCTCTAGATCTGCCAATTCGGTCTCAAGTCTTTGTAGTCTTCCTCTAATGGAGCGAAGCACCCGTGCGTGTTTTGATATGACCACGCCTCTAATATAAAGTTTGATTGTTTCCCATTTGGTGACACTACCAAGGTTAGTGGAAAAGTAGAGATCTATCTCCTTCGATACTTCTTCTTTCAATACCTTGTCCAGCAAGGAATACTGGGGAAAGCGCCATGTTCGGACCCCAGGCTGGAGATCGTCTATTTTTAGCTTCAGTTCGACTGGGGAGGGATCCGAGTATGTGCGCGGCAGATGCTCACAGTCTGTTATGAAGGGTATTAAGTCTCGGGAGGCCAGCCAGTAATCTATACGCGTATGTATGTCGTGCACTGACGAGCCGTGTGTGTACTCTCTTCCCAAAGGTGCACGGTAACGCCATACATCCACCAGATCATCAACTTCTGCTATTGCTGCAATAGCCTCAGCTGCCGACGAGGGAGGGCATAGAGGGCCTCTTGAGCGGTCAATCGCAGGGGATTGCACGCAATTAAAATCACCCCCCCATAGAGTGGGCATTTTCGAATGTGTGGTGAGCTTGTTGTGCAAAGAACGGTAGCACTGGGGATTATCATAATTTGGACCAGATACTCCCACCACACGTACATCTACATTGCCCTTGCGACAGTGAACTACAACATACCTCCCCTCAATATCTTTTTCCACTGTTTGTATTTTAATGTTGGCCCCCTGTCGGACCCATATCAGTACTCCACGCTCGTGTGTGGTAAATCCGGCTGCTACGCAAGTACCCTTCATTCTTCTCTGTGATAACAACCCAGAGTTAGGCGCCAAATGAGTTTCCTGCAGCACCGCCACATCTATGTGATGCCTGAGCAAATCTAAAACCACCTTACGGATCTTTCGCTGATCATTTAACCCTCTGATGTTCCAGGTTAGAAAGCTTATCGTGTGGTCCCCCTGTGTAGTTGTTGGGTCATGTCCCCCACTCATGTTCGTAGCGTAAACTGCCTTTTACAATGATCGTGTTGCTGCCTAGATAGAAACATTTGATGACATCCGAGCTACTGCTGTGAATTAATGCCTGATCTATAATACCCCCAACCCCCTCCCATGTCATGTCCCCCAACGTTTGACATGATGACATGTTCCCCCCCCCCTCAAACCCCTAACACCCCACCCAAGAACAGTGTGTAGTACACGTGAGGGCGGTGAGTGCCCAACCAACTGTTGTGAACTCAAACATCGCCGCAACCATTATGTTAAGTAACATGTCTATCCATGGCTTATGACTGTTTGGCAAAAACATGGCATAATATTCGGACTTCTGAACAGCAAGTCACCAGCATCACATTATGCATACAAGAGTTTCCGCCACCCGCCCGCCACCACTTTAACACCCAGGCATCATTCAAACAAATGTAGCAATAATTGTCCCCATCTTGAAACGCGGCATCTGCCCTCTCTGCAGCATTTCAATGTGGGATAAGCTGTCATTGATTACGCAAAATCCTACCACATTTGTTATTACTGTTTATGAGTTATACCAGTAAAGGGTAGTTCGTCAGTCATTTTGGTCAAGTGGTCCCACAGAGTAATTATAACCGGCGTCACTTTCTTGTGTCTGCTTGTTGGCCTGTGCTTTGGTGTAGCCCTTGAGCGCCTGCTGTGCGTTGCCGGGGTCCATGTAAACTTTCACTTTGCCATCGAAAGTAACCTTTAGGCGGGCCGGATAGAGCATAGCGTAATCAATGTTTTTTTTGATAAACAAATTTTGTGTTTATTGATTAATAAAATGAAGAAGAAAAAAAACACCAGCCTTACAGAGCGTAATCAATGTTAAGCTCTCTCAGCTTACGTTTGCTAGGAGCAAAATGTCTGCGCGCCTCCTGTACCTGCGCGGTGAAATCTGGATACAAAGACCATATGGAGCCTTCATGATTGAGTGTCCGAAGTTCTCTTGCTCTCCGTAATGCAGCATCCCTGTCTCTGTAATTCAGTATACGAGCTATGATTGGACGCGGTGGGCCCCAGGCAGAGGTCTCGGCGCCAGTGAGCAATGGGCCCTCTCCACCACGAAAATTGAGGAAAGGGCATCCCGGCCCAAAAGTGTGACAAGGAGGTTCTCCACATATAGCTCCATGTTTCCCATCGGGGTGGACTCTGGCAGCCCCACGATACGCAGATTGTTAAGCCTGGAGCGCGCCTCAAGATCCTCAGCTTTGGCTTGTAGTGACTCCACGAGTTTCCCTATTTGCCTCTGGGCGCCCTAGGTCTCGACATTATGATCTTCAATTTCTGAAACTCTCCTCTCCACCATGTCCATTCTCTCGCATGTTTGTCCAGCCGCTCCGACATGTGATCCATGCGGTAAGAGAGTCTATTTTCCCGTCTATCGTGGATAAGCTCTGTTGAATGATTTCTAGTATGTGGCACAAGTCTCCTCCCAGCTCTGTCTCCGTCAGTATC